>WBNH01002705.1:0-58861 GCA_013401255.1 Urocolius indicus | reverse complement strand
CAGTTTTATTAACAATGGTGTCTCTGTTGGGATGGTCAAAGGATACAGTATAAGCTTGGCTTGTGGAAAGAAATGCTATCCTCCAAGACAAAGCTTTTGCCGTGCTGCTAAAATTGTCCCACATGCTCCTGTACAGGGGCATGTGAAACAGGGCCAACAGTAGCCCAATGGTCATGCATTTCTTGGTGGGTGGCCCATAGAATACATGCCATCACTGCTCTCCTGACTCCCAGTCCACATCTTCCTTAGGTCCTAAGCCTGCTAACTGGCTTTGGTGCCATCAGTTTTACGCTCTTGCCAAAATCTCTTCTTTGTTTGGCTTTGGCATTTCTGTTCTTCTCAAGACCTCTTTCTCTGGTCATTCCTTTAATGCTTCTTGTCAATGGCCTCCTCTGTTTTCCTTCTTCTTTCAAAAAGATTGTTCCTCTTCTCTGCATCCTGACTACATACCCTTATGTGCTTGTAAGAGTGACTCATTAACTTGGAAATTATGTCGCTATGAAAATACTACAATATACTTTGCAGTTTACTCCCCTTTCCTTAGTCAGCACTATTCTCCTTGACCTTAGTAGTCTGTCATTGCCCATTCTCTTGNCTTCTTCTTTCAAAAAGATTGTTCCTCTTCTCTGCATCCTGACTACATACCCTTATGTGCTTGTAAGAGTGACTCATTAACTTGGAAATTATGTCGCTATGAAAATACTACAATATACTTTGCAGTTTACTCCCCTTTCCTTAGTCAGCACTATTCTCCTTGACCTTAGTAGTCTGTCATTGCCCATTCTCTTGTCGTTCAGGTCCACTGTGAGGTGATTCCCGTAGCCTGAGTTCCTTGCCATGCACAACACACTGTTTATAATAGTTGACTGTGATGGTAATTTACAACTCTTTCCTCCTCTTGGGCTTCCTACTGTCTAATTCTCTTAACCATAGTGCAGTGAAGGGTCTGGAGAACAAGTCTTATGAGGAGTGGCTGAGGGAGCTGGGATTGTTTAGCCTGGAGGAGGCTGAGAGGAGATATGATCACTCTCTGCAACTGCCTGAAAGGGAATTGTAGCAAAGCTGGAATCACTCTCTTCTCTCCAGTAATGAATAATTTTACTGTGAGGGAAAGGGAGTCCTGGTACAGGCTGCCCAGAGGGGTTGAGGAGTCTCCTTCCTTGGAGGTCTTCAAGACCCACTTGGACATGTTCCTATATGACCTGATCTAGTTTGACCTGCTTCTGCAGGGTTGGACTGGATGATCTCTAAAAGCCCCTTCCAACCCCTACCATTCCATGATTCCATGATAAGACACGAGGAAATGGGCTTAAGTTGCACTGGGGAGGTCAGGAAGAACTTTTTCACTGAGAAGGTTGTTAAGCACTGGAACAGGCTGTCCAGGGGGGTGGGCGAGTCACCATCCATGGAGATGTACAAAAGCCACAGAAACGAGCTGCTGAGGGATATGGTTTAGTTTAGTGATGGGCCTGGCAGTGTGAGGTGAGTGGTTGGACTCAATGACCTTAAAGGTCTTTTCAAGTCATAATGATTCTATGTGCACTGATAACAGTTATTTTCTTCCTTGTTTTTATCCCTTTCTGCTGCTGTCTTCCTTATAATCACAGCAAGCACAAATATTCTCTATTCACTTTCCAGGCTTCTGTCTATTTGTTTATTTACTTTAATGCTTTGTTGATTTGCATCCTCTGCTATGCCAGAAATTCTAGCTTCATTTGCCTGGATACCTAGCCTCCCACCGAGAGTATGCACGCTTTCTTCACTGCTAAAGGAAGGCCCTTCTAATACTCGCCTTTCAAATCTGCATCTGATCATTTTGCTAGGGATTTTTATTGTGCTGCCCACACAACAGTGCCAATTAAGCATGACTGTGCAGGCAGCCAAGGAAATAAAAAAAGTCCATTCTGTGTGTTTTTTCTACATGTATGTGACAGAACTATTCATAGATATTGCGTGATCTGCTTAAACAGGACCAAAGTATGTGAGGGGGTGGCAGCATGTGAGTAAGTGCATGAAGAGCTGGACTGTAATTTAGGTTTGGATGCCTGCTCCGCCACTGCTTTGGCACGCTCTGAAAAGTCACCTGGTTGTGCCTTCGTTTCCTCATCTCTGAAACAGAAACAGTTTTCTTCACTCTGTTTACCAAGAGCTTTGAGACCAAGTGATAAAATACGCTGTGTAACAATCAAACGGCACTGTTTTTCCTGTCCCATTCTTTCTCATTGTGTGTCACACCGACTGGTTTCGTCTGCTGCAAAATTAGACCACGGGCATCTGAAAGAATCCCACATTTTTCACAGTGTGATGGCAGAGGCATTGCAGTGCTCTGTAACTTTCAGGTACTATTGCAGCACAGACAACAATTACGTTAAAAACTGTCTCTCCTGGAGCTACGTGGACAGTGCTACAGAGGGGAATGCTTAAGTGTCTCCACTATATAACGGGGACCTAAAGCAATTTCTTGTGGCATGTTGTAGTTTGATAGTTGCCTGAAAGAGACCCCATATGGGATGTAAATTGCATGTGTTGCTGCCATATGCTTTGGGAAGCAGGATTCATTTGTTCTTTTAGAGTAGAAAAGCCTGCTGAATTCAAACCAGAAGTCAGATACACATCATGCTCATTGTGTTAAGGCTGTAGCAGTTCTTTATTCTTCTGCTTTTGAGTGCTGCATAGACCTCTTTTTGATGTAGCTGGGCTTCTAGCACAGGGAATTTGTATATTATTTTTGAAGGGATATTTCATGTCCTGGTTAAAAACTGTATTTTCACTCTGAGGGAAAAAAAAAATAAAAAGAGGAGCTCTCCCACGGCACATATGAAGCCAAATTTAGACATAAGCCTGACTCCATGAATTTCCTGACTTCATGAGTGTTTCAGTCTCTTACATGAGAGCTGAATTTGGCCTGAGATGCACGTTAGTGCACTGGGTTGCTATTTGAATGCAAAGAAGTTTCTGTTGAATCTTTTCAAGATTTTTGTCCTGCTCTAGCAATTCACAGGAAAGACAGACAGAACGAGTAGTTGTCTTGAGTTTTCTCTGTTCTCTGTTTCTCTGTTCTGACACTTTATAATTTTTAGGGATTCTTGTTTCTTATTTGAGACCTGTAGCAGTTTTATGGCTATGCATAAATATAAGAAACAGCAACTGGGGAGACACTGAAACTGCCAGGTTGAACATCTCCATTAGTAAGATGCACAAGACGCTGAGTTTACTCAACCTCTGCTGTAATTCTAGAAAGAAAGCTTTTTTTTTGCTTAAGCAATTGTGTTCTGAAAGGAACAACACAATAGTTTAAACCCTTAACGATATTTGTGACTTCCTAATAGCATCTTTGTGTTGCTTGTTTTGTTTGGGGTTTTTTTGGCCCTGAGCCTTAAGAATCATGAAGCAGAAGGCCATGCCAGGCCATCAGATTCAGATTTTCTGCAAGATCCATGTACTAGATCAGAAGAAAATGCTTTCATAATAGCAGTTATACAACTGTCATCTGAGGTTAGGTGGTTTGCAACCATTTAGCAGCTGCATCAAACAAGATGCCAAAGGGCAGATGCCTCTCCCCTAGCTTCAGCCATCTACACTGTTGGTACTTGGGCATGAATGAGCTGTGTCAGCTCCACTTGCAACTGTTTCTGAGAGAGGCATTTCATCTTGATGTGGACATCTAAAGTAGTCCAGAGGTAACATGTCTTAGATCCAGATGTTGCTTTGTCCTAGCTGTAAGTGTGGCCACCTCACATACGGACATTTCCAGCGAGAGGAGTCCCTCTCACCATGTTTCAGTTTGGGCTCTTGAAGTTAATGGCTGCTTTGAAAACAAATGTGAATGACTTTTCTCAAGTGACAAAGTAAGTCTGCAACACAGCCCCGACTAAAGGTTAAGACAGCTCCCTTCACATGCTAGTCACATCCCTGTCTGACTCTCCTTACCATGTTCCCATCTCTTTCATTGTTTATTTTTTGATAATGTGACCAAATTAACACTTTTACTGTGAACATTTGAAAAAGCCACTTGCTGTCTCTCATTTACATACTGATAAAAGTCATAAACCATGAAATAGGCTGGTCTTATATCATCCACGTTTCCACCTTCCTGCAGGGATTTGAATATGTCTCCTGTGAAGAAATTTTAGGCCTTTTACCCACCTCTAGGCAAGGGTAAAAACATTCTTCCTTGCTCTCTAACCTACATATGGACTGCCAACAGAGAGCATTACACTTGCTGGAGTACTTAAAAGGTTGCTAAGAAAAAGCAAGCTGTGAAAAATATTCCTGAAAGACACAAAAAAAACCAACCAAATCACCAAAACCAACCCAAAATTTAGAAAAGAAAAAACAATCAGAGGGAGTTAAAGGGAGATTTCCAGGGATACAGCCAAAGAGAGCTTTTGTGTCACTTGGATCACAGAATCATAGAATGGTAGGGGTTGGAAGGGACCTCTAGAGATGATCTAGTCCAACCCCCTGCTAAAGTAGGTTCACCTCCATCAGGTCACACAGGAATCTGGCTGCACCTGCATCCAGGTGAGTTTTGAAAACATCCAGAGGAGATTCCACACCCTCCCTGGGCAGCCTGTGCCAGGGCTCACTCACCCTCACAGCAAAGGATTTTCTCCTAGGGTTCAAGTACAACTTCCTGTGCTCTACCTTGTACCCTTATCATAATAGGCAGGGTCAGCACAGAAGACACAGGCACCAAGTCAAAAAGGAAAGAGGCTGATTTTTACTTATCTCTAAAGCACTAAGGTAACAAGAGAAAACATGCAGCAAATTTATCAAAACAGTAGAAAGAATAAGTAAGGCAATGCAGTTATCTATTACTACATAAAGTTAGCAATAGTAATTAAGAATACATCACCCATCACCTTAATTATCATCATCCAGATGCACAGTTGCTGGGGAGCCCCTGTTGCAGCAAGGATTTGGAGAACCTGTCCCAGCAAATCATAAGTCCACTCATAGGTGAAATCTCCCAGGTCACTGCAAGAGGGTCCAGTTTCTTATGTTATTAAATAAACAAGTTACATAACTTCTAATGCAGAACAGCTGTTTTCTCACCCTGTTGAGATACCACCCAGTGTTGGCCAGGGCTCAGGGAGGAACTAAGGGAGTTTCTTCATCTATTCAGCTTTGATCAAGTATTTTCACAAAAGGCCAGACACCTGCTTTCACAGCCTTGACAGTCTGCCTCTGAACAAGCAAAGGAATATGTTTTCACAGCATCTATCTTCCCTAATAATTATATTCTGTCTAAGCTGTATCTTACTTTTTCCACTAATAAGCAGACACTAATTCTATATACGGTTTGGTTGAGAGGTTCATCTAGAGGTCAGCTTTAGTTTGAGGCTTGTTGCTCAGAGCTCAGCACTTCACTGGGCACTACAGAAAAAAGAATAATACAACCATTTTGGTTGGAAAAAACCTTTAAGGTTATAGAGTCTGACCACTAACCTCACACTGCCTAGCCCACCACTAAACCATGTCCTGCAGCACCTCATCTATTCAGCTTTTAAATATCTCAAGGGATGGTGACTCCAACACCTCTTTGGGTAGCCTGTGCCAGTGTCTAACAACCCTCTCAGTGAAGAAGTTCATCCTAATCTCCAATCTAAATCTCCCTTCAAGCAATTTGAGGCCATTTCCTGTTGTCCTATCACTCATTACTTGGGAGAAGAAACCAACCTCCACCTCACTACAACCTCCTTTCAGGAAGCTGTAGAGGTTGATTAGGTCTCCCCTCAGTCTCCTTCAGACTAAATATCCCATTTCGCTCAGCTGCTCCTCATAAGACTTGTTCTCCAGATTGTTCATCAGCTTTGTTGCCCATCTCTGGACAATGCTGCAGCACCTCTGTGTCTTTCTGATAGTGAGGGGCCCAGAACTGAACACAGTATTTGAGGTGCAGCCTCACTAGTGCCAAGTACAGGGGAACAACCACTTCCCTGGTCCTGCTGACCACACTATTACTGATACAAGCCCAGATTCCATTGGCCTTCTCGGCCACCTGGGCACACTGCTGGCTCATGTTCAGCCGGCTTTTGATTAGCTCCTAGGTTCTTTAAAATATTAAATAAAACAGGTCCCAGCACTGAGCCCTGGGGAACGCCAGTGCTGGTGACTGGCCACCAACTGGATTTAACTCCATTCACCAGCACTCTCTGGGCCTGGCCATCCAGATGGTTTTCCTCCCATCACAGAGTATGTCCATCCAAGCCATGGGCAGCCAGTTTCTCCGGGAGGATGCTGTAGGAGACTGTGTCAAAGGTTTTACTAAAGTCTAGGTAGAAAACGTTCACAGCCTTTCTCTTATCCGCTAAGTGGGTCACTTTGTTGTTGAAGGAGATCAGGTTGGTCAAGCTGGATATGCCTTTCATAAAGCCATGTTGACTGGGTCTGAACCCTTGGTTGTCCAGTACGTGCCCCAGGGACACTCAGGATGATCTGTTCCAAAGCCTTCTCCAGCACTGAGGTCAGGCTGATAGGCCTGTAGTTCCCAAGATCCTCCTTCTGGACCTTCTTGTACGCAGATGTCATATTTGCCAACCTCCAGTCCACTGGGACATCCCTGATGAGCCAGGACTGTTGGTAGATGACGGAGATTGGCTTGGCAAGTACTTCCACCAGCCCCCTCAGCACGTTCAGGTGGATTCCATCCAGCCCCATTAACTTGTGTGTGTGAAGGTGGAGCAGTAGGTCACATACTCTTTCCCCTTGGACTAAGGGGATTTCATTCTGCTCCACGTCCCTGAATTCTGGTTCAGGGAGTTGGGTACCCAGAGAACGACTGGTTTTACCATTAAAGACTGAGGTGAAGGAGACATTAAGTACCTCAGCCTTTTCTTCATTCTTAGTCATTAAGCTTCTCTCTGCAACTATTAAAGGATGAAGATTCCCCTTAGCCCCCTTTTGTTGCTGATATATTTATAGAAACTTTTCCTATTGCGTTTTACAGTAGTGGCAAGCTTAACTTTTAATTGTGCCTTAGCCCTTCTAATTTTCTCCCTGCATAACCTCAGAGCTTCCTTGTGGTTCTCCTGAGCTGCCTGACCCTTCTTCCAAAGGTCATAAATTCTTTTTTTCCTCCTGAGCACTAACAGAAGCTCTCTGTTCAGTCAGGATGGTCTTCTGCCCCATTGGTTCATTTTCTTGCGTGTGGGGACAACTTGTTCCTGCACCTTTAAGATTTCCTTCTTGAAGAATGTCCAGCCTTCCTGGGCTCCTTTGCTCTTCAGGACTGCCTCTGAAGGGACACATGCAACCAACTTTCTAAACGTGTCAAAGTCTGTCCTCTGGAAATCTCACCCCAGCCTCTTGACACCTGTCCCTTTGTGTTGATAAGTGTTGATAAGGTCTCCCTTCAGTTTCCTCTGCAGCAATATAGAGCAGAGACCTCAGTCCATGTTGTTTCCTGCATCCCTTCCATCCCATTTCTGTGGCATGATCAGCATCACTATTTGTCTCATGACAGCATCCAAAGTAGGGGTTGTCAGAAACCAGACATCCCATCCTTGGGAAAGCTGCAGGGCTTCAAAATTTGGTTCCTTTCTGAATCAGAAAGAAAAGTGACTGTCACAGAGATTTTTGCAAGGAGGGGAATGTTCAAATGCTAAGGAAAAAATTGTTTCCTTTGGCTCAATTAGACTTCATTTTGCATTTATGTAAAATAACAGTGTAACATAAAAGCAGGAGCAAAAAAAAAAAAAAAAGGTAAGAACAGGATATTTCAATGTCTTCTACAAATATTTTAATGAAAGTCATATGTACCACTAAAAAATAAAGATCCATTTCGTGAAAGCAACATTTTCCACTGGAAAAAACACACAAAACTCTAAAAAAACCTCTGCCTTGTCTCTTCAATACACCTACTAGTTAAAATTAGGTATTTAACCAATCAAAAATATGTATCTGTCATGGTCCTCTTTCAATTTCCTTTCTGGAAGAAAGAAGGTCATCTGGTGATTTATGGAGGCCCGTGAAGACCAATAGGCTTTTTTTCCCGATGGAAAGCAGCCTGAAGATTTTTCATCTCTGTGTCATATCAGGGTTTATGCTTCAGGGACAAAAAGGAAAGTTGGTAGGAGAGTGAGCAAGGAGGGACTGTGAAACAGCTGTGCTGGATGGTCACAGATAGTAAACATTGGCCTCACTTTTTAAAACCGGGCCAAGCTGAATGTCAAATATTTGTATAACATCATCACTTGTCATTATTCCCTTATCAATATGTTGTGGGACATAGGTGCCAGGCACCCGTTGCATTCACACCTAAAAGAAGCAACACCATAAGCAGCAAGCATGTAAAATTTCAGATCATCCAGGAAAATAATTATGTCTCTCTTTGGGTCCTTTGTCCTCTCCTCAGTCCTCTTTAGCAATAGGTTATTATAATAGAATAATATATGTGTCTGAACACTTATGAAACTCTAATAATTTGTTTAGGCCAGAAAACAAGCTCTTGTACTATTCAATAATCCAGCAACTGCTAATAATCCTATTAGTTTCCATTGGTAAGAAACAGTGATTACAGGAAAGTCACACCACATTGCTTTAACAAAGCATTCAAAATGCTTTTACAAAGTGGGTAATATATTACAAATAGTCAGTAAATATATCCCTGGGCAAGGAGATTCAAATTGAGCCTTAATTTAGGGAGCACATCCTTTGATTAAAAAAATATGTTCCTGAGAACAGCTGGAGCCATTTGCAGAGATAAATCAGATGCTACTCTCAACATTTATGGGTTGCTAAATCCATGAAATATATGGTATGTCTAGGATTTGTTGGCTGCATTCTTGTGCTATGAGCACAGATACTGTAGTTTGCTAACAAAGAAAAACGACGGACCCATCAGGCTATGGCAAAGCCATATCTTCTTTTCTCATTCTTACTGATTAGAGCTGAAGGATAACTGCTCTGGTGAAACCTCTGGAGCCTTGTGATTTTTCCCATATTAGGCATGAGCCGAAAACGGCCCTGGATCTTCTCTTTTACCTCTAGAAAGGACAATAAAGGAAATATAGCCAAGTGTTTTTGTTAAGGTAGAACAGAAGGTTACCTAGCTGTTACAAAGATCTGGAAAGAATAATGAATTTTTTGGGAATATTGCCTCAAGAAATAGTCTTAGAGACCACTAAGTCCCTCATGTCTCTAGTATCTCCAGATTTAGGACTACTTAACTAAGTACCACACAGCCACTGGTTCACTCCTCCCTGCCCTCTTGTGATGAGATAAGAACAGTTTAGTAATGAAGTAATGAAAATAAGAATAAAAATAAAGAATGAAAAGGAAAATAACAAGTGTGTGAAATAAAAGAAAAGATAAGTGATGCCCAATGGAATTGCTCACCACCTGCTGACCGATGCTGGAGCAGAAATTGGCCCCTCCCTACCAATTTCCCACAGGTTTTTTACTGGACATGACATTCTATGGTATGGAATAGCCCTTTGGCTAGTTTGGGTCAGCTGTCCTGGCTGTGTTCCCTGCCAACTTATTGTGCCCCTCTGGCCTTCTCACTGGCAGGGCATGAGAAGGAAAAAAACCCCTTGATGTAGTATAAACACTGCTTAGCAACAACTTAACGCATCAGTGTATTATCAACATTACTCTCATACCAAATCCAAAATGCAACACTGTACCAGATACTAGGGAGAAAATTAACTCTATCCCAACTGAAACCAGGCCAATGATAAATGCAACTTTTTTTCCTGGCCACTGACAATTTATCTAAAGGGACAAAAAAAAAAAATCACCTATCCTAAAGATGATAATTGGCTTGCAAAAGCAACAAAAGAGGAAATGTATTGCACAATCTTTCCTCCCTCTTCCCCTTCCATGCAGGCTAGAGCATTTTGACGCAAAAAAATTTCACAGTTGCACCTGAAGACTTTTGGCCAGGGAGTCATGGGGACATGATCTATATCATCCAGTGGTGAACTTATTTTGGGTGCTGGAGATGGAGATGATCAAGAATGAGGATGATGAGAGCAAAAAATATGGGTATAAATCCATAAACACAGAAGACAGGTCTCAGAACATGTACGAGGCATCACAAATGTGTAATGAAGAGGCATCACAAGAAGAGAACAAAGTACTTTTTTGCTTTGTAATGTAAGTTTGGAGCTCATAGAAGGCTTCACTTTCAACCATCTCTAGAACAACAAGATAGAAATGATTTGTCCAGTTCCCATCTCATTGAGATGCACACTGTTTTCTTACAGATATCTTGCATTTTATCCTTATATCGTTTTGCTTAGTCTCTGCTTCTATTCATTTTACAATTGTTCTCCTGCTAATTAGGAAACTGCTTTGAAATTCTCCCAGTAGAATTATCAGCCAAAATCCAAACTGTTGCTTTTGTTGGCAGCTAGGAGAGAAATCACAACATTGCATTTTACAAAAGTGTTTAGGCTTCTATTCTCTATCCCTCTTTTTTCTCCTCTTTTCTTTGGCTGGGATAGAAAGCAATGGCAAATACATTACTAGTACTCATGGGGACAATATTTCCATTGTGAAGTCTCCAGGAGATATTGTATTCAATTTGTGATTGCGATTCTGAACTTTCTGAACTAATTCTCTCAGCAATTCTTCTAACTTAGCCTCGGGAGGAAGGGAATTGTTCCGAAATGTTTTCAAAAGCCATTTTAGCTGGTTGAACTATATTATGCATGTTTAAAAAGAAAGCTCTTTCTTCCATTCCTCCCTACATGTTGTTTCAGCAGTGACAACCATGTAGCCTTTTGCTATGTGGAAAAGTGCCCTTTCCTAGTGACTGACGTAACGGAAAACACCACAGGTGAGATTCAACACACCTGCAGCAAGAACATGTCTTTTGTGAGAAACAAGGACAGCTCTCACATTAAACTAATGACATTATGAAAACAAATAGTATTGCATAGACCAGTGAAGATTGACATTAGAAGTGGTTTTAAAAGTAGCATGAATTAAGTAAGAGAAAACCCACCTAGTTAAAGAAACGATCTATCTCTTTGGTCACTAGCATAAGTAAAGTTTCCAGAGAACCTCTTAGTGTTAATGGTGCTGAGTAGGGCAAGTGTGGACCTGCCTGCTCTTGCAGAGGCCAAGAAACAACAGCCTGAAGAAGATAAATCCATCTATATTCATACCATTTCTTTTGCTCACCCTCTTGACCACAGTTTCACAAGCCAACACACAGGTATCTTTTCTCTCCATTATTACATGTTGCACATGAACTTATTGCTGTCAGCTAAGAAAAGCAAGCAGTTCAAAAGATCAGAGAAGTAGTGTATTTTTTTCCACCTACTGGAGCAAGGAAACTTAAGAAACACCATAACAATTCATACTAACAATAGCAAAGACTACTAACAATAGACTGCATTCTCCAGAGAAAGATCAGTGCCAGGGCTGTTTCGGAGGCTGTGTAGGAGAGAAGAGCGTTTTCGAAGACAGATCGATTCTATGTTGTGATCATTACAGTAAAGATATTGTTTTTCTGGTAAAGGGGAGATCTCCATATCATTCCCACAGTTATTCCTTCTAGACTGGAAACAAAGCAAGACCTGATGTGTTTCTGAAGATGAGCTGTGTGCAGTTGTTCTCACACGGGTGTAGCAATGGCATGGAAAAGCCCGAAGCAGATGGCAGGCACATGGGTGGGGAGAGGATTGCTGAAATTCCAGGAGATACAAAGGGAGAATCTCTGGTTATGGGTGACAACTGCAAATGTACAGCTTTGCTTGTGTTTAGCCACCCTTTGCTGCAGAAGCATATTGGACGTGAATGCTCTGGAGGGGTATTGGCTAGTAGGAGGAATGTGGTGGGACAATAATACTCTGAGATGATTAATAGGAGCATGGTGAGAGTTGCTGTTTATATCTAGTTATTCTTCTCTCCTGTGTTATGAATCATCTGATGCACCAGAAACTGAGAACAGATTGCAGCTGAGTATATGAAGTGTTCATGACTGGGTACTGCTAAGGCAGCACCGGCCGTGCCGACACTGTGGTGAGCCCTGCAGTCCTGCTCTCCTCTTCTTACAGTCAGAAGTACAGGCAAAACATGTCGCTGCTCTTCTCTGGCCAGCTCATGCAGGCTTCTGGAATTTGGGGTGCAGACACTGAAGGATGGTGCAATTAGAGGTCTTGACTGGGGCCCAGGTTTGGAAGCAGGAAGAGGGCACACACAGATCTGGAAGTTGAGACACACCCCCTAGGTCCTATGGTAAAGACATGGATCTGAAAC
Organism: Urocolius indicus; assembly: GCA_013401255.1. Lineage (NCBI taxonomy): Eukaryota > Metazoa > Chordata > Aves > Coliiformes > Coliidae > Urocolius > Urocolius indicus. Next base: position 46,645 of record WBNH01002705.1, on the reverse strand, counting down.
TGAAATTAGTAGATGGATAGATGAATTAGTAATTCAGACAGGTCTTTTTTGAAGACCTTCCCCAACATTCCCAGTAGTCCACTCTTTCACCAGTTTCTTCATCCAAAACCTATAGCACAAAGCAGTTTGGGAAGCTCTACAGGCTAAAGAGTGGACTTCAGTCTAGAAAGAGGGAGAGGAAATAACATCACTGCCCGTTTTTACTTTCCCTCTGTCAAGATGTTTGTTCATGAGCATAAAAATGTAGGACCAGGAGTTGTGTTAAAGTTCTGATGGAACAACTGGTAAGGAGAAAGAATTGAGAACCTAATCTTGTGTTATGTTCTTTCCTCTGTCCTCTGTGTCTAAAATATCCCACATGCAGTCCTAGACAATGTTGATGTCATCCTCTGTCACCACAGACAGCAGGAGGTACTTATACATAAAGGCCCAAAGACGGGGACCACAGCTCTGCATACAATATTCACAATTGTGTGCACACACCCATGCTCAGAGATCTGCCCCCTGAAAATAACACTCAATTAATACATTGTGAAGCAGATTAATCCAAGCACATGCCAGCTCACAACGACGTGAGGCCTCTCACGACAGGATCTGTGCTGAAAAATGCTGGCTCTTTGGGGCATTTGGCTCAGGTTAGCTACCCTTACACTGGAGACCAAAGTCATGTTCTGTAACACAAAATGTACTTTATTTTCACATGGAGTACTTTTGCAAGAGGAATTCTCACTTAATGCTACAAATTGCTAAAACAAGGAACGTGTCTGTCAACAGGCATTTGAGGAAGACGCGTCTGAGTCCCGCAGACCCTCAGTTTCTGATGATTCTATTTCAGAAGATCCAGGGATATGGACAATATACAGAATATTATTTCAGGAATATCAACAGCACCAGAGCCAAGAGGTCTCCTGAAACCATTTAGAAGAAAATAAAGGCAATCCACTCATTTTCCCTTACTGCTTACACTTGGCTTAAGTAACTTCTCCTGGTTGCTATTGTTTTTTGTTTTCCCACCCTATCCATATAGCAGATGATTCATCTTGTGCTGATTCATCAGATTTCTGAGAAAGAGAATGTACCTCACTGTGCTTGCAGTATATAAATCCAGCATTTTCCATCTTTCAAACATTTGACTATGCATCTTTATTTAAATAAATATAGATTTTGTGGAGTGAGATTTGTAATATATTTGCAATGGTATATTTATATTAATAATGTATCATTAAAAATTGGAAGAAAGTAATTTGAAATGCAAAATTAAGTGAGAGATGGATATAAAAAAAAATTGTAATGCTGTGAAATCTAGAAAACTGCAATATATTCACAAGATGACCAAATTAGGTGCATGCAGCTGCATATAGCACTCAATTTTCAAGTATCTGAGCTTGCAACTTGAAGCTTGTTTCCTAATGTACAGGTTTTGCATGTTTTGAATTTTATTAATGTAAATTTCCAGGTGTTTTTTTTTTCCATATAATGGAGAAAAATAAAGTACAAATTTTATGTAACTATAGCAATCTGCTGCCACAGTGAGGAGGACTTGAACCCCAGGCACAGAAGGATGGGACTCGGCTGCAAACCCAGACTCTCAGGTGTAGGTGTTGCTAGAATAGCTGTCTACACGTGACCCACTTATTTATGCTGCCACTGCAGTCAATGAGGTCCACAGGGCTCCCCTAAAATGGGCATGTGTGGTGCACTCACAGCTCTCCAGGTTCTACTGAATGGTACTAACTGGCCCTCCAGTGACAGTAATAGGAGTTGAGACACCTGCTCTACCTGCACATACTTGTATTGAAGACAATCATGTTTAAGTGTCTGAAAGTAGAGATGAATAGGAGAGGTTTGATCCATTTTGTAGACACTTGGTGGAGTATTACATACTCTAGGGAACCCCATTTACTTTCTAGCCACCTCTCTAGAAGATTGCGGGTTTCCTGCTTTTCCTTCAGCCCCCACAGAAATTTTCAGGAGAGAGGAGGCCATTTGAAATAGCATGAGACAGTTACGCTTGGCCAAGTGTCCAGTCCAGGCTGGGGAACAGACATGTTCAGGACTGCTTTGCTCAGCCTGCTCCTTCCTTACTTTCTGGAGATAGGAGGTCTCCTTGGCAGGTGTGGGGAGCAAGGAGCCAAAGGGAGGAGTGGGAACACTGGTGTTTAACTTGGTGCCCCAGAAGATGCTCTGCTGCTGTGTACTGGGCTCAGAAAAATGTTTGATTGTACAGGGAGAGAGAAGGCCCCTGAGCTTTCTCTTCTCATCACTGATTGCTTCAGCAGAGTTACTGGGGCATCCCAAGAGTAGTGAGACAGCAGTTTTGATACAGCCTCAGCCCATCCTCAGAAAGCTGATGCTGGCAAGGAAGCAAGTTTTTCCCAGAGTTGAGAAGTAACAGTGATTTTTTTTTTTTGAGGGTACAGTACACTTTTTAACAGTTAATCAGACAAAACCCATAAAGAATTCCACTTTACCAGCCAAAAGGCTTTGCTGCTGCTGAAAATCCATCCCCCCACAAAGGACTGAATATATGAAAGTTTCTTGTGAAATGTCACGATGGTCTTTTGTAACAGAAAGCATTAAGCAAGGTAAAATAACAGGGCCCTTATCCGCGCCTCTTCAAGTAATGAATAAGTGCTATAGGCTTTTAAGAGAGGATAATGAGGATAGAGTTGCTTATCATAGACACAATGCCATTTAGATGGGTGTCTGACAGGCAAATCATATTGTATCTTGAAAGTACTGCTGTGCCAAGCTCCTGCATTAGCTTGTGTGATGCTCACCAAGTCTGGAATGCAAAATCAGCTGCTCTGATGGAAACCACAACTCTGTGAGCTATTTTCAGAAGACGTTAATGAGATTTTACTATCAGTACAAAATGGAAAGCTCAGGGAGGATAGAGAGGACAATTGCTCTCTAGCAAAAATACAACCACATCTACTTGAAACAGAAATTCAGGTTTACCAAGAAGTAAAAAATTGGTTAAAGAATATTTAAATGGGGCATTACCTGACTTCAGAAAAATCTGGTCCTACACTAAATTACAAGTGTACCAGGTTTGTGTAGGGCCAGACCTTCTCAGTCACACTACAGGCAGGCTGCCTATAACACCATGCAGTGTGATGTTCTGTCATGTGTCTGCCCGGCTGATGTAGACCTTGTGCCATGTTCCTAAAATGTGCACAGCTGACAGGTGGTCATTTCCGTGACTGTCACCCAGAAAAGTATCCTGACACACAGCCATGCATATATCCTGTTTTACTGTAGATGACACGCTCATCTAGGTCTGCTCAGTCCAGACGTCCTCTCTATTAATGGCATATTCGGCCACATGTCACCACAGTGGCTGAAAGCCTCCGAGACTTGTTCAGAACAGGGATGTTAGTACATGGGTTTTGATTTCTCCTGGGGTGCTAGGACTCTACCCTGCAACCAGAGCTTCTGTGGTTTTCCATGCTGCTTCCAAACTGCTGTGTTTAAGAGCTACTAACGATGGAGTTTTGCACCCTTGTTGCTGGGCAATTCCATCAGCAGGCTGCGTGAGTTGGAACAGGCTCATGTTTCTGCTGCAGTGGTAGCACAGCAGTCTGAATCAGAGGGCATCTTCCCCAAAGTCCCTCAGCACACCAGGTATACATAACTTTATTTTTCTTCACATGTAGCCTTTATGCACTCAGGACTGGAAAATAATTCAGAGGTGCCTGGGCTAAACAATGTGCCTCAGCTGGCAGGACCCATGAATCTGTCTCTGCATGATGCTGAACTTCAGCTAGGGCTGAGGTCACAGACTGAACGACCCACTCAGGCACCAAGATGAGGATAGATATCTGTGCTTGCATTAACTGCTTCTGTGGGCTTTCTCCAGGTTCGGCCAATATCCAAATGTCCTAGTTCAGATATTTGTAGTCTCATCTGAGGTCACATCAACTTTCTTGATGCACATTTTTCTGATTTGTATCCTGAAGCAACAGCCAATACACATTTCTGCACGTGTTGTAATTACTTCATATCTGACTCGTCAGGAAGTCTCTGGGAAAGTCCCTGATGCTGTCTCCATTTCTACATCTCAGCTGCCAAATTTCAAACTTTGGAAGATGAAGCCATGTTATACTGGAGCAACTTATTATACTGCCTATTAGTGGAAGGCCACTGTGACCTCTGAAGAAAATCTTTGGAGTGCTACAAGAAATCCAGTAATCTTAGTCACAAAATAAGAGTGGGTTAAAAAGCCTCAGTTCTTTGTTTAAATACCATGTTTTGAGCAGAGCACAGAGCTGCCCATAGTGTGCTATTAAAATACAGTTAGGCAGAATATTGTATACTAATGGAAAACCATAACAGCAAAAGATGAAGAGCTGTGGTATGGCACCAAATCAACCCATGTATTTTGTAACAGCTCAAATGCACCCTGACTCTAGCTGATTACTAAATTACTGCTGTAGCTGCAGCATGGACACGCTGGGAATATACAAAGAGTTGTTCTGACTGTTACTCAACTCCTTTCCTCTGTGGAATGACAATTTCCCATTTTTCAGTCTCCAGTACTCTTTCCTCTCTGTTCAGATGTGTGTAATTATTCAGAAATATTCAATTATTTGTGTTACTGTAGCACAATTCATATCCCAAGACTCAATACAGTAACTGTCATGCCATGAAAAAAATATGTCACTGAAGGCACTCTCTCCTGAACAGGTTATCTCTTCCTTTTCCAGTGGAAAACTCTTTCTCTTGGTTTTAGCCTGTCAGCAAGACACAAGCTTTGCTTTTTCAAAGTATTGTTTCTTTTCTGTAGCTATTGGATACAGTACACAGTCATTTCTTATCCTATTTGCTTCCTGTCTTTAATGTGCATTTCTCCCTGAAAACAGAGCCACACTGTCTGCCTTGAGTTCTCTCTTCATTATTACTCCTAAACTCTCTTTATTAATCCAATATGAGGGTCTCACACCTCCCATCCCATGGTAATATATATATGTGGCTATGTAGTAGGATATAGCAGGGTTTCTGGGGTTTGGGTTCTCACTCACACCCACCTCAGTGAGTTTCTAAACACCATCTTTCCTTGTGTTGCCACTTGCTGCGGCTGACTCCTCTTGCACTTGCTGCTCTCTGTTGACCTCTGCTCCTCTTTAGTATGCCATGGGCCTTCTTCAGGTACATTTATCCTCAGTACAACCACTTGAGCTTTACGAAACACACGGCTATGGCCATGCACTCACACACCATCCCACATCCCGTTCCACCATCAGCACAGTCAGTGCTGAGTGCAATCCTCACCAGCATGAGTTTGCACATGCACACCCCTACGCTGTTATTATTACACAAGAAATTACCTCCCATTCAGCCAAGTCCCTGTTGAGTCTTAGTCTCCTTTAGCACAGCGAAGAGATCACATCTCTCCCCATTTCAATGCCTCTTTGAATCCAGGAGGGCCTCTGTGAATCCACTAACTTTGACCAGAAAAAGCTGCATAGGGAGAATTTCAAAGCCTTATCACCCACCTGTTACAGGCTTTTCCTCTCCCCAGCCTCACCATTCTCAGCCTGCTCAGAGCCACATCTCAGTGGAAAGAAGAAAACCCTTCACAGGTATTTTGGCTTTTCTGGGACAAAAAGTATTGTACAGCCCCATTTTTTGTTTTGTTTTGTTTTTTTCAGAAAAACAACTGACTTTTGGCTTTGTGCATGAAACAATATAAGGTCAGAGTGATGGCCACTTATCCTCCTGTTCATGGACTAGGCCAGAAGAACCAGTTGATGGCTTTGTATTGCTTCATAACACACTACATTTGCATTTTCTTCTTACTGCTCCCCTGGAAAAAGATGTTGCCTGAGGCAATGAAGATTTTATAGCATCCTGAATCATGCCTCGCAAGAGGTGGGGTGATCTCAATGGCAGCAGTCAGGTTAGGAGACAGTTTGAAAAGTCTCCTAGTCCGCTCTCCACTCAAGTACAAACATACCGGTGTCCTTTTCCCTAGGTTCATTTGCACCAGTTGTGCTATTTGTATGGCAGATGATGATCATTGCGTCTTTTAAATTTTATCCAGCACTCCCTGAATGGGATTTACTGGCAGTGCTGAGATATGAGAATTTGAGAAATTATGGACATTTTTTTGAGCTAGTCTCTGTAGACACACCAAAACTGTCTGTAGAAGAGTAATATCCACTAGGGAAACTTACTATAACTTTTTGTTGTCTGAATATTGATTCTATCTGGTCATAAAGATGAGTGGTTGAGCATGCAACTCTCATCCATTTCCTTAAATCCTCACTACATCTTTTGGAGTATAGTTGGGTTTTTTAGCTGGCTACAAATATTAGGATCCTGTTTTCCCTGACTGCTGTAGACATAGGAAAGGAGATCCTTCTGAATTCACCACAGAGAACAAGTTTCTCTTCTCTAGAGTGTGAAAACAACCATGCAATCATCACTCAGAAGAGGCACAATAATGTCACTAACTTATTCAGTGAGAAAATACAGTTTTCCTAGTGGTAGTCCCTTCTGTCTCTAGGGTCTCCACAGCACAGCCATTGCTTTTTCTCTATGTTCCTGAGGGAACAGATTGGCACAAAATGGGTGACGTGAAGCTCTCTGCTAGTTTCCACCAGCACACACACACACACACGCCCACGATCCATGTCACAAGCTGGTGAAGACAACCAGAGACCAAGTAACATCCATTCAGCCAAATCATGACTTACTCATATCTAATGACACAGAAACTCTTTAGCTGAGCTATGCACATAGAGTTCAGCCAAACCCTCAATGACTTTTAGTCACAAATTGTTAAAAAAACCCCAGAGTTTATTTTCTTTAGTCTAAAAGATATGAACAAACCAGCAAGAGATCAGAAGACAGACATTAAATNGAAAAGAAAAGAAAAGAAAATGCACTAAGGGGTATAGAAGATGATTTGAATATTTCCTTGGTTTCTGGACATCTAGAAAGTCTCATATTTCTGCATCAGCCAGCTTCAAGGCATATATGCCTTTTGCCATTAACATAGTCTTGTGCAGACTGGAAGAAATAGGTTTGTTTTCTGCACAGACTAAAAAATGAGCTAAAAATAGCAGAGTCAAATAATTCTGAACGTTCAATAATTAAACTACACTTAGTACTTACACAATACTTTAATTTCCAGAGCAGTGCATGAACAGTAATTAATAGTCATCATAACAGCCAAAAGAGTGTATAAATATTATAGCTGGTTCATAAATATGAGAAAAAAGAAGAGGGACTATTTATGGAATGTCCAAGGCTAATGAGGAGTTATTAGGAGAGGAGAGATGATAAAGAGGATATGTGTGGACCTCATCCTTCACTGGTCAGCAAAATGAGTTGTTTTCCACACCACTGAAAGGTGAGCCCAAGCTACCACCAGGTGGAGAATGGGGGAGTTTTAAACGGCTGCAGGAAGGGTATGCAACAACACATCGGGTTCTTTGTCTCTCAGTCCTACATTCACATAATAATGTCCCCATACGTCACCCTTCTGCAAAGGAAGTGTGGTTCAGTTGTCAGAAACTCGGGGCAGAACTAAAATCATTTAACTCTACATTAAAACTAGAGGAGGAAAAAAAAATCTCAGTTAAACATTAATACTGGGAAATAATTTAACCATTACACAACAGCAGAACACAGTACAAGAGGACTTTATACAGATGGGCAAGTTTGTGTACAGAAAGTAAAATCCATGCCCTCCAATCAAGATTCTACCTGCTTAGCTTTAATGAATTCAGTAATTGGTCCATAAGTTCTTGGTCTGAAGACCAAGNTCTAATGACACAGAAACTCTTTAGCTGAGCTATGCACATAGAGTTCAGCCAAACCCTCAATGACTTTTAGTCACAAATTGTTAAAAAAACCCCAGAGTTTATTTTCTTTAGTCTAAAAGATATGAACAAACCAGCAAGAGATCAGAAGACAGACATTAAATTAGTTTTGAAAATAAGATTTGATACAGGTTAATCTTAAGACCAAACTGTTTCCAGATAGGCAGAACCTGCAGGTAGGTGTAATGTAGCAACTGGTTGGGAAACCACACCATGCAATGCCAAGAAAAGAAAAAGAAAAGAGAAGAAAAGAGAAGAAAAGAGAAGAAAAGAGAAGAGAAGAAAAAAAGAAGAAAAGAGAAGAAAAGAGAAGAGAAGAGAAGAGAAAAGAAAAGAAAAGAAAAGAAAAGAAAAGAAAAGAAAAGAAAAGAAAATGCACTAAGGGGTATAGAAGATGATTTGAATATTTCCTTGGTTTCTGGACATCTAGAAAGTCTCATATTTCTGCATCAGCCAGCTTCAAGGCATATATGCCTTTTGCCATTAACATAGTCTTGTGCAGACTGGAAGAAATAGGTTTGTTTTCTGCACAGACTAAAAAATGAGCTAAAAATAGCAGAGTCAAATAATTCTGAACGTTCAATAATTAAACTACACTTAGTACTTACACAATACTTTAATTTCCAGAGCAGTGCATGAACAGTAATTAATAGTCATCATAACAGCCAAAAGAGTGTATAAATATTATAGCTGGTTCATAAATATGAGAAAAAAGAAGAGGGACTATTTATGGAATGTCCAAGGCTAATGAGGAGTTATTAGGAGAGGAGAGATGATAAAGAGGATATGTGTGGACCTCATCCTTCACTGGTCAGCAAAATGAGTTGTTTTCCACACCACTGAAAGGTGAGCCCAAGCTACCACCAGGTGGAGAATGGGGGAGTTTTAAACGGCTGCAGGAAGGGTATGCAACAACACATCGGGTTCTTTGTCTCTCAGTCCTACATTCACATAATAATGTCCCCATACGTCACCCTTCTGCAAAGGAAGTGTGGTTCAGTTGTCAGAAACTCGGGGCAGAACTAAAATCATTTAACTCTACATTAAAACTAGAGGAGGAAAAAAAAATCTCAGTTAAACATTAATACTGGGAAATAATTTAACCATTACACAACAGCAGAACACAGTACAAGAGGACTTTATACAGATGGGCAAGTTTGTGTACAGAAAGTAAAATCCATGCCCTCCAATCAAGATTCTACCTGCTTAGCTTTAATGAATTCAGTAATTAGTCCATAAGTTCTTGGTCTGAAGACCAAGATCACAGAATTTTAAGAGCTGGAAGGGACCATGAAAGAGCATCTAGTCCAATTGCCCCCGCCAGAGCAGGACCACCAAGAGCACGTCACACAGGAGAGGTCACTCATCCAGGTATGTTTTGAATGTCTCCAGAGAAGGAGATGACACTATATGGTTCACTACTAATTATCATTCAAAACCCATCTGGACGAGTTCCTGTGTGACCTGCTCTAGGTGGTACTGCTCTGGCATGGGGGCTGGACTACATGACCTTTCCAGGTCCCTTCCAGCTTTTAAGATTCTGTGATTCTGTGATTAAACAGTGAGGACAAGAAAAAGGATGGAGGACTTCTATTTCCTAGGATAGGTTAGTAATGGTAAAATATTTCCATTACCCTGCAAAGAGGGGACGAGTGCTTCACTAGCCACCCCTGCTAAACCACACATTTCTCCTTCAACAGCATTCTCAGAACTGTTATGGCAATACTTATACAGAATCGCTTCTCTGTAAGTGAAGACAGCACAGCAGTTACATGTAACCATGAACTCCTCTCCCTCATGTGCACTCCTAATTTTTGATTTCAGAGGCTGGCTGCAGGGCAGATTTCTGCTCTCACCTGAACACGCTGGTGGCTCTAACCATCAAAGCTGAGAGCTGTGCAGACAGAGCCTGGCCATAATTGGGCTTTTTAGTTTTACAGCCTCACTGTATTACCACTAGTTGAATTCTGCAGGGCACTGAAATTGATCTCAGCTGTAAAACTGCACCCATGGATGCTGTCTGTACGACCCTGTTTAAATTGGAGCATTACAGAAAAGACAAACTATTGGGATTGCTTTTATTCCAGTCCCTACGACAGATGTGTGTTGATAGGAGGAAGAATAATCCTCAACTATCTTAGCTGTTTCAGCAGAAGCCTCTGGTGCAGACCCAGCTATACTGGCAAGAGTTCATGTTTGCTGGGATAGTTTGGCTTGCTTATAAAATACAGCTTTGCTTTTTTAGGAGCACAAAGAGCAGAAACCATGATAAAGCTACCCACACAAACGGTTTTGTTCAAATTTATGTACCTATATTACTATATAAGTGAAGTCCTAGGACCAGCACAGCTTATGACTGCCACACATGAGCTCTGAGAAACTCAAGCTACTAATTTAATATATGACCAGCTTCAGCTGTCACTCACTGATAGTTGCAAAGGTTATTGCTCCCTTAGCAATGTGAGGAGAAGCAAATGTCACCTGTCTCCTGATTGCTCCAAATTATGGTCTACAGCATTAGTTGAAGGCCTTAATGTACGGGATTGTGAATGGGTGCAGATGTAGTTGGGTGCACTTCCCCTTCTGCTGACTCTGACAAGCTCATAGCTGTGCACAGGGTGACAGAGGGGGCAGCTGGGGGCAATAACACCTTAAACTGCTACAGCAACAGTTACTGTCTGGCAATGCCCTTTGTAATGAAATGGTATAAACTGAATTGAGAAATCTAGATGTTAATAAGAGATCAGCTGCTGAACCCCCAAGAAACAGAAGGAAATTGTAGGAAATTTCCTTTGAGAGCCTGATTGACCCAGGATTTTTGTCTGAAGTTAGGATCCAACCCTGGTGCTTTCTCTTTTGACTCAGTCTCTAGCAAGAGAGGTCCAAGCTTTTATCTGCTTGCTGGTAAGGAAATCTGTAGACTGTGATTCTTCTGGTGCTTGTGTGTGTGAGCAGGATAGAGTACACCCTTGAGACTTTTTCTGGTAGACACACATGCAAAGAACTATGCTGCTTACTCCAATTTCTCTCTGAGTGGAACATGAGAGTGATGGAGCCTCACAGAAGCAGAAGAGGCAAGAAGAAAATGGATTCAGTAAGCCTTCAAAGAAGGGGTAGTACATGTCTTATCCCCAAACACCTTGGCTCCTACTCAGCGAATGTTTGTGCTGTTATGACATACTGCAAAGGGCAGAGCTTCCTGTCACCTCCCAGATGAGACTCAGACTCCCTCTTGCTAGCTTTCCCCCCAAGTCTTGTGAGGGTTGGGAGCTAAGCCTCATTAATGATTGCAGAGGGATCTCCCTGCTAACAGGAGACACAGAAGTTTCCTCATAGTCCCTCCCTGGCTCCCCTCCATACTGAAGTTGGCACATGCTCTTATCAGACAAAACCAGATCTACTTAGGCTGAAGAATACATGGAGCCAAGGCTGCTCATGCTCATGGCACATATTCCATCCCCTAGTCTTATTACATGGTGAGATGACAGGGAGAGGCAGATGAAAAAGACTTGCTACTGCCACTGCCTTTTCTTTAAAAAGCTGCTGATCCTCCTCAGAAAAGCAGTACCTCTGGTGGAATGAGTCATCCAGCATTTCCTACTCATTTTAAAAATTATCAATGGAGAGAGAGAGATGCTCAGTCGATGTTGCTGAATTCATATCTGGAACTTTCTAGGGGAAACTCTCTCCTTCTTTTAATGGTACAGAGAACTTGCTTTAGGAAGGCTGTAACAAATGTTTTTTACATCATGAGCTAGAGGCCTAAACAGTAGTCTTGTGCTGACCTTTGTTGGTTATTTTCGGGTGCTTCTTTTTGCTCCGAATACCGATTCAGGAGACACACCATAGCAGTACATCTATAGTGCTCCAGCCACTGACCAGACCTCAGCTCACGGGACAAGTCCAGACTCAAGTAAAACACCTGAAGTTCATGTAGTAAGGATGACAGACCTTCGGCGTCAGAAGACCATGCCTCAGTCTCCAAGGTCTGCCTCTGCTGCTGCTCCTCCTCACTTGCTGACGTGATCACGGAGTAAGGCCTCAGTGCCAGATTGCGGTGGCATTTATCAGGCCTATGTACTGCATCACGCTCCCTTCCCTTCTGGCTCATCCTGCTGCTTTTCTCCCTCCTCTTTTACCAGTTTCCTTGCTCTTCTCTCTTGCTCCCACTCTGCAAGCTGCTTGTCTTCGAAGGATAGCTTTGCCCTCCAGGTCAGAGCTGCTTCTAGTAACTCCTTGATTTCTTGTTAGTGTTTGAGGAGTTCCCTCCCTGCCTCCTAAGTCTGCCTGCAATGGCTGTGATGACATATCTATAAAATATCTGCATCTCCAGTCTAATGACACAAACTAGATTTCAAGGCTATTGAACTAACAGGGTATCTTAGCAACAAATATTTATTTTAATAACAGTATTCCCAGCCATGTTAAACAAGCACCTACTGCAATAGTCAGAATGCCCAAGAGCATTTTATTTTTGTCCTATGACCCATTTTCACTTGGCTCACTCTCACTTAAAAGAATTACTAAAGCCAATGCCAGTGTCCCAGACTGGTTATCTCCCAAATATTTAGAACAAGCAGCTGAACACTGTGCTCCTACTAGCCACCCACACAGACTTAATGTGGGGGTTTTCCTCTCACTATCTGCTAGAAATTTCTGGTCGTTGCTCATGGTGATCTGCTCACAGCAGTGATGTTGAATTGCTTTCTTGCACTGCCTTTTTACTGCATGTCCAAAGACTGAAACACTCCAGCCACTTCCACAACAATAACAGTCAGGCTGATGCTGGCTCTCTCCAGCTGACATCCTCTCCCTGGAGCTGTCAGGAAGCAACAAGTGACATTTCAGCTAACTTTCCTGCTACTTCTCGTTCACGCTGCTCACTCAACTCGCCACTAAGTTCACCATCCATTTTCTCTGGCCATTATTAGAATTTGGGGTAGGATTCTTCTTTAAAATAAATCTTCCCCTTGAAAATTAGATATAGTGGAAGCATTTACACATCAGGAATAATTGCTAAGATAACCACCTAGCTTTGCAGTTTTATTGTCACTGTATATTTTGCAATTACCTTTTTCTCTCCCCTACTAGCTAAACAGTGAGACTGCCTGTGACATCAAACCATAATTTATATGGCCACTATTATAAATTTGTGAAAGCAACTAATAGTTTGTCTTATGGTATAAAATAACACAGCTTGAAATTATAGTAGCTTATCTTCATATTCCTTGGGAAGCACATTGTTGTTCTCTGATGGGTTGAAAGCTCTTTCTTTCCATAAAGCCCACTAGTAGCTCCCTTTGAATGATCCCAGTGAGATATTTTAATGAGAGAAATAACCAGAGACCTTTTTTTTTTTCCTCAGCATATATTTACACAGGATAAATCCAGCCCCTCTTATCCCTAGCATTCATTGAGATTCAGCCTTGTTTCGGGGAATACTACAGACATCAGAAAGCACAGCCTCTCTGGCCTGGTTTTGGCTGGAAAAAAGTTAATTCTCTTCCTAGTAGCTGGTACGGTGTTTTGTTTTGGGTTTATTATGAGAATAATGTTTATAACACACCAATGTTTTGGTTGTTGCAGCAGTGTTTATACTAAGTCAAGGACTTTTCAGCTTCTCACACTGCCCTGCCAGTGGAGGCTGGGAGTGCACATGAGTCTGAGAGGGGACACAGACAAGACAGCTGTCCTGAACTTATTCTGTACTGTATTATGCCATGCCCAGCATATAAGCTGGGGGCAGTTGGGTCAGGGATCAGGTGGGCATCAGTCAGCCTGTGGTATTGTGCATCACTTGTTTAGTATATTCCATTCTTATTCTTCTTATTGTTGTTGTTGTTATTATTATTCCAACCCTGTCTTTATCTCAACTCACAAATTTTACTTTTTTTTTTCCCCTGTTCTCTCCATCATCCCACTGGGAAGAGGGAGTGAACGAGCAGCTGTGTGTTGCTTAATTGCCAGCTGTGGCTAAAACACAGGACTTCTTTAATGGGTGTTTTGGGGTGGATTGTCAAGCAGTACATTCTCCATCTTTCCCCATATTGCCTCCCATTCACCAGCAATGAATCAACTGGTGTCTGAGCAGCTTTGCTCCAAGGACTTAGCATGGCCCATCTCAGGCCAGCGGGTACTTGCCTGGCTCTCAGGTATAGAGTCTGATTCCTCACTGAATCCCTCTTCTGCCAGTTTTACTTCAGTTCAATTATTTTCTCTCTTTCTCCCACCACCCACCTGCCCCGATTACAAATGAATGTTTGTGTACAGCTCAGGAAGAAACACCTTTCACAGTTTCATAAAAATAAATGTCAGCCTGCCACTGAGTTAGTCAGAAAGTTCTGATGAGGTTGAAAGCTGTTCAAAAGCTGCCATCACGCAGTATTTAGTGATCCTGCCTGTCTGAAGTGGGTAGATTTACTATCCTACAAACTGTGTGCATGGGCAGGGGAATCAGTAAACACCTATTACCCTGAAACAGCCACAAGACTTTAGGAATTATGTCAAGACTTACTGTTTACACCTGCATAGCTGCACACAATTTTTGTTGAAAGAGGAATATCATTCATCCCTGTATTTCTTACTTGGTAAGGGTCTAAGTCCAAATCAAACATGTGGTGCAACCTCTTTCTCTACTGATGGTGTAGCTGGCTCTTCATCCTCCCTCCTTTGAAGGCTGACCTTCACCCTCCAGACTTGGCAATACTATGACCTTAAGTTTCCCCTAGGAGATTCAAACATCTCTTTGGAGACTATCTGTAATTTTTGATAGGCCTTGATAAATGAATGATGAAGTTAAGTATCTAGCTGAAAGTGACTTGAGAAAATGATGGAGAAAGGTGTCCTCAAATATTTGTGCCTATGCAGACAGGCAATCCTGCTCAACCAAGCTTGTGTCCCTTTCCTTTGTTTTTCAACAAACATTTGAGTTGCCACTCTTTGTTTGCAGGGATATTTGGAGATATTTAGTTCCTCAGTACTTGTACACAGACAAACAGATGAGAGGGAATTGGTACCAGCCAGGTTTAACCCTCACCGTGCAGGTAGGGGTTGTTTGAGAGAATGAAATTAAGCACAGAGAGACAAGGGAACAAAGCAGCCAACACTTTTAGCCCAGATCCACATGACTGATAGCTGTCAAGAATGAGGAAGAGGAGGAATTCTTGAGATGGTGCAGCCCTTGATTGGACACAAAGTGTTTGTGGTCCATCTCACAAGTACAGAATTAGGTGTCTGAGCAAGAGCTGGACAGAATGGTGTAACTAAACACAAACTCCTTATGTGCACAGCCCTGCACTAGCTCTAACCTTAAAGATAACTGGACTTGTTTGGGTGGAAGAGTAAGACACTGATAAGTATTTAGCACATGGTTCAAAATTGGACTCTTTAGTGAATGAAACGGATAGTTACCAGATTTGCTATCCAGAGATTCATATGGAAAGAGAACTGGGCATCTTGGCAAGATTTCTGTTGGAGATGAATTTAAACCGCAAATGCATCATTTAGAAACTCTTCCATCTGTATTACCCTCTTCAGTATGTTGAATCGAGGTCCTCTGTCTTCCTGGAGTTCAATTCCTCTTTTATCTCAGACATTTTGTCTGAAAATCAATTCTCCGGTTTAGGGGCAGGCAATAACTTAATAAAAAACATTGGCATAAATCACCACTTGTGATTTGGAACAGCTCTGCAATCATTTGGGTCCATAAAGCTTAGATAAAGTTTCTAATGTAATGTTCTGCATGAGATTTAATTTACCTTGTACGGGCTGTTCAGTAACTCATGCACAGATGTAGAGCCAAATAATTATTAAACCAGTGCATCCAGATCCAATGAGGTAGATTTGTCCATCACTAGATAGTATGGCAACACTACACAGATGATTTTGCATAGATGGCCTTGGCTCTAAACTCCATTTAATTATAGGTTTGCTGTTCTCATATTTGTTTTCCACTGAGCCATGCACAACATGAACTCTCACTTAAGTTTGCTCATTACAAACAACTAACTTATATTAAGTGATTTTCTTAGTCATATGTCTGCTATATCGTTATCTAGACATTGTGCAACACAAAGGACTGTCCCATTTTCTAGGGATTTGGACTGGCTATTCATGATTCTATGACTGACATATAGGAAAGGATACCACTGAGGTCACACAAATCATAGTAGGATGTAGCCACAATTACCATATATTCTGTTATTTTAATTAAGTGTCCATGACATTCCCAACATACCCCCATGCACTGCCTTTTGTCCACGTTAGAAATGATACTGCATTTTTCAGAAGTGAACAGCAACTAGCTGCATCATGGTTGGCAGTTACTTTGGGCAGTATTAATTCTCAGGTAAACTCTTAGTTTTCTTCTCAGCAGCTGTCACAGTGGACCTAAATAAATTACTGTGGTATCTGTCTTGGTCACATGGTCCTTGACTAAGAAATTGGTTAAAACTGGCTTCAGCCCGGAGTAACTTGCCTTTAAAAAAGCTCTTTCACTCAAAAGAAGTTGAAAAGCAAATGCTAAGAGGCGAGAGTATTCATCTAAGAGCTGAATCTGTACCTGATCTGTGCTTTTCCTTACCACTTTTCACCAGACAGGAAAAAGTAACACACTTCTTGCTGTATCATCTGCCTGTTACCCAGGGAGATTAAATTCTTCACTAGGAAAAAGAAAAAGAAATGCAAGGCTGTATGCTTTCAGAACTAAGCCTCATTTTTAAAAATTTAAATGCATCTCATCTTCAGGTAAAAGCACATAGTATTTCATCTACATACTTCTTATCCCTTGTGTTTAGGATTAATATTAAACCATGAGCAACTACTGAAAGAAGTTGCATATGCATTTCCTGGACATGTACAGTTTCCAGAAGAGACCATTAGTATTTTCCTGGCTTGTTTTATCATGTCTAACTAGAGGAAACTCCTCAATGTTCATGGAATCATAGAATGGTAGGGGTCGGAAGGGACCTTTAGAGATCATCTAGTCCAACCCCTCTGCAGAAGCAGGTTCCCCTAGATAGGTTACACAGGAACATTTCCAGGTGGGTTTTGAAACTTCCAGAGGAAGAGACTCCACATCCTCCCTGGTCAGCCTGCGGCAGGGCTCCTTCACCCTGACAGCAAAGTACTTTTTTCTTATGTTTAAATGGAATTTTTTGTGTTCCAGCTTCTTTCCTTTACCCTTTGTCCTGTCACTGGATATGACAGAAAAAAAGGGATGCCCCAGCCTCCTGACACCCAGCATTTAGATATTTGTAAGTATTAATATGATCCCCACTCAGTCTCCTCTTCTCTAGACTAAACAGCCCCAGTTGCCACAGCCTTTACTCATAAGGAAGATGTTCCAGTCCCCTGAATCATCTTGATGGCCCTGCACTGGACTCTCTCCAGAAGTTCTCTGTCCCTCTTGAGCTGAGGAGCCCAGAACTGGACACAGGACTCCAAATGAGGCCTCACTAGGGCACAGTAGAAGAACCTTCCTAGATCTGCGGGCCACACTCTTCTTCATGCATTCCAGGATGCCACTGACCTTCTTGGCCACAAGGGCACATTGCTGGCTCATGGTTAGTTTATTATCAACCAGGACTCCCAGGTCTCTCTCTGAAGAGCTGTTCTCCAGCAGGTCAATCCCCAGCCTGTACTGGTGCATGGGGTTGTTCCTTCCCAGGTGCAGGACTCTGCACTTGTCCTTGTTGAACCTCATGAGGTTCCTCTCTGCCCAACTCTCAAGCTGATCAAGATCCTGCTGAATGGCAGCACAGCCTTCTGGGGAATCAGCCAGTCCTCCCAGTTTGGTGTAATCAGTGAACTTGCTGAGGGTACACTCTGTCCTCTCATCCAGGTGAAGATGTTGAACAAGACTGGCCCCAGAACCAATTCCTGTGGAACTCCACTGGCCACAGGCCTCCAACTGGATTCTGTGCCACTGATCAGCACCCTCTGGGCTCTGTCATTCAGCCAGCTCTCAATCCACCTCACCATCCACTCATCCAAGCCACACTGCCTGAGCTTTCTGATGAGGATGTTATGGGAGACAGCATCAAAAGCCTTGCTGAAGTTCTCCCCTCATCTAGCCAGCCAGTTATGCCCTCATAGAAGGCTAGCAGGTTGGTCAAACAGGATTTCCCCTTGGTGAATCCATGTTGACTCCTCCCTATTCAGGTAAGCCTGGTACTGCATGGCCCTAAACTTGCCTTGACATCTGCCTTCCAGACTTTAGTTTCCTCTGCCTTTCCTCTATTGCACTTCAGAATAAAGCAGGGCTATATAATTTCTGTTTAATAAGTGTTGATTACAAAATGCCCTAGTCCCATCCTGCTTAGATTGTGTGAATAGCCTACTGCTAGGCTGTTCCAAACTTGACCCTCATTCTGCATCCAAATTGAATGATACAGCCATTCATCAGTTTGATTTTGGCAGTGTTATACATGCCCTCTGAAACATTATTTTTGGCAGGCTCTCAAAGCACGAGTGACTTTTGGCATACAAATCTCACTGGCTTGCTGCATAGTCTCCTTCATGATCCTTGATCAGCGTGAGTTCAAGACCTTGGCTGATGAGTACAAACGCAAAACTAGTGAATATGACAATGCAAGTCTGAATAATAATTAATATGCTACCTCAGCAGCAACAGTATGTGCATCGACTACTCTGTGATTGCTTTTCTCAACCTCTATTCAGGTAAGCTGGTCAGTAGGGAGAAGATGCCCAAGAGAGACCTGCAGCTGGTCCCTAAATGAAGCAAATGTTGCTGTAAGTTCATTTGTCCTACCAAGAACTCTCTGGAAACGGTAACTGCAAACAGCAGGCCCTTGAATCCGAGCCTTTTTCGTTAGAGAAGAAGCAATGACTCTGCATATTTTTGTAAGCTTTGGAAAGTTTTAGAAGCATTTATATTACTTATTACTCCCTATAGTTGAATCTTAGCTCTGGGCTATCAAAGGGGAAATGACAGCACAGAACAGTTCAAGGGCTGTACCTGACACTTAAATTTAGTCCTTGATGACTAGTTCTCAGGCTTTTTCTAAGATCACTCTATCACCTCTAAGTTCTCAACACCTCTGGAGAAAATACAAGGTGCCCTGGGATCCTTGTATGCAATGCCTGAGTGCCCTAGCAGCAGTTCTTTGGAAAAGCAGCAGAAAGTATTTGATTGCTGCAGTGCTTTATATAATCCAGCAAGTAAATATCCATATGCAAAGGCATCTAGTCCACCCAAAACTGAGAATTCTCTGAGGAACTGCTCAAGTCCACTATGACATAATTGACACCACTTCGTCCCAACCACTTTTTCTCAGAAACCTCTGCAGGAAAAAAGCCTGGAGGAGCTACACGGACCCTAACACCATCCTTTATTCTCTCCAAGGGAAACTCGGTTCAGTAGAATCACAGAATCTCAAGGGTTGGAAGGGACCTCAAAAGACCATCTAGTCTAATCTCCCTGCCAGAGCAGGACCACCTAGAGTAGGTACACAGAAGACAAAGGAGCGCACCATTGATTTGCTTGGCAGCAACCCCACTGCAGGGCCACTAACGCTGCTGTACAACACCTCTTTCACTGATAATGAGTAAAGCCAAACTCAATGCATTTTGTGGAAGAGATGCTAAAATGATGCAGTTTAGCATTGTTTTCCAAAGATAACATCTTAAATCAGCAAGTAGTGGTCATCCTTCAGAAGAGAAACCCACACAGCTGTTCTTTCAGCAACACTAACCACAGTCTCTCTGTTTCTCATAGTCTGGCAGCTGAAGCCAGTCCTCACCATTGCAGGTCTTTGTGCTCTGTCAATAAAAGAAGAGACAAGAACTCAAGGCTACAAGCTTGATTCTTCAGTCAGTTGTGCATATTTCATGCCCTGAAATAACTGTAGTGAAATCTGTGTTGTAAGCCAGTAAAAGCTATTTTGTGCTGATGAGGGATCCGGCTCTGTATAACTTACCCAGAAATCAAACAAGTCAAACACAGCAAACAGCCCTGGCCTATCAAGGTAATTTATGTCCTGTTAACCAGAAAGAAAACAGGCACAAGAGACATCTGGAAGTGAAAATTAACTAAAATCAGTCTAATGACATAAACAAGAGAGAAATACAAGCCTCCAGATCTGTGTAGCTGAGCCTGATAGATATCATAAGCTAAATTGCTAGGGGGTTTTATTTTTAAAAGAACACAACAAATCAGGATGGAAGTTTTCCATTTAAAGCCGTAAGTACTCTACTTGGAGATGTGTGGAGGCATAAAAGACGTGAGCACGGAGGAAAAAAAAACAGCTGCCAACAACTCTAGATGTGCGTTGGGCCTGGAGCTAATTGAATAACAATAACCCTTATTTAAGAATCATTTGTGTTGCCAAATTTCACAACTAATCGTATTTCACAACTAAAAAAAATCATGCAGAATATACATGTAAAAAATGTCAGTCAGTTAAGCAAGCAAAATTCTCCCTCTGTTACAATACCGTCTTGCATCGAGGACATTTGCTCCCGCTCATGAAGAAATTTCCTTTAAATGAGTGAGAAAGGATACACACGCTCATAACTGAAGAAAATCTGGCCACATTGCTCACCTCATTGCTGACCTTGAAACCACTTTACTATTCTCTTGCATATCTAGCTACGAAATCTTCATCCAAACAGCAGTGGGCTCAGCCATCTGTTTTATTCCCCTGCAGATCTAGCCAGAGCAGTTTTATGATCTGCTTTCATGTCTGTAATAGAGTCTTTTTATAAAGGTGACAAGTGCTACTGCTTAAAAAAAAAATGGAGGATTTTTGTTTGTTTTTTGTTTTCAATGTTGGTCAAAAACATCTTTAAGGAGATTATATTTGTTCATATTATCCCCAAAACCCACCAAACCAAACATTTGCTAAAAGAATGGCAAGCTAAGCAAAGCAGAAAGGATCAGGTTTTGGATTATATACTATTATATACTAAGCACCAACACTACTGCTTGCCAAATTCAGAGTCCACAGCATTTCTAAGCACAAAAGTAATTTTCAAATCCCAGGCTAGGCTTGCATTGCTGATAGATTAAAAAGCTGTCTTTCTTTACTTAGATGTTGACCCAATTTGACAGGAAAATCTTCAGGAGAAAGTAAAGGTAATACTCTGCATTTTACTTCATACTATATTGACTACAGCAATGCTCTGAATGCCAGTGGTGTTATTGCAGTGCTAAAAACCAAATCCTGCATCAAAACACATCCCTTAAAGATGTACCTGCCTCTCTCATTCCTGCATGGAAGTAAAGTTCTTTCCCTATGGTACCACCTCCATGGTGCACCCACTGTGTGTATTTTTTGTCCTGCTCCTGCACAGGAATAATTGTATTAGACAGGCCCTCGTTGTGCTTCTGAAGCCACCAAAACCTAACCAAAAAAAACCCCAGTATGTAATTTAGTTTGGTGTCATGCTCATGTGGCTTCTTCACCTTATGTAGTTTGTGCAGCTGCCATGTGACAACCTCCCCAAAGATGGCCTGTGGGATAAAAGATCCTGCACGTGTCTGCAGGTTGGGCTGGGACTTAGAGAGGACTGTACCATGCAAGGTGGAAGAAAAACAAGCAAATCGCTTACCTGAAATATAAAAAGAGTAGAGAAAGAGAAGTTACTTCCTCTTCTAAAGGCTGTAGGTTCTCAGGCACCAAAGCAAAGCATAAGAAACTTGCTGAGTTCTTCTTCCAAACCAGGGATGTTCACATTGTGTTTCAGTGAGTGTCCCTGGGACACCTGCAGTGATTCCCAGGGACTGATGGCTCACTTTGCATCCCTTATCTTTGAAGCAAGCATGATGGCAGGAAGGGATATTTTTGTACTGATCAGCAACTCTTGAGCACCAGGTCAGAAGTCCCAGAAGTCAGACAGTGTAGGGAAGTCTTCTGGGATAATTTCCACGGTGTGTTGTAGTGCTGATGTTTACACCTCTTTTAATGTTTCATTTTGCAGTATGAGATTGAGTATTGAATAGAAGTGGCTTTTGCATCAGTAAAAATTCATTCAAATGAGTCAGTAAACCATTTCTCTCATGTTCTAAAACAGATGTACTTATGTTGCTTCCCAGAAAAAGAAAAGTTAACAAATCCTGGGGCTCGCCTGTCATGTTCTGTGCCAGGGAAAATGGGCACAGGTGCAGGACCTGACCTCCTGGCATGATGCTGGCTGTTGATACTGCTATTGGTTTCACCTGCACAGTGGGCTGAGCAGACAGCTAACACAGGAAGGGCCTAGGAGAGACTGTAAGGCACAGATGAGTGGGGGTGATGATGCTCAAAAGCGCAGAGAGAGGGGAAGATACCTATAAGCAGCAGCCACTTTGGGAGCAGGATATCAGAAAGTGAGGTGGAAGAGGCACCCCTTCAGAGCTGCAGGGAGAGGAAGTAGCTGTGTGTTATCCACCAGTGCCTCATAAAGAGGAAGGGGGGAGCACGAAGCATGATTTACTGGTGCCTTTGCTGTGTACCTCCTTGCCCTTCTACTCTCAACTCCCTTTGCCTTGAGCTCGTCCTTTTGCTCCTGCTGCTCAAGCATATGGTGCTTTGTTTCCAGTGCCAGCAAGACTTTGTGAACAAGCTGTGCTAGGCTTCTTGCATTCCTTGGCCTGAGCCCATCTACAGTGGGTGGCTAGCTTGGGACACGGGCATGGGAATGGGCATGGGCATGCCTGCAATGTAGCTGCAGTGTGTCTCAGGCAGAGTGCATGGGTAAGAATGCCCAACTTAAAAGCATCTTCTGAGACAAGGGCAGCCTTTCCCTTGGAGGCTTCTCACACTATTTTCTCAAACGCTACTTTAATTCAAGGAACTTATACCCATTAGCTAGGCTGTCCCTGAGCTCAAGCAATTAAGACCCTGGGAAAGGTAGGAGAGTGTGCTAGGGGCCTGACAGGCAGGGCCTGTTATGGCTGATAAGACTGACACGGATTGAGTCCCTGACTGATTGCTGCTCCTCTGTTTAGAAGAACAGAGTTCCTCACACAATGGCTTAATTGTTGTATGGCTGCAAGTTGCTCACTGAAGAAACCTGTGAGGGTCATGGAAAGGGTGTCACCAGGAACCAGTGCTGAGATTGCTTTTCCATTGCTTTTTTGTGCAAAGCAAGAAGTCCTCTGCAAGGGAAGAAGAGCTGCTCTCATTCACCTCTCAGCTCATCCAAGAAACAAGCAGCATCTGAGTGAGCAGTTCACATCTGCTCCATTCCTCTGCTGTCATAGGGAAGGAGCCTGCTCCAGAAACAACACCTGGGCCTCTGAGATGGAGCTAGGTCTTTTGTGGGGTATCTTCTTTTGTCCTCGCGCTGGGAATCAGGTCCTGCCAGTTGCACCCTGAAGTTGATAACAGAATTATCAGGTCCCTGATATGACCCTCTTCCTATGGTATTTTGCCTCATCCTACACTGTTGTGTCACACTAACATAATACCACTTGCCACTGCAGTGAAAGTTCCACATTCTGACCTCCCTCAGCATTATCCAGCATTGTCCTCCCTCAGCATTGTCCATAGACCATCACCTGTCTAACATCTGAGGTTTCCCAGTCCTTCTCTCCATAAGCAGAGGACAATCAAGAGACTCTGAAAATACCAGCAAAATAAGCAGCCAGGAGTCTGCATCTGTCACTCACATAAGTGGACAGCTGCATCTCTATAACAGAAAAGCTGGAACTTGCATGCTTGCCCCTACTTCTTATGTGAACACTTATAAACCTATGATGACAAGAAGTAACTTCCAGCAGTGCTGGAGAATAGGCCAGGTTCTCCAGCTTTGCCTTTACTTGCTTCAGGACAGACTTAGGAGAAATCTGGTGAAAACAAGTCACAGCACAGTCAAGAAAGGAAAAGGAGGGAAATGGAAACAGTATGGAATGGCATGATGCTCAAATTTTCAGGTGCAGCTCCACCACGTTTCTTAACAGAAGCCAAATAGCAGAAAATCATGGACAGATGATTCTTAACCCCTCACATTGATCTTTCCAGAAGAAGAAATGATCTACTTTCTCCAAAGGTAATTATAAATTACCTACTGACCTTAAGAAAATGTCCTTGTATTCCAGGGACACCAAGAAAGAATCTGGTGTTGGTACTCAGACACAGAGTGTGACAAACCAATCTGAATAACTTGGAGGACATGCAGGGTTAATTGTCACTTTATTGCTAAGGATGAAGATTATAAAATTGTATGGCTCCATTTTTCTTGCTGTGTGTCAAAATTCATATGATCTGGAGATGTAATAACGCTTCTCCTGAAATAATATAGATATGCTTTTTGTGTATTTTTCTGCTTTCTTGTGTATTTTTCTGCTCTTGTCTTTTCCAAGTCCACCATCATTTCTCTGTAAATCCTGGTGATCTTAATTTATCCTGTTATGGTAGTTATACTTGGTCATAAATTTACTTCTATTCCACTCCTTTCAGAGAGGATGCTTTGCATAGCTTTAGAGTGATCAGGAAAGTCATCACAAGCCATCAGAAATGCCCACCTACAAAACAGCTAGAAATTTCCCTTTTAAATCAAGGCATTTTGCTCAGAAATAGAAAAAAATCAAGAAAAGCATATTCATATCGAATTACTGATAAAAGCTAGATATTACATGCCTGCTCTGAAGAGAAATAGGATAAAGGACAATCCTCCCCACACACTCCCTCCCATCTCTACATAGTTTGATGGATTTTCAGACAAAGTTGTTCAAGCTTTGGGAGAAAAGCTGCAAAAAAATAAAGAACATAATTGTCCCTGTAGCAAAAAACCAATCCAGGGCCAAAGGAAGATCACAGCATGGCAGAGCCCTTAATTTATCATATAATAATAATTATTACAAAACTGTATTGAAATAAATGTGACAAGTGGATACACCTAGATGCCATCTGGCTTCCAGGAAGATAAGAGCGTAAACTTTACCTTGCCTTTCTTAATTTCTGTACCACTTTTGATCTTGTAACTGGTTAATTTGTGTTGTTAGAGATATAAAGTTCATTCCTTTTACCACATTTCTCCCCTAAAACTACTTCTCTTGATTCTTATTCCCTTGATGTCTCTTTTCAGTCTAACACAAGCCAAAAGCCTTAATTTACTGAGCATAATTAATAAAGCATGATGTGCACTACTTTAAAGCAGCCTAAGACTTTCTTAAAAGGTTCAAGAAAACTTCTTAGTATGACTACTTCTTCCTCTGAAAATACATACTGCTTGCACACCAATTTGTGCTGGTACTGTGTTCTCACTACTGCAGATCCATCCCACAAGCCCTTTTTCCTGAATTGGTGCTGAATATGTGTTTTGTCCTAATTCATACTTGTTGATAAACTCCTAAAGCTGATGTCTGGATTTGCTACCTTACATTTGTGCTGCAGCAGACTGAATGTTCTTCCTCAGTTGTCGTAAACAGGCATACCTCAGCTGATATCATCAACACTACATGTGCCTCCTTACAAGGTCTCTGGGCCTCTCAGTTCAAGAAGGATAGGATGGTGCTATAGGGAGTTCAGTGCAGGGCCACAAAGATGATGGAGAGGAGCATCTCCCTTACGATCATAGAATCATAGAATGGTAGGGGTTGGAAGAGACCTCTAAAGATCATCTAGTCCAACTCTCCCTGCCAAAGCAGGTCCACCTAGATCAGGTCACACAGGAACACATCCAGGCAGGTCTTGGAGACCTCTAGGGAAGGAAACTCCACAACCTCCCTGGGCAGCTTGTGCCAGGGCTCCCTCACTGTCACAGTGAAATAGTTTTTCTCAGGTTAGCTTCATCCCATTACCCCTTGTCCTGTTACTAGATACCATAGAAAAAAGAGATGTCCCAACCTCCCGACACTCACCATTTAGATATTTGTAAATACGATGAAAGGCTGAGGGAGCTGGGGATCTTTAGCTTGGAGAAGAGGAGACTGAGGGGTGACCTCATTAATGTTTACAAATACATAAAGGGTGGGTGTCAGGAGGATGGAGCCAGGCTCTTCTCAAAGATGTCCAGTGACAGGACACAGGGCAACAGGTACAAGCTGGAACATAAGAGGCTCCAAAGAAACACAAGGAAAAACTTCTTCACTGTGAGGGAGATGGAGCAGTGGAACAGGCTGCCCACATGGGTTGTTGAGTCCCCTTCTCTGGAGACATTAAAAATTCACCTGGATGAGTTCCTGTGTGACCTGCTCTAGGTGGTCCTGCTCTGGCAGGGGGGTTGGACTAGATGATCTCTTGAGGTCCCTTCTAGCCCTTATGATTCTGTGATTCTGTGAAATCATACTCTGAAATTGGCTCTGTACTCCCTATGGCTACCCTGGGGACATATAAAGCTCGAGGCTTCCTTAGAAAACACATTTCAGGGGCTGGGCCTGACAGCCTGGTTCCACTGATGCACTTGCCAAAAGCAGGCAGCTGCCAGCCATGTAAAGAATTGGCTGCCGTGCAAGAGCTCTGCTTTCTCTGAGCCAAATTACCATGTGGAGGGGTTGGTGGGACCTGTACAGAGCTGCCTGAGCTCACCTGAGACACACAAGTGCAGCAAAATTATCAGGCTTTTAATTTTTTCCCACTGCTTTCTGCCTTTTGCTGAGAAGATTGTCTTTACTCTGCAATGGACTGATGCAGGCTGTAGGTACTGCCAGCTGAGGTCAGCTGCTGGCAGGCAACACAGAAAGAGCAGAAATGAGAGAAGGAGAAAAAAAACCCTGAAACCTCTGCTCTCCAGGGAGGCTGAGGCGAGTACGGATTTATAAGCCCGAATGCCCAATAAAGGACAGCAGAGGTTGCAGCCTTTGTTTTCAACAGCTCCACAGGGAATCTAGGGAAGGCCTGAGGGGGCATGAAGAGAATAAAGCACCACATTTCATTACATCTGCTATAACTCAAGAAGAGAGCGAGACCTTACCACACTTGATACAATGTCTGTTTTACACCTTTCCACCACACTCCCCAGAAAGTTTCTATTTAACCATCAAATAACCAATGTCAGCTTCAGGTACGGATGGAAGCCTTCATTTTCACTTTCTCCAATACAGTGATCTCTTATCATGGGCTGAAGGAGCTCCTTCTAAACCAACGGTCTGCAGATAGACTTACAAAGAAAGAGGACTTTTCCTCTCTATTATGAAGAAAAAGGAGCTCACAGGCACTGATTGTGAAAAGAATCCCCTGCAAACTGCCAATGGTTTAAAGAAATATTTTTCAAATGACATATCTAGGCAAAAATGCCCTGTTTTTAGTAACAAAATGTTCACTCTGCGGGGAGATGTGAAGGGCAATTATGTTCCCAACTTTGCAAACATGGATTACAGAACTGAAAATGTATTTTGCTTTAGAAAGGCTTGCTTTGATTTTGTTCAAGAAATACTTGAAAATCTGTGCTCTCAAATCTGCAAAAATGTGATAAAGTAGTTTTAAAAGGTAAGTGTGTTTTCAATGCATGCATGAAGCCTAGCAATTGTTTGGTAATCCTATTTAAACCCAAAATGTTTGATGGTTTGGTGCTCTTGTCATATTTTGATAGCATTTGCTGTATCTAGGCAGATATATGTCCATCTGCATTCAGATATTCTCCTTTTTAATCCCAAATTTGCATGTATGTCCAATAAAGTATATGCTGCTTTACTGTATGTCCAAAAGGAACTCAGCATTCCTCCAAAGACCTCAGCAGGAGACCGCAGGTTCAAGTGGAGATAAAATGAAGTCTCTGTTTCTCAGTTCTCATGACATCATCTCCTTGGTTCTTATTTATGAATCCACAAAGGATCATCTTATATGTGTAAGAATTTCTTCACTGTGAGGGTGACAGAGCACTGGAACAGGCTGCTCAGATGGATTGCTGAATCTCCTTCTCTAGAGCCATTCAAAACCTGACTGGATGAGTTCCTGTGTGACCTACTCTAGGCGGTCCTGCTGTAGCAGGGGGTTGGACTAGATGATCTTTTGAGGTCTCTTCCAACCCTTAACATTCTGTGACTCTATGACTGACAGTCATGGAAGAATGAACCTTATTCCCTGATGCGGACTTCTCTTCTTGCACCTCATTTTTCTCTCTGATTGCCTGACGCAAAACTCTGTGGGTTCTAACAACATTGTAAAGGGAGACTCTGTAGGCATTTGTGCAGGTTAAATCCTCAACACATCCTTGTGAGAAGTCTCAGAGGCCGTATGTGTCAACTTAGGCACTACAAGACATAGTGACCTAAAATCATGTGCTGTTGGCAAAAATAGTGCAAGCCTTTGTCAAAATCGGCACCTACTAAAACAGCCATCCATGCTTTCTATTGGATGAATATTTCAATGATGGTTGATATTATATTTTGTTTCCCACTTTCTTAAAAACACCTGGAGGGGATGGGAAGTATAACCATAGCTACTGAAATAAATGGTTACCGTCCCCTGGCCTGTGACAGCAGCATTTATCTTTCCTACAGCCCATGTGTGAAAGACAGGAAGAGAATTCTTTCCTGCTCTTGCTTACCTATTTTCTGTCAAAAATCTTAGTGTAATTTTTGTACAGTGAATATTTATAACTGTTGTTAGTGTCAATATAATTTTTTGCAGTTACTGCACTTATTTACATTTTAATAGCCAAGTCAATAAAGATTTATGCAGCTGTCATCTGAATTTTCCACAGAGTGGTGAATGCTTTAAAAAAAACCAGTATCTCTTGCAGAATACAGCCCCTCCAAGCATCCTTTAAAACGCCTTCATTGTTTTGGGAAACAGTAGGCAATCTATTAAAATAACCAACTCTTAAAGTCATAAGTCAAACCCAGCAAAATCTTGCAGCAGTCTTCATAGCAAAACTTCTGCATATTGCAAAAGCTCAGGGACCATTTTTTCTCTCTCCGTTTCTAAACACTGTCCCTTGAATGGTGACGCCTGGTTTATCACTTTGATATGTCTCAGCTGCACAAACTCCATTATTTTTGTAGCTTGAGGAGATATATGCTGCTTAGCATTGACCTTGTTTCGATTTTAAATGCGGTAAAAGGTTTAGTTTGGAGCACTGCTTTGGGGAGTGTGCAGGCATACCATTTACAAGGGACGTGCTATGCCCCAGCGTTCACTCTCATGAACGCGTACCCTCCTCCAAAACATGAACTACAGAAAGGGAAACCTGAAAGCATTCCCTCCACGCCTGCCCATGGGCTTTGTGCAGCAGTTCAGGCTACCGAGGTACATGAGTGCACTCATTCTGGCCATGGTTTTCTTGAAGGCAGACACACCACAAGCCGTTTTTATCCCTATCTGGAAGAGGCCCGCAAGATTCACACCATTGCTCTGCTGTCAGGGCTCTGCAGGATCAGCTTCCTTGCCATTCCTAGACTAACACAGTTATTTCTCTGCTGTCCTTCCCTTGCTGGACTTCACATTGGACTGGTGGCTTCAGTGACAATAACGGGAAGCAGGCTCTCTCTGGAGTTCTGTTCTCTCTTCAGCGTCAACAACATATAAAAGTACAAGGTTTCTGTGCAGTTTAGACTCGGGTTCAACGTCCATATTAATTTTTAGGATGAGCTCAGATTCTAGGCTGAGGTGAACCCAAAGTTAGGAATCAGGCTCCAGGAGGCAGCTTCAGACCTGTTCTTGCAAGGTAACATTCATAATTGCTACTGTCTCAACCCAATTCATTGCTCTAGCGCTGCCAAAGAAAGGTACGTCAGAGATGCAGAGCTGGAGGAGCTCTGGCCCCTCAAATCGATTCGGTGCAGAGCTCTTGTTTTCAGATACAAGTCTGCCTCCCCCACATTAAATGGCCGTTGAGCAAATCACCACTAAACCTGCTACGGTTCACAGACCGTTGCAGCTTGAATACTAACACGAATTCTCATGATGACACCCAGAGACGTTTTCTCCTGTGCCGGCAACACGCTGTCCAGCTCCGACTTTCCAGCCCCTGAACATCCTCTCCTCACCACGAGCGGAGACGCCGGTGGTGGGGTGATGGTGGTGGGGTGTGCGTACGTCTTTCACTTCATCCTTCGAAACCTTCAACCACCTAGTCCCCACCCCTCACCCCCGGGACATTCCAGCCGCTATTCCTAGCCCGCTGCCCCGCAACCACCCCCGGCAGATAAAGTTTCAGCGAGTTCCGCGCTGCTGAGCAGTGGTCGCAGAGCCCGCCCGCTCCGCTCAGCGGCACCCCGCGGGCTGCGGCCCCTAGCGCCGGGGCGGGCCGCCGGNCTCCCTCCCTCCCTCCCTCCTCCCGCGCCCAGCCTGCAGCCGGGATCTCAGTATTATGGCATCGAGGAGAATGGAGACCAAACCCGTGATAACGTGTCTGAAAACCCTCCTCATCATCTACTCCTTCGTTTTCTGGGTGAGTGAGGCGCGGACACCCCGCGACCAACGAGCAGGGCCCGGGACTCCCGCGGGCGGCCGCGGCTCTCACCTGCCCGTGCGTGGGCTGCGGGGCCGGGGCCGGTCGCCTGCTGGCTGCGGGGGCTCGGCAGCGCGGCTCCGTCGGGATGTAGCGGTGCACCGTGCGGAGACGGGGCTCTCCTCGTGCCGCAGTATATGCGCGCACACACACACACACATACATATATGCGCACACACACACACACATATATATACATATATGCACATGTATATCTCTCTTTTATTTGGCTCTTCTTGAGGCGAGCCCCCGCGGGGGAAAGTTGCGGGGGTCTCCTCGGCTGCCCGCGATGGCCGCTCCCCTCCCTGCCGCCCCCCTGGCCGCTTGCACCGAGGCGTGGGAGGCTACGAGGCGGCTCGGCCGCCCATCTCCCCACTGCCTGCCGCATCCCAGTCCCGCCGCGGGACCCGGCGGGTACAGCCTCCGTGCCTCCTCCTCGAGCACATCCCCCCCGCCCGCCTCCATCCTCGCCGGTGGATGCTGACCTCCTACCGCCACCCGGTAGATCCGCGTTTCGTAACCCGGCTCAGGCTCCCGTAAACCATTTGTGTGACCCAGATCCATTAATGGAGTTGCAGTGATTGACTGACGCCGAGAGCCGGGTGTTTCAGGAGACCCCGGAGGCTGGAGGTTTTTCGCAGCGTCCTGGCCTGTTACTCAGCAGATCGCTGGCACGAGCAGCGTATTGTGACGGCAATCTGCAGATTAAAGACCTTTTTATGGTACATGGTGACAACGTATGATAATGGCCCCACTGTGTACTGTTAGCGATCGTCATCTGCACATCATTGATACAATACGCTGAAGCGAATTTGTCACTTGCTAGCAAGGGAAGCTGCATTCTGTCCGATCGTTTCAATGGCTTTAGGCAGTGAAAAAAGTGTCTGTCAAATGGAGTAACTCAATTTTTCTATCGTTTTGCTTAAAAATGCATTCTGAACAAAGAATTGCTTATTCATGGCAATAATGTTTTACATCTTTGTAGTGAACGTATTTTTCCTGTTTTGACTTCAACTTCTTAGGCTTTTTTTTTTTGTGTGTGTTGATAATATAAAAGGCATAACCAAAAGTCATTTTGTTAATCCGTGTTTAAGGCAGGACGTCTGCATGATTGAACCCTCTCCCCGACAGCATTTACTATACCACTTACCCGCGCCCCCCCCNCCCCCCCCCCCCCCAAATCTTTTTTAAACAATTTTGATGGTAACCACAGCAAATGGTGCTGGTGACTGAAATGGATAGGATGCCAGAGTCATCTGTTGTTGTGGTTTTTTTTTTGTTGTTGTTGGCAAATAGGTCTTTCACTCTAGTGTCAAGGAGGTAGGTTGCTAAGTTTACACACTTGCCACAATTTAAATATTCATCCTTTCCAGTGTTATGTTTTCAACGCATCTTCCCGTATTTAATAAGCGACTACAGCAGCTCTGGTGAATTTGTGGTACCTTCTCAAGTTATGTCTTTTTAAAAGTGACCCCTGTATCTGCTGTAGCCTGAATAAATAGAGGACTTAACGCCGGCATGCCCATCGCACTGGCACATTTCATGACCGCTAATCTCATTAAAAAAGGACTGTATATTGAGCCAAGCAGCTGGCTAAGGGCATTTGCACTGTAGGCTGTCATGATGCCAGGGTAGGTTGACAGCTGGGACCTCATAGGGTAAATAACACAGCTGAGCTCTGGTTTGGGCCACAGCAATGCGTCTGTGCTGGTGGGATGCTCGAGTGCGAATTATTTTCCTCTGAACTGACTGTCAGGCAGCGTCCCACTAATGCGGCTCTTCCAGTTTCCTGAACATCTGACAATTGTCTGGGTGCTTGTCTGTTTGTCCTCTTGCTTTGAGCCTGGAAAAGGAGGCAGAAAACAAATGGCTAGAGACAGAATCCTGCAACTATGAGCAAAAGAGAACATTTTTTTTCCCATCATGTCAGGTGTTGCATCTGGTTTCCCAAGGCGTCAGCCTAGGGAAACCTAGGCACATCTCAATGGGAGAAGGCAACAAAGGGCTTTGTAGAAGTCCAGAGTAGCTGACAGCAAACCCTAAGTCTTTGTCAGTCATTCTTTTAGTGCGTTAAGAAAAAAACTAATTCAAATTTTTGGCCCCTCTGGGCTTTGAATCAGCCCATTTAGTATAAATTAGGACAAGGGTGCACCTATTGCCATAAGTAGAGAAGAAACATTTTGTGCTCTGGCCATATCCTCATCTTCTTTTTACAGGTAGGTTTGAGAGTTGAGGAATATGTGGAGTTGCCTCATCATCCTTCCATTATTTTCCGAGCTGCTGTGTACTCTTGGTCCCTGTGAATTCTCACAGCTGAAAATTCAGGAAGGATTCTGTAGGAGAAACTGGTTTTAAAATTTCTTTCTTGGACTTAACTAGATACCTGAAGAAAACCATGCAAGTGCCACAAACTTGTAGAATTTTATTCTGATGCCTTCCCCTCGGTTTTTTTAGGGAAGGTTATAAGCTGATTTCTGAAGGAGAAAGCTCTGTATTGCTTAGCTGCGGTTTGTACGGGTTTTTTTCTTGGGTGTGGGGATGGAGTTGCAGTATTACACAGGGCGAAAAGTGATCGTGTGACAGTGAGGTGTGAGATGGAAACCCTTCAGCTATCTTGCCAGGCGGTTACAGATTATGATGCGAGGGGATAGGGCAAGAAGCAGCTTCTTTGAAGTGAGCTGTTTTGAAACATGTAGAAGGACTTGTCTGTGTTTACATTGTTTACAAAGGAAGAAAATCTGTGTACACAGAACACTTCTGTCACGAGTGATTATTTGTCAGGGTTAAATATGAATTACATTTGTATCAGCTGGTGAGATGTATGTAGATGAGGGCTTTTAGCACAGGCGTTAAATGAGGCTCCACCGACTACATGGGAGCTGCAGGGCAGTAATGAAGAGACATGGTTCATTCAAATTTAGTACTATGTAGCTTGTTCCTTTCCAAATTGGTTTTATTTAGTGGTATTTGTTATTTTAATGGTTTCCTCTCCTCCCCTTCACCGTACGTCCCAAATTCTTTCCATAAATGTATCAACATGCTAAAAAAATTCCATAAACAGAGATAACAAGCTTTTTATGTGCTCATATGTATTGTTATTCATAGTACACATTAAATGCCTAGGGTTACCGCTTTTGGTCCTTAAGGGATGTAGTAATAAAAATTCAACAGCCGTTTTTTTCCTAATCAGAATTCTGTGCTGAATGCATCTGGTTTGGAACTAGTAGATTAAAAAAAGGCAATAATGTGGCTGCTTGGCTCTTAGCAGTTTTTTTTGTTTTTTTTGTTTTTTTTTTTTCCTTTTGGGTATCATAAATTGCTTGCATAGAAATCCGAGAGATAACCTGTCTTGTTTTAAGGGAAGATGAATTTCAGATTTCAGATTAGAATTCAAAGTGATTTTTTTATAGGGGACTGAAACCTTTAAGCACCCCTCAGTATCTTATATTTATCTAGTTCTTGAGTGATCTCATGTCTTAAAATGTGTGTATACTTAATATTTCATTGTAGGCTTTGAAATATATTTTGTTAGTAAATTAAGAGCCAACCTCAGCGTATTTTGTGCAGAAGCTTCAAGGGTGTCTGCACTTGTCCTAAAAGTTATAAGGCTGCAGAAAATGGGTTTGATCATCCATGCAAAGCTTGTTCTTGCCCCAGTGAGGGTAGCAAAGTGATTAGCTTCCGATTTTAGCCCCTGTGAAACACTAGGCACTCAAACGAGTGCTTTGAGTGTGCTGTCCTGCTGGTATGGGGGGATTCTTGCTGTTGATTAATGTAACAAAAGCATCTATGTTGAGTTTCCATTCAGATATTTTTTTCCAAGGTGGGTGGCTAATCTGAAGAGCATCTTCCAACCAAGATCGATGTTTTAGATACTAAATTAGATTCTTAGAACTTGTATTTTGCCATGTGATAAAATCAGAAGTAAGACATCTATTTGCAATACCAAGAGTTTATTTTTCCAAGGTGTTGTGACCCCTTGGAGGTTAACAGGTGGCAGGAGAACCATGCAGTGGAGTGTGGCAGGACAGGTAAGTGCCATTTGGCTGTGAGGACACAGCTGGTGCTGTGATTTTAAAATTGTTGGAAATCGCATGTCTCCATATCATTCATTTTCTTTTAGCCAGTTCCTCTGGTGACCACAAAAATGCAGTGTTGCTAGTGTGGGGGACTCAGGTGGTCAGAAGACAATCCTAGGAAGGACAAGGGACTCAGTCCCTCTCTGATGAGAGATGTGGGGAGAGATGTCATTTGCTTTGCAGAAGCAGCCCTAGCTGTCTTCCTCTTCTCTCAGGCTTCCCTGAAAAGGAGGTCACTTGCAGGGCCTGGGAGCGGTTGCAGTGTTGGAGCAGGCAGCCCCGAGTCCTCACACTGCACTGTTATGGCAGAGATGGTATTTGCCTTCCATTTCAGGAGCTCACAAAACTGTTTTCTGGGAAATGCCTGAGACAAAGAGCAAGAACCACGGCCTGCTCGATAACACAAATTTATGGCTGAACTGCTGACCCATCTTCAAATGCAGCCGTTTGAGCCGTGTATTATAGTATGGGATTAAAATTGCGTGTCCATCTGAGTTACTAGTGGCATTAATCAGCTTCATTATAAGTGTCCATCTGGTTGCTAGTTGCTGGAATTACTATTTTTTCACCCCAAAACTTCTTTCCAGTGCTTCTGCATTGGTTTCTGCATCTGTCTGGGTTTTTTTGTTCATACTTCTTACCGTGCTTACATCTTTTCTTTCATTCTTTTTTTTTTTTTTTTAATATCTGTTAGTAGGCGGTTTTAAAGGATATATTTTGGGAAATGTTGTAGTGTTCCCATGTGGCTTAGATTGCTCAATCTCTTGCTGGTTCCTTTGATTGTAAAGTCATCAATGCTATACTTGTAGAAAGAAATTTTATGATTCGTACGTAGTTACCTGAAATCTGGAAAAATTACACCTTCAAAAATGCACAATATCCCCATCATGATGGATTTGAAGTGCTCCATTGTTTAGGGACAAACCTCATGCGGTTACCTCCTTAAGTCAGTTGTTTCCTGTTCTGTTCTTAGAGTGGCATACATGAAAGATTAAAGATAATGGTGTTTTCTTGTGAGCATAGCCCAAGGTGAAACAATCTGTTGGCTAAATAAATAACTGGATGGAAAAAAAAATGCATACGGTGTTTAAAAATATAGCTCCAGAGTCAGCTTTGTAAGTTCCCTGCTGGAGTACTTACCCAACTTGGCTTAGTTTGCAGGTTTTTCTCTCAACTGTGATACCAAGGCCCCTTAATAACAGTGCTAACAGAGGAGGGCATTGCCAGCAGGACAGCTCTGCTGAGTGCGTGTAAACACAGAAGATAAAGCCATGGTTCCACTTGAGCCCTGTCACGAGTGCTGGACCTATCCCTTGGGGTCATCTGTGGCTGGAATGGCACAGAGGGAAAGCTGCTGTGTGGCATTGGTTGTGCCTTCAGATGTTGTGAGGATCTCACACCGTTCTCCTGCTTGGCAGGGAATTGGTTGTATAAGTATAGTCAGTTTGGACCAGAGGACTTGGCAAGTCAGTGTAGCTTTTGCTGATGCCCATTCATTGTTCTGGAAGTTGTGCATGTGTGGTACAAATTAGGATTGTACACCTCATTTAAGAGAGTAATTGACTTTGCCATTGGTTAACTGCTCCTTCTTTTCATACTGTTTATGTAACTATGCTTAGTCTTGATGAGATACCTGCTACACTTTGACCTTGGAGTTTGTATTTAGACAGATCTCTAGCTTAGGTATGCTAACTTTTTCACTTTAACAAGTTGTTTTGGCCTGGTAAAGCAGGATAGTGAGTGTCTCAAAGTGTTTCAGTTATATTTGGGAAGACACAGGATGCATTCATAAACAAGCAGTAGCAGAAGTCCTTGCTCTTTCACAGGTGATGGGATAGGAGTGTGGTGGAGTGCTGCTGTACGTGTTAAAATCTTTGGCTGTTTAATGTTCACTCCTGCTTTAAGGAGCCTGGTGCATGGCCTAAACTGTGTAAATGCAAAGTCTGGGGACGGGTGCTGGGGAGGCCTTGTTAGCACTTTCCATCGAAAAGGCAGTAGAGCCCTTTTTGTTGGTTGATGGTTCATATCAGCCTTGCTTGTCAAGGAGTCAGAGGCAATTATCGTAAGTAAACCAAGGGAATTTAAAATAGATCCAAGAATCTGATTTTATCTCTGGTTATGTGACTATTTATCAATTCCCTGTGCTGTCAGCAAGGTAAATTAGGTTAACTGGTAACGTTAGTTATCTCCATCTCTGGATTTTTATCGTTGTTTTTTCGGCTGTTGCAACTGTCCGACAAATTTATGTGCCAATGAGTTAACAGATGAATATCTAGAAAGGCTCTTTGTGCTTGTGAGCTTGCAGAAACATCTCGTCAGCCTTTAAGAGATACTAGCTTTACTGTTGCACTGAGATTGTTACGCATCCACCAAATTTGCAGGTAAAAATCCTGTTGACCTGTGTCTTGTGGACTTCAGTGGCTGAATCTTTAGAACAAATTGGAAGACTCCAGAGGTGACTATAGGGAGCAGATGACACTTACTGTAAGGCTGGTTTTATTTGCCTAATGTCATTTCTTTAAGCTCATCACTATTAATTAGCATTTAATCATCTCTCAGAGAATAGAACTTTCACATCAGTAGAGCAGACCTTTTTCCATCTTAGCTCTCTTTCGCTGTGGTGGGCAGATGGCTTGTATGTTCTGGGTTATGAGAAAGAAGCATTTAAATTTCTCACATACTAAAGGGACTCTGAAGCATGGCACGCTCATGTCTTACTGGATTATCATTATTTCATAGCTGAGCTGGTTCTTTGAGCTCTGGGAGTAGGCCACAGGATTTTTAGGAGCTGAAATGAGTGGAAGTGATGCTGTTAGCATTAATTTTGCTGTAATCACCATGCAGTGTTTTGCAAGATGTTTTCCAGATGTTCTTTTTTCCATCATGGTTCTGGGGACAGTGCTAAAATCCTTGAATGAAACAAGCAGCATCCTTCCCTCTCCATTTCTTGTTTCCTTTATCTCCCTGGCTTGCTGTGCTGAATTCAAGTTGTGGCTGGTCACTGTGTGGTGCCCACGGTGACCCCATCCCTGAGGCCAGGCTGGAAGCATAAGGCAGGAGGCTGAAGCTGTGTCTTGTCCTCATCTCTGGGAGTTATTTGCTGTGAGTTTTGAGAAAAGGTTGATTTGGGCTGTGTGTGGATTTGGATGGATCAGGTTGAAATGTTCTGTGTTTTACATTCCAGCAGGGTTTTTTAAGAGTTTATTTGCTAGGACAATGTGATGGTGTCAATAACGAGGTGATGGACTTAACCTGCAAAAGTCTATGGATCTTGGGAGCAGACTTAAGGAAAAGACTGATGTGCTTATACAGCGCAGCAGTGAAGGAGAGAAGAGGGGAGAGTGAAAGCCTGTAAATCTCATCAGAAGAGGATCACTTACATTTCCATGAAGCCGGGAAGTGAAGGAAGCCTCTGCTGTATGATGGTTATAAAACCACTCAGTGCTTTAACACCTTTGAATAGAAATGAGCAGCTCAGACCTGCTGATGCTACAGTTATCAGTGGAACTAACAAGTTCTTCAGGATTTTGTTGCTGACCAGATCAAGGATAGTGCTTCAGAGAACAGAGAACATGTGAAGAGAAAATTGTACCACCATCAGCAAAGAGTATTTACAACTTACCCCTAGCACAAGACAAATTATGCTTATGGCGAAGACTTAAGTACATTCCCTCCAGTAGAAGTTTCAACTAGACTGTGCTGCTTTAATCCGTTAGTAAGTTTTTAAAACATTTATCTTTCAGAAGGAGTTTCCACTGGGTTGTCCTCCATCTGGCAACAACTTTGAAGTGCTTTGAAAATTGCTTTCATCATTTTTGGCAATGGAGCGTGAAAAAGTGCTCCTTTTATATGTTTCTAAAAATAAGTGGGAGCTGTGTCAAAACCTGAAATTTTTGGTGGAGGTAGTTGTCTCAGGGATGGAAACTGACGGTGATTTGGGAAATCCTAAAAAAAACAGTTTCAAAGAAGCAAGGATTTTCTGAGTATGCCAGGTAACACCAAAATTCTGTTTTGTAGCTGGACTTGAAACTTTGGACAGTTTATGACATCCAGACATGTGTTGAATCAGTCCAATTAGGCAGAACCAAGG
This sequence comes from Urocolius indicus, assembly GCA_013401255.1. Classification (NCBI taxonomy): domain Eukaryota; kingdom Metazoa; phylum Chordata; class Aves; order Coliiformes; family Coliidae; genus Urocolius; species Urocolius indicus. The sequence goes on along the minus strand of WBNH01002705.1, from coordinate 8,306 downwards.
CTTGCCCTTTTGAGGATCTGTAAAGTGTGTTAGATTCCAAGTCGTGTCTGGGGCTTGGGGCCTATGCCAAGGTGAAGCCTGTAGCAGAAGTGGGGAACCTGAGGTCTGTGGGCTCATGCAGTCTGCAAGGACATACACCTGAATTGGGATTTTTGTCTATGTTAGAAGGTGCACGACAGTGTGCAGCTTGCCTCAGGTTGTCCAAATGCTCTACTCAGACGTCACCAAAGAAAATAGGAAGGACATTGTATACAATTTATGGAAACATGTGCAGATCAATTCCAAAAGCTACTTGAGGTGAAGGATTGCCACAGATTTCCTATGGTGAAGGGGAAGAGTGAGTTCCAGTGATTTCTGTTGTGTTCCCTAATAGTCTCCTGGCCAAAGCATTTTGATTACAACTTCTTGTTGCTGCCACTGCATCAAAAGACAATCAAAACACTGGCACTATGGCAGTAAAGTTGTGGCTTTTATTCTTCCAAGAATAGGTTAAGATAAAAGAGAGGGGTATTAACGGAAACAAAGATGGAAACTCAGTCCTCCTGTATGCTGTTTGCTTCAATAGTATTTAACATCTAATGGCTCTAATTAAGCTGGGAATACTAACGTGATTAAGTGCCTGTCACTTTTGTTTCCCTTTGAAAACAGAAGCCCTCAGTATCTCGGCACTCTTCCTGACTGCTGCATCTGATTGCTGGGCTGGTTTCTACTGGTGCAGATGCCCTTATCTGGATGTATGACTTAGTGCTCTGCAGCCTCCACTGATTGCAACCAGAACATGATTCAATTTACCTGTGAAATAATGTTTTCTAGGAAACCAGTGGCTGATAGTATTGCATGTTAAGAGATTTCTTTAACTTTCTTTTCGTTTACAGGTCATTGATACTATGTTAGAGCTGCTTTTTTTTTCATGTCTTTTTTTCAGCATCTTTGAGTCATTTGAAGCAGACTCAGTTTGCAGTTGCTAGCGAATGTTGAGATCAGCTTGCATGCTATCTGGGACCAAATGTCTTTTTCCAGTATAATTCAGGAAAAATTGCTGAGTTAAATTATGCAGGTCAAATGACCTAGAGGCTTAAGACAATCTCTCTCTTCCCAGAACAACTTACAGACCATCTATGCATCACCTGTAGACTTTTAAGTATTTTTAATGTGTGAGTGCAATTTAAAAACTCCTTAATAAAGAACCAGGACCTCAAGATGCTGGAGAGCTGGCTGTTGGAATTTCAGTATTATTACCTGGAATGTACAAGCCAAGCTCCAGTATGTTTCTTGGTTCCTTTTCTCATATAGCAGGAGGAAAGGAATTGGATCAGGATTTGCTAACAGAAGGTCATTACTTTCAAAAAGAAAAAAAGAGTAGCTCACGAGGATGGCATGATGGGTTTATTTTTGTTATGGCAGGTAAGACCAGAGACACGTACAGCCTTTCTAGAAGGCAGCAAGACCTTGCTGAATTTGCTGAGTATATACTGCATCTTTGTACAAAACTCCGCTGGCAGGATGGGGCCACTGTTGTCTCTGCCTGTGGCCTTGTAGGCAAATATTTTCTCAAGGAAAAATACTCATTTTTAAATCTTTACCCTTTGGTGATACTTTCACTGAGCATCCTCCTAGTATGGAAAAGGCAGCTTAGTGCCCTCTGTCCCCCCACACGATGTTGAGCTCACCCACCCTTGGCCATCTTTGCCAGCATACTCACCAGAGCAGCATACAAGACAGGACTATTGGTCCCTACCCTGCCTGAGGTGGTCCCTCCCCTAGTTGGGAGTCAGCCAGCAGCAGCCCAGTTGGGATGGGAACACTGCTGGGTTCTGCCTCGGGACATGCAGGCATGGGGCAGGCTATCCCGCTGTGCTTGCCAGCCTGAGAAATTACAAGCTGCAGGAGATGTGCTGGACCAACCAGTGTGGTAATAAGCTGAGTATCTCATCCAGCAATGGTGCTATTTTCAACTGAAACTAGCAACAAAAATAAAACCTCCCACTTCCAGGAGTTTTATGTTTTGTAAGCAACAGCTAGTTGCTTTCTGACGCGAAAGGTAGTTGTACTTAATATAGGTACATCTGTGGGAGAGAAAATTTTCAGCTTGTGAAATTGTTCAAAATTATGTGGAAAAGTTGCCTCAGTTTCTGTGAGGTTGCATGATATGCATGAGATACTTAGGCAGAGAAACAGATGCTCTTTAACACGAAACAAACCCTGTCCCTGTCATACGGAAACCTGAGCATGCTGCACCATAGCTATTTTTTAACAGAAGCATCAGAGTTAAACTGTTCCCTCCCCCACTTTGTTCACTGACCTCAGATTGCCAGAGGACGAGACAGGATTAATCCCTGTACCCTGAAGAATATCCAGTATTAAAGCCGGCAGCTAGGCTGTTTCCTTGAGCAGTGTGGTCTCCAAATGATCAAGAATATAACTGAGCTGCAAACACTTAGCTGATCCATTCTTTTAATTTCATGGAGTGCTCGGCTTTGCAGTTTCATGCCAGGTGTTCAACCAAAAGGACTTCCTGTTTTTCTCAACACTGTCGAATATGTAAAATATATAAGATGGCAGACCTCTAGACCTGAAGGATATCAAAAAGAATTTCATACCAAGTCTTTGCTTGTAGGCGAGTAATCAAGCTAACAATGATATAAAAATTAGAGCCACCTCATCAGTGAGAAACAGACAGTTAACCAGTTGTTTTTTTTCCTGTACCATTCACCAGCCTATCAGTTGTGCAGCCAAGCGTGAGTGTGTGTGGCAGTAACATTTGCCTTCTGAAAGCATATTTGCTGTATATCATATGTTAGTGCAATAGGGTAAGCAAAAAGATATGATAGAAAAAGACATTTTGAGAAGAATGAAATCAGCTGAGGTTGATGAGTACATGTGCATAGAGTGAACTTCATCCGTATGAAATGTATAAAATATCTAGCAAGGTCATCTTGCTCTGCTTAAAACCAGTGGGAACTGTGTATGACCAGACGGTATTATGCAGTCAAGTGCCTGTTTTTGAAACTCATCTGTACTTGATATTCAGGTTTGGTGAAACAGAAGGTTATTCTGGCTTGGATCCCACAGAATTCCCATAGAGCTGGGACTAAGAGGGTTTATCACTTATTCTTGTGCTGGATATTTCAGCATGATAAACCTTTTTTCCCTTCCTCTGTCAAGACAGATGACTCGTTAAATTCTGCCTCCTGTCTCTAGGCTTGCTTTGGTTTCCCTTTGATTTTGCAGCACAACTTCATTTCACAAGAAGGTGTATGCTTCTCCAGCATGGCGATTCCACCGAGTTTCGGATGGACCCCAAAAGACATAGAATTTTGTTTAAAATTTTGCAACTACTGTAGTAACAAAGCCTAAACTAAAGAATGTGGGAGCAAAAGGCTCAATCTGTGGATATGTTGATGAGATACTGTTCTGTGAGATCACACGTGAGTCAGCTGGTGGATGAATAAATGCTGAGTATTAGGGCTGGCATCAGAGGGCATGGCAAAGTGCACATTGTTTGAATTGCATTCAGAAAAAAATGGAGGCAGGCTACTCATGTATGTTGATAAGGTGGGGTTTTTTATAACATTAGCAGCTGTGTGTTAAGTTTTCTCTGTTCTTCAAGAAACATTGTGTAATTACTTACTGGAAAACTAAATCTTTGGATTTATTTATTAATGGTAGACCTTTAAAGAATAATAGCTGGCGTGCCTATTTTATGGATGGAGACATTGATGCAAGTCTAGCAGTATGTCTAAGGAACAGTTTGGTCAAATTTGGCACAGCTGTGAATCAGCTATTTTAATTCCCTGACTGTAATAATTATTACATTGTAGCACTCACTTTGTCATCTTATTTCATTTGCAAGGAAGAACAAGCTGAAACGCAAATTGCATTTTACCTGATGTAGCTTGTAGTGTGGGAATATTTCTGTGTATTCTAACAAAAATTCCTGGATGGAGCAGCTGGATGTATCTGAACTATGAAACTGGTAAACCATGTTGCTTCATTTTTCTGAAGCTGTATACACAATGCACTGAAAAAAGCATTTCGGATTACCCAGTGTCTTGGGAGAGGGAGCAGAGCTGCTGATGCATGGCAGCAGGCCCTCAGGTGAAGGGGCTTCCACAGCTGGGAAGGATCTAGGCAACTTTCCTCACTTCATAGATCCAGGCAAGCGCTTTTATGTGAAAAGATGTAATTTCCCCGCATGCTCCTTCAAGGAGACGTGTCCATTTCTGTAGATGGATATCTATCTCTGTTTTAAAGATCATTTGGCTGAGGAGCAAACATGTTGACAGTCTTCACCCAAAAGAGGGAATCTTGGTGTGCCTGCTTAAGAGTGTCCTCATCCTCTTTGTACTAAGTGTCTATGTTCTGTTATTTCCAAAGTATGCACCAAGTGTGGCAAGTAGGATCAAGTTTAATTGTTGACCTCTAGAACAAGCTCGTTTGCTTACTTCTACCCTGCTACAGATATGAAGATACAGAGAAAGATTTTATATAGCGCATAGAGCTCTTGTTAAAGACCAATATGCAGAATTTTGTGATTTCTGGATTCTGACAGATTTTTTATGTGAGTGCTTCTAGGAATTGGGATAACTTCAGTAGTGGTTTAGCCCTGGCTGGGTGCCAGATGCCCACTAAATCGTTCTATCACCCCTCCTCATAAACTGGACAAGGGAGAGAGAAATATAATGAGCAGTTTGTGAGTTGAGGTAAGGACAGAGAGATGGCTAAGCAGTTAGCATCATGGGCAAAACAGACTTAACTTGGGGAGAAAGGATTTGATTTATTAATGAACAATCCAAACAGAGCAGGGAGATGAGAAATAAAACCAAATCTTAAGACACCTCCCCCCACCCATCCCTCTTCCCAGGACTCTCCTTCCTTCACCTACAGCTGTGCAAGGGATGGGGAATGGGGGTTATGGTCCATTACAAAGGCCATTACAGATGGACTTTGCCGCTGCTTCTTCTCAGGGGGACACCTCCTCACAATTCCTGCTGCTACAGTGTGGGGTTCCCTCCCACAGGAGACAGTCCCTCATGAACTTCTCCAATGTGGATCCTTCCCATGGGCTACAGTTCCTCATGAACTGCTCCAGCCTGGGGCCTCCCGCGGGGCAGCTCCTCACACCCTGCCCCAGTGTGGGTCATCAGCTGGGAGAAATCCTTCAGATGTCAACTGCTCCAGCCTGAGTCCCTCACAGGATCACAAGTCCTGAGAGCAAACCTTCTGTGGCGTGGGCTCCTCTCTCCCCACAGGCTCCCAGGTGCTGCCAGGAACTTGCTCCAGGATGAGCTTCCCATGGAGTCACAGCCTGCTTCAGGCATCCACCTGCTCTGGCGTGGGGTCCTCCATGGGCTGCGAGTGAATCTCTGCTCCCTGGTGGCCTCTATGGACTGCAGGGGCACAGCTGCCTCACCATGGGCTGCACCACAGGTAACAGGAGAATCTTTCTGTCAGGAAGCACCTCCTCTCTTTCCTTCTCCACTGACCTTGGTGTCTGCAGAGATGTTTTCCAATTCTCCCTGTTGCTGCTGCAGTTTAGCAACTGCTCAGCAACTTCTCCAATATGTTACTCACAGAGGTGTTACGTCAGTCACTAATTGCCCAGGCCTTAGCTGCCTTAGAATTGACTGGCATTAGCTCTGTCAGGTACAGGGGACTGGCAGCAATTTGTTTAAAGAAGCCATCCCTGTAGCCCGCCACCCCCCCCCACCCCTTACCAAAACCTGGCCTGGGCACAAAACCACTACAACTTCTTAGCTAAAGAAGCACTTCTCTGTCATTTACTTGGGCAGTAGATACTATGACAGCTGTGGAGACTTATTAGGTGTTGTCTTTGCTAAATTTTGGTTGGACAGCTACAAAGTACAGTCTGCGTGGGGATGGCAGGTCTCAGGAGTCTGCTTTAGAGCAGGAAAAGTGCACCTACTGGGGCTGAGGCTGAGTTGTGCTGGAAAGGACAGAGTGTGCTTCCCAAGCTGTCATTTAAGGCTATAACACGTTGTAAGGGTAAGGGTTTCAGGTAACTTACTGCTTGGAGGAAGCATTTACTTTGGGGATTTATTCAAGAAGAAGGGAGCTTGTTCATGCTGAGAGCCTATTCTGTAGCCTGTACTGTAGGTCTGTGCTTTCTCCCACACTCCAGTGAGGTCCTTCTGGAAGAAGTTAATGCTGACTGCCCTTGGGTTTGTGTCAGAGTTAAATTAAGGTTTTTCACTATGTGTAGATTATGGTGTATTTTGTTGTTTGACAGATGTAGGCAGGGACAGCTCATGGAAAGAAGTGACCACTCATCCTACCGTGCATCTTGAAGTTAAGTGGGTTTAAGTGAATGGCAGGCATGATTTTATTCTGATAGTCCCTGTGCAGTTTTATCCTAATGTCTTTCGTAATGGCTATTGCTTAGCTGGTCAGGCTGAGAACAGAGCAGAATATTTTAGAGCAGTTACTGTTTTATTCTTATCCTCTTGTATAGATGGATGAACACAGGGGAAAGGACTCAGCAGGGACTCAGCAAAATGTTATTAATTTATCTGATATTCCTAGACTTTGCTACCTGGAAAAATAGAATTTTCAGGTAAACTACAGCATGATTTCTGTTTCTCACTTCTCCATAAGTGGTATCATGTAGAGACAGAGACTGTCCTGTGGTTTAGTTCATGCTTTGGTACCTTTTATCACCTTATTTGATGCAGTTTAAATTACATTTTTTTTAAATGGTAAATTATGAGTTGCTTAGAAAAGACTTCTTAATGCCATTTGTGCTGGCACTATTCTTTTATATAAGTAGTACTAATCTAGTATCTAGTGGGGCTGCTGCTAAGCAGTAACAGATGGCCCATGCTAGGACAGGAAGGATCATGGAGGTAGGAGCCAGTGTCATCTACATATGTGTTTTGAATTGTATCATGAATGTTTCCCAGGAGGAAGCACTGCTGGCACTGGAATTGTGGAAATCTGATTTTTAGTGTTCTTTATTTCTAATCTTGGCATACTTGAAAAATAACATACACTATTGATGTTGGACTATATTGAAATTATACCTCTTCTTGGACAAAATTGCTGCACTTACTGGCTTTCTCTCTTTTTTTGCCTTATCCTATTATCAAAACTACTGTGTGAGAAAGTATACGGAAGAGAACAGCCAGTTCCATTGTGTAATCTTGCCTCCATGGATGCTGTACCACAGGATGGCCTTAAAAGTGTGGTAACTAATGTAAAACTGAAACAGGAAAACCAGAATTAATTGTAGACATTTCAGACACTTTTTTACCCTGCTAGATTTGCTCCTGCACTAAAATGCTTATGTGCCATGATGGGCAAAAGGCTGGAGAGGATGATGTGTCAGCAATTGACTGCCTTGCAGAGCTCCTGATCAGGGAATGCCTCCTCTTAACTCTGAGCTGGCAGCACCCTCTGCTCTCCAGCTTGATTTTCAGATGTAACAGTAGGCACATCTCTAAGGGGGCATGGAAAAAGCATGGATGAGAAAAGCTGTGATCTTAAACACAGTCTATGGAGGTAAATCTTTGATTCTACTAAGGTGACTAAGGCTTAGCCACAATCAGTGAAATTACAGCTTGCCTTGTGTACTGTGTTATACTGGATGTTTGTCAAGGTGCCAGCAAGCATAGGACAAGAGATTCTAGATGTGTCTGCGTGATCATGATTTGGTAGATCAGGCCTTTCAGAAGGCTCTTACAGTATATATTGGTATCTGTCTCCTCTTGACACTGAGAAGCCATATATCTGAGAGGCAGGAAACTGCCCTTTTTCTCATGAATAAAAATGGGAGAAACTTCTTACTGAAAAATTCTCCATCAGAAATGGGAAAATCTTCACTTTGTGAGTTCTTTCTTTTGCTGTTGTTGTTATCCTAGAAGCTTGCCATGCAAATCCAGTTTAGAAGATAACATTTTGTTCAGTTCTTTTCCTGACACAGTTCTGAACTTTATTTCTTTTCCTTCCACCTGGATGGACAGAGGCTAAGCAGTCCTTGCTTCATGTAGGGTAGCTACAGCTTATGTCAGCCATGGGATGATGTAATGTTCTGACTTCTCAACAGTAGATAATAACCCATAGTACATAAAACACATTACAAATGCTCAGAGAATTATGTGGAGGATGAGCTCAGGTGATCCTGTAAAGCTGAGACCTTATCCTTGGGCAGCTCTGCAAGGAGAAGACACTTCAATCATTAGGAGCGTTGGTGGTATAGTGGTGAGCATAGCTGCCTTCCAAGCAGTTGACCCGGGTTCGATTCCCGGCCAACGCAAGTAGGTTTTTAAGCTGAAACAGAAAAAGTTCCA
>WBNH01002704.1:1428125-1504135 GCA_013401255.1 Urocolius indicus | reverse complement strand
TTTTTTTTTTCTTTTAATAAAAACTCAACAAAGCATCAAATTGGGAAAATCTATCCTCAAGCATCTCTTGTTTTATTTGTAATGATTAGCCATCCAAAACCCTATACTTATCAGTCCTGAATTCTGTATACCAGAGTGAAAGTCTGCCAAGTCCCTAAGGTCTTTTTACCTAGAAGTTTCCTATGCTGGTTTCTTTTGTTGAAAACAAACCAAAAAAGCAATGGGCTACCATGTCATTTTAATGTCCTAAAGAAGGAAATTTCACAGTGTAGACTCTATGTGGACTCTCCTACTATTAAGTGCTGCTTAAGCTAAAAGCTGCTAATTATTTTCATCTATCCCAAAGAATAAATAATATTTATGACAAGTTTGGCAACTGTTACATTCTCACGTTGGTACACTTGGAGAACCTAGTATAGTTGTTGGTGGGTTAATATGCTGTGGTGTCTTTTTAACTAGTGTGTAGTGTTGCTTAGTTTCTAAACAAGTCTAGAAACTTCTTCCAGTGTAGTGTTATAATGTTTTTACTGAACTTTGCTACAAATACATTAGGAAGAACTTCTTCACCAGGAGGGGTATTAAACATTGGAACCGCTGCCCAGGTAGGTGGAGGAGTCATCATCCCTAAATATTCAAGAGACACGTAGATGAGGTGCTGAGGGATATGGTTTTAGTGATGGCTCTGGCTGTGTGAGGTTAGTGGTTGAACTCGATGATCTTAAAGGTCTTTTCCAACCGTAATGATTCTATGATTCTAACTGCTTTTTAAGGCCATGTGAGCTTCCTTTTGGGCTTCAGAGAAGTAGCATTTCCATTATGGAGAAAAATAGTAAATCACAGTAGTGGCTGACTGAATATTGCATCTCTGCACCAACACCATTCATACCCACCTTCTAAATTTTACTTACTGGATGTTTTGGAAGGAAGAGGCTTCCTCACTGACAGACAGATAGGAACAGAAAAAGATAGTATGCATGTGGAAGCATGTTTTTATTTATTTCTTATTGGCTTTGCTTTTAAAAATTTTGGAGGCTCTCAAGTGTGCCTGTAATCTGAGGTTATCAAGGTATACATGAGGGTGAATGTGGTAAATCTATCATGTTGTTTCTTATTTGTAAGTAAAAATATTTTCCTAGACTAGAAGGTGAACAGGACTGGTGGTTTGTCTTTTTACCTTGTTTTTTTTTTTAGCTGAAAGTAAGAACTAACTGTGGCTTAAAATCCTGATATATTTCTAAACCTTGAAAGTCTTCTTTTTTTTGAAGTACCACATGAAAACTACTGCTTTTACTAATAAACTTACTGATGAGTATAAAAGAATTTAAAATTACCTATGGTGAAATAGATGCTTTAGTAAAATACAACTTCTGTTTCAGGTAAAAGCAAAGACTGAATTGCTACTTTCAGCAGAGGCATCGAAAGCTGCTCAAAGAGCAGATCTTCAGAATCATCTGGACACTGCCCAGCACGCACTGCAAGATAAGCAACAGGTTATAAGCAACATAAAAAGTTTCTATGTTACTTAAATACTACTTAAAAAACCTAAGAACTGTCTATTTACAAAGTAAACAAACATGCTTTTTACCTTGTAAGATCATAATGCATGATATTTTAACCATGTATTCAGTTATTTTTTTGTTATCTGGACCAGATTGTGTAAAAAAATCAGAGTGTAAAAAAATTGCTTGGGAATCCACTCCTTGCTGTAGGATTATGGTTCAGAATCTAAGGTTTCCTATTGGGGTATAAGTCAATTATCATGTTTTTGTTATGAAGGAAAGATTGTAGAATGCACTGGGTACAAGTGAAAATTCTTATTTCTTGTTGCAGATTCAGATAAATTCAGAATCGTATACCTGTATTCAGAAATAATTATCTCTGTGCTGAGACAAAAAGTCTCAAAAGACTGTTGTTAAAATTGCATGTTTTAATGTGGATTGATTCTGGTGAAACATTCCACCAACTTTCTGGTTCAAATATTTCCCTTGGTAGAACCAGTCCTGCTGTGATCTTCATGGAAACATCCAGGAATTGCTAATATAACACAATTTTTTAGAATGTAATCAATTGCTATAAACAGAAGGCATCTTTTTGCAACTATTATATACCGAATTAATAATTAAATAAATCAGCTTGATTGGAGCAAGGAGCTTTGATGTAGCTGTCATCATAGCGGTTACTAGGTGAATTCATGCTTGTCTCTCGTGGAAATTACATTGTTTTGTGTTGAACCAAATGATTTGAAGTCATCTCCAGTATGTGGAGAACTTGACCGTTTCCATAGTATCAGCTTTCTTCTTTGCTTGTGCTTGATTTCATGGAGACAGAAAAAATTTTCTCTGATGTTTTGTAGTGTTACCTTCTAGTTACTGTTGTACTAACTGCAGGGTCAGTGTGTGTATGACCCATAGTTGTTCTTTTATTTATAACTTAAAACACCTTTGTCAAGGTTTAGCCCACAGCCTGACAAGTTTGAAGGGAAAATCGAGGCTTTAACAGAAATTTTGTCAGTTTAACAGAGATAATTTGTTATATGTATTTGTGTTTCCCTTCTCAGTTTCCTGCCCCTCAGAGTGAAAAAGAAACATAATTTTCCTTTTCAATTTGAACACATTAGATCATTTAAAGCATATATGACATCAGCAATTTTTGGAAGTTGTTTAAAAACTAATAACCCTCTTATTTTTATTTTACCTCAGGAGTTAAATAAGGTCAGCGTTCAGTTGGATCAGGTTACAGCGAAGCTGAATGACAAGCAAGAGTACTGTGCTCAACTGGAAGCCAATCTTAAAGAGTACAAAGAGAAACATCTTCACTTAGAGCAGAAAACTGAAGAGGTGGAGGGACAGCTTAAGGTTTGTATTTAACACAGTATCTGAGCTTACAGAAACTGATACTCTTTGTTGTTTGTGATAAAAGCTGTGCTCCAATTGTGAGGGAAGGATTATATTAATACCACTTTTGTACATTTTCACTAATGTTTCCTGGTCCCTCATTTAATCCTATTCTCCTCCTTTTCCATGCTAGCATAGCACACTAAGGTAGGCTTAGGACATTGCCACTCTACTGTCATTTTCCTGTACATGTGCTTCTACACAATTCTCTGCTACCTGGACAGTGTTAGGAGAGGGAACATGAATATGTCCCAAAATTACAATCTTCAAGTTCAAGCTTATACACTTTGTAAGTGGTAGCAGGGAATATCTGTTACATTGGTAAGCCCAAGTTAACACTAACTGTCTGGGTTTAATTTATTTCTGAAGTCTTTCAGTAGGCTTCTACAGAGGCTTTTAATGAAGATTTATTTATCAGTATTCTTCCTCTAACTTAATCTTGAGTTCTGCATTCCTGTTCTGGAATTGGTTTTTCTTTTAAAGTGCATATAATTCTAGCAGCAGGTTTGCAGAATCTTTCGGTGTTGATGAATTTGGGCTTTTACCTTTGTTCAATATTTTTATAAAATTCTTGGTATTCAGAGTTCAAAAATCAGAGAGACGTATGATTTTATATGATGCAGGGATCCCGGGAGCAATGCAGAGTCGGTTTTGCAATGTTATCTGTCTGTTTTGAGGAAGATTAGCAGTCTTTATGCTCAAGACTGAGTTGAGTGTTTTTCCTAGCTTATGAGCTCAATAGAAGGAAAATTGGTTTCCTTGGATGAAGTTTTAAGTCCAATGCTATTGAAAAATAAAGCTGTCACACATTTGTGTTATCAGCATAGTTATTTTGTGCTTCCATCTCTCTCTTCTTTCACTCACTGTTTTTTTTTTTTTCTGCCCACTTTGATTGGTGTTCTTATTTTTCATCTTTTTGCTAAAGTTTCACAAGTAACCAGCAGGCACAAATGCTTGGAAGGAAAACAATGCTTGCTTGCACAAGATTTTATGAGGTTCCTGGTAGTTGAAGTGTGAAACTGAGCAGGATTNATGCAGAGTCGGTTTTGCAATGTTATCTGTCTGTTTTGAGGAAGATTAGCAGTCTTTATGCTCAAGACTGAGTTGAGTGTTTTTCCTAGCTTATGAGCTCAATAGAAGGAAAATTGGTTTCCTTGGATGAAGTTTTAAGTCCAATGCTATTGAAAAATAAAGCTGTCACACATTTGTGTTATCAGCGTAGTTATTTTGTGCTTCCATCTCTCTCTTCTTTCACTCACTGTTTTTTTTTTCCTGCCCACTTTGATTGATGTTTTTATTTTTCATCTTTTTGCTAAAGTTTCACAAGTAACCAGCAGGCACAAATGCTTGGAAGGAAAACAATGCTTGCTTGCACAAGATTTTATGAGGTTCCTGGTAGTTGAAGTGTGAAACTGAGCAGGATTGTTGATGCTGTCAACAGGAATGTAATTCTGTGTAAAATCTTGGCATCTTTGCCAGTCTTTGAGATTATTCCAGTTGAATGCATGGCATTAAAAAAAGGCCAAGCAAAAAAACCAAACCAAACCAAAACAAAAAGTTCTTGGAGAATTTTCTCAGAGAAAACTGGCCATTTTGTTTTATGGACACTGCATGAAAGCAGAAGAGCCTGTAAAACAGCCAGTGTATTGAAGAGCAGTGCCCATTTGCTGAAGACACTTGTGTTCCTTACACTCCATGGAAATGAACAAGTACCTTTAAAAAACAAGAAAAAAAACTCTTCTAGTTGAGCCTAGGATTTCTTCATAGCAGTAGTTCTTGTCTTTGTTACAGAGAATGGCATAGTTCTTTGGCTATGTAAATCATCAGTCATTTGAAACTGCTGAGACTACTCGGCGGTGGCAGAGAATCTGGTGCCAAAGCTGCACACCATGTCTGGCCTTTTCTTGTTTAGATGTTTTGAATGGGATCTTTAGAGATTTCTGGGTTTTATCTGTTACTTTATAGTAAAATGGCTACTTGGCCTTTAATTTCCATATGATTTCAGAATGTTTTACCAAAATAGTTCAGATCTGGGGAAGCAGACATCCGCAGGAACTAAATAGTGGAAGATAAATAGCAAACTAATGAAATAGGTAGATGAAATATGAGAACCGTGAATGCTTTCTACTGTGAAGACTGTAGAGTAAATGCTACTCCTCAACTAAGTGACTTCTGATTTTATTGCCTTTTTTTTTTCTATTGGTTGTGTTCTGATGGGTGTACCTTTTTATTTTTCTATCTCAGAAACTTGAAGCTGACATTCTTGATGCTAAAGCAAGCAAAGAACAAGCTCTTCAGGAGTTACAGCAGCAGCGGCAGCAATCTACAGAATTAGACCTCCGAACAGCAGAACTGAGTAAACAACTTGAAGCAGCAAGAGAAGCGTATGTATTTCCTGTATTGTAGTGCTTTTCAAAGTCAGACATAAAACTGGAGTGGTTTGGACAAGAGTTGAAATTTTCTTCCTGTCTCCTGTGATAAGATGACAGATAAGTGATATGTTCCCTTGCTACAAGAACTGAGTTTTATCCCACCTGTTTTCTTTCATTCTATATGCCATGCAGACTCCATCTACTCTGTTGTCTCATGTGAATCACTGACTGCAGTGATTCCATAAACTTCTTCAGCTTATTCACTGTGCTTATTGTCAGCTAAATATCTGAACAGTTTGATGTAGCGAAGTCCATCCTGAGATATCCAAAGCACTGTAACTTTTTTCAATTTGCAATTTATGCCTAAGCAGCAAAGGAGTGGTTTCTGGTCATTATAGTTGAGGAAGAGATATCTGTCTCAAATGATTTTTTAGAGTTGTTGGTATGTCTTCACTGGGGAGACAAAATGCCAATGCTCTGGGTGAAAAAGTTATGCTTTGAAGTAGTTCTTTGTTAATATATGAAATGAGATGCTTAGTAATACAAAAGATCCTGTGAAGAATTAATTTTTTTTTTTCATTATATTTCTCTTTGTATTTGCAGGGTGTCTAATGCTAAACTGGATTTGCAAAAGAAATCTGAGGCACTTGAACAAGCAAAACAGCAAATTTCAAAGCAGGAGGAGGAAAAGGCCAGCCTTAAACAAAACCTTGAGAAATCAACTCAAGATACAAGTAAACAGCTCAAGGAATTAGACTGTAAAATGCAAGCAGCAACATCAGAGCTGCAACAAGTGAAATTAGAGAAGGATGCTCTGTTAAAGGACCTTACAGCTGCCAAAGACAAGCTCTCGAAAAGTTCTGAATCCTTCAAAAAAAAAAAGGAGGAATTAGAAAAAGAAATACAAAAAGGAAAAGCAGCTGTGGCAGAAATGGTTAGTGTGTTCTTTCAGTAGACATGAAGTTTGATGTATTTGCAGTCTGATAAGATAATTTTTTATATGAAAACAATGTGCATACCATGACAATGCATGGAAATTAATTGCCTTAAGGAAAAACAAATTGTGATTTTTAGTAGTTTATCCATATTTCCTAACTTATGTATTTGTTTGGATGCTTACAGTAGTAAACATCAGTCTTATCACATAGCAAGATCTCTTTCTCTTGCTGCATGCCTTTAATATGGTGAAGAAAGTAAATGGAGACAACTGGTGAAACAACTTAATGAGGAATGTCCCTCTTTTTAAAAATACATCAGTTTTACTATAAAAAACACTAAGTTATAAACCCTTTGCTAAAGTGCCACTGTATCAAAGAAGGCAATATTTTTCTAAGGCAATTTTAGTTTCCTTTCTGGGGTCTTTGTATAGAGGATCTTCCTGTGTGCTTATCTGGACATACGGGAAGACTGTGTGCTGCAGGCAGAGTAACATCGTCTGTTGTTTGGGGAGATGCCTAAGTTAAGGTACTATCAGAGTAGTAGAACTACTTGAGTTTCAGAAAGGTCTCACAAGTGGCACTTAACAACAAGCACTTGACCCGCAGAGTAACCTATTAACTTACGAGAATAATGAAAGTGAACTTTCACTACCCTAAAATAGACATTTTTCTTCCCTCTTTGGCCCTTTTGGGCACTATATTAATACATATTTTGTGGATTTTCATATACAATTGTTCTGACACCCCTACCCTAGACACAGTAGGGGTGTCTTTCTGATTTCCTTCTCACTATACAGTCATAATTTCCCAGAATCCATTCAGAACTGCTTTTGTTCTGATCTAACAGAATAAAAATACTTCAACTTCTAGTTAAAAATATCATTTTTTCCTTTACTCTTTCACCTTTTTAAGATAAGCCTTTTTGTTTGCTTTACTTAGTTACTGCTGTTTAAATATTTGTTTCTCCTAAATCTTGAAGAATTTTCTCCCCAGTTCAGGCTTAAAGATAGAAGTCCAGATTCTGCTTCTAATTCTGTTAGACATTTGGAGGCTCGCCACTGTCTTGATAGGATTTGGGCTTAAAATGTAGTTGTATGTGCATGCAAGTCCTGCAAATGTACTTGCTCATGAGTTTTAGAACATCAAGTAGTTTTGAATCCTGAGGAAAGCAATGAGCCAACTGCTTCCTACAAGAAGGACCAGGTCTACCAACAGCAGCTTCAAACAGGGAGGCCATCCCTAATCATAACTTCTGGCATATGGCTTCATTTGTTAGTGCAGGGTGTTCATCTTAGATTTACCACTGTTAAAGTTTTGAGAAGTTTTGAGCAGGAAGAACATCTGCAACTGAGAAGGAAAGCTTTTTCACTGGAAAGGAAAACATTGTTTATCAGTGCTTTGTAGATCCTGCAAAAATACCTGGTACAGTCTTAAAAGCTCATAGGAGTATTTCCCTGTCTTATGTTTTTCAGGAAAAATCTTGCCAAGAAGTAAAACACCAGCTCCAGGTACAAACTGAGTCTGTAGATAAAGAGAGGAATGAATTGAAAAACTCACTGGAAAAAAAGGAGGGGGTAAGCTGTCCACTTAGTTTCAAAAATCTAGAAACCAATAACAATGAATGTTTAAAAATATTTGTTTTCAGTCTCACACGCTGGGACTGATGAGAGAGATTGCAGTTCTCAAATTGGAATCTACCTGATCCACTGAAATAAGATGATACTAAAAATTTCCTACATGTTAATATGAAGCTTTAAAATACAGATTTTACTTGTACCTTTCTGTGCCCCACATATCTTAGCAGGGAATTTTAGCCCTTCAGGTTTTTTTCTTGAAACAGTTACTTAATATTATCATCTCCTCAGGGTTTTTTTTTTTATGCTTTTGTACAATAAAAGTTGTTAGCTTATATCCTTAGATCTCTTTTAGTCTCAGGCCTAATCAGTGTGTTCTCTTTGTGGTTGACAGGACATTTTCAGATATCCTTGAAGGATCTAGTTGGTTTTGCAAACTTGTGTAAGTCACTTTCCTGTGACTGCATAAAGATCAAATGTACTGCTTTTTTTAAAGATGAGCATTCAAACTGCCAAATCAGATGGCCAAATCTGCTTTCATGATTTCTTTACCCAAGATGTCACCTGTTACCTAAAGGAGTCAGAAAAGATACGATCACTGGACACAGTTTGATGAACTGTAATGGACTCTTATTGCCTGAAAGAGAGTTTGTGGATGTGCAGGTGTGATGGTAATTGCTCTCTGACTACTGCTGCTCTTCCCTGCCCCCTCTCTCATTCAGCAGAAGCATTATAGTGCCTTGTGGCAAGTGCAGGAGGATGAGTTTGGTATCTGTGCAGTTGGCAGCAGGAGAGCCCAGAGCTGGCTTTAG
This sequence comes from Urocolius indicus, assembly GCA_013401255.1. Lineage (NCBI taxonomy): Eukaryota > Metazoa > Chordata > Aves > Coliiformes > Coliidae > Urocolius > Urocolius indicus. The sequence continues at coordinate 1,495,545 of WBNH01002704.1, read as the reverse complement.
AAAAGTTGCCTACTCCTTATTTGGAGTGGTGAAAGAAGACTGCAGTTCTCTAAGTTATGGTAGCTTTTAAAATCTACTTGCCAGTATTTGACCACCTAGCTTTGAAGCAGAAGGTAGCAGTGGCAGTGTGGGATGGCCTGGTTCTGTGTACAAGAAGTAAGAGTAGCCTACTTGGAAACCATTTCCTGCAAATAATCTGCAGCTCCTTGTGAGAACGCAAGAGTGAGCATACTGGATCATGAGAAAGGTGTAGCTCGATATGTGGTGTCTGGTAGAGGAAAATAGCAGATGCCTAAAGAAAAGTCTACAAGTAGGGTGATTCTCCACAACTTCTAACAGTGTTTTGGGAGCTGATTTCCTGAAGCTGTTATCTTCAGCTGTAACAGCTTTGACCAGGTTTTTATCTGTGAAATTTTTTGCTCTTTGAACTGTATAATTTGTCATCCACATAGTTCAACAGGCAGTTTCACACACTACAGCATATACAATGGTGATGTAAATTAAAATTATGTACAGTTATTTAATATTTTTGAACATAGATTTCTAAGCAGTTGACGATAGAACTTGATTCAGCACGAGCACAAGTACTGGAAATTCAGGGTCTTGTGAAGGAAAAAGAAAAAAGTGAGCAACATCTCCAGGGAAAGCTGAGAGAGTTAAAGGAATCTTTTGAGCAGAAGAAAAAACACAGTGAAACACTGCAAGCTGAATTAAAAACTGCCCATTTAGAAAAGGTAAGACTGGCCTCTCTTACTCCTTTAAGAAAATAATGTAAATTTCTCTGATAAATACTGCAGCTTTTATGTCAGTATCTTTGTGATAAACAGCTGTTTGCTGTACTCTAGTTGGAACAAGTGGAACAAGGTCTTCAGATGCTGTTGGAGATAGAAACAACAACATCAACAATAACAATGATAAAGGAGAAAGAACCAATGCTGAGATATGGATTCTGTATAAACTGAATTTCAATGAAGTGATAAAGCTGGCTAGATTGAATGTATTCATTTTCTTTCAGGAGGATGCTGTGAGGCAAGAGCTGCCATGAACTTACAAAGCAGTAGAATTTTGTGAAAATAGTTTAGTCAAACCTTGCAGCATTTTGGATCGTCCATGGCCGTTTTAAACCAAGTCTTCTCTTATTAAACCAAAGGAATTTATCTGACTGACAGTATGAAACTCATAAACCATAATGGAAAGAGTTCATATGTCTTATAACATTAGGGAATGTTGTATTGTGTGCCATGCACTGTTAAATATTGCTTTGGCTGCCCTGTGCTACATGATCATATTTGTGCTTTAGTCAGCCTGTGGAAACTTTAGGACTTGGAAATGTTATTTAGATTTTTAATGTTTGGTCTTAGTGTGTTTCACTTAGTGTTTTGGAGTGAATTATTTTTTTTTTTAAATCAGTTACAAAGTATTACTGTAAAATCACAAACATCTGATTACTGAACTCCTGTTTCATAAGTGTAACAAAAAATAGATCTTGCTTTGCAGAAGAAATGAAGTTTATTGAAATGATTAAGCTTACTTTACAGTCTCTAACTTTAATTGAAACTTTCTATCCTTATGTTCCAGGCAGAACTGGAGAATAAACTACAACAGCAGTCTATTTTGTCAGCACAGGAGCTTAAAGCTGAGAAAGCCAAGCTAGCAGACTTACAGAAGACCTGTGAAAAACATAAGGAAAACATGGAGAAGCTGCAGCTGGACCTTTATGGGAAAGAGTCTGAGCTACTGGCAACCAGACAAGATCTTAAGGTACTTAGAGCCATTTTAATGTCATATGTGACTTAGTAGATCTGTTCATATCCATTTTGAATACCAAGAAACAGTGCAAGAACTGTATAAGTGGAAAAAAACATACATGCTATATATAGAATTTAGTACTCTTCAGTCCCTTCCCCTGGGACAAAGGACATCCTGAAACTAATTTATAGCCAAGAATATTTGACAGTTTACCTGAAATACCCTTGCATTTGGGCAGCAGCAGGTTGAAGTATTACTCTGTTTTGTATTCTTTTAAGAGTTAATTTTTCATGTTGCTTTTTCTTTTTACACATAGTAGCTTTCAAATAATTTAAACAGAATAGCTAAGCAGGGCAAGGTCTCTGACAGCACCTGAGTAATTGCTGTATTCTAGACCATTTAACAGGTTTTACTTGCCAGGCTTTACCCATGTCCTTGCCCCTTCAGCCTCTTCCTGGCTGATTGTAGAAGTTCAGAGATGTCCAACTAACAGAAACAGTACATTTAGAGACCTGCCTGGAATGCAAGTGTCCGAACTTAATCTTTGAAGTTTTTGTTATTCCAAAGCTGAATTGATTATATTTGATATTAGGATATAGTGCCTTCAAAGACGTATTGCTGGGACTTGACTTAGTCAGCAGAGGTGGTTTTTGTCCTTTTTTTTGTCCCTCTCCATGTCAGTGCCAACACTCATTATTCCCAAGGCACACTGAGCTGCAGAGACCTGCTGTCTGCTGGCAGAGTATATAGTTTTGGCACTTTTATGTTTGTCTAATGGTGTTGTTCTAGGTTCTTCTGAAGTTTATGGAGAAAAATAGACATTTGAGAAGGACAGGTCATCCATTCTCTTCTAGGTGTCAACTTCTGTTTGCTTTGTTTTGAGTATAAAGAGAGTTTTTGGTGACTGCTTAGATTTCATCACTCCCTTTCACTTATCCCAGAGGAGGCCTTTCAGTCCCACCACTGAAATCATTAAAGGTCTTTTGGCCATTTCAGATAGCCAAACTACAGGTATGGGGTTATTTTAAGAGGAGAAATAGCTCCTTTACATATAGGCCATTGGAGCTCTATTAATCTTTCTCCTCCTCTGTAGCATTAGATTACCTGTCACATTTCACTGCAGGTTACAGAAGCTTTACGTTCAGTGCAGTTTGGTTGAATTGCTATGTTAAATTGTGAAGAACTTCAGCATGATGAAGAAACAACAGTGGTTTGAAAGTATCTTTCTTACAGATAGTTACTATAGCACACATACTTCTGAGTTCATTTCCCTCAATGCATTTAGATCAACATTTGGTAATGCAATGACCTGTAAAAGCTTTGGATGTGCACAGTAACTAGGTTTTTGGTAGTTTTCATTAAAGTATGACTAGTTGCAAAAGTAGATCTGAATAAGTTTTATTAAACCAGCTTGATGACCTCTAGTTCTGGCAAGTATAAAATAGGACAGTAGATGTCCCACATGATTTTAAACCTGAATGGGGATGGTAGAAGGAGAGAGAACATCCGTGCAAAAAGGTAAAACAAGGTGATGGCAATGGGAAAACGAGATTTTCAAGTCAGGTAACTTGATTTATTATGTAAGTCTCTGTGGAGCTGAGAGAGCCTGAAGAAGACTGGAGTCCTCAGTACTGAAGTGATATACCACTTTGGAGGCTGTTTGGAGTGATGTACCACTTTGGAGCTTGATTTAGGAAAAAAAACATTTAAGAACATCTGTTAATTTGGATTAGTGAGATCTGCTTGCCACCACTTTTTTTTTTTTCCTGTGAAACATAGAAGGGGGAAAAGATGGAGATCCAATCTTTAGCTGTGAGTGTTGGTGCCTCATTGCAACGTTAACCTAAAGAAGAAGTAATAACTCGGTTTACAAGACTGCAAAGCAAAAAGTACTTTCATGAAGTCTCTTCATTAGTGATGATGATGTTAGTGTTGAGAGCTGAATCAAAATGCTTCTCAAGTCACAAGAACTTTTTTTAAGGTAGAGTTTCACGGTCCAATTCAAAGTCAATTGTCTGAATTACATTTTTTCTTGGCTAAGTTAACAAAAATACATCATGTGAGCCAGAGCTTTGGATTTTGATTAAAGTTTGGAACTGAAGTTAATGGATGGGCTGGGGTTCAAATTGATCTTAACAGTAGGCAGTAGTAGACATTTTGAAAACTTGTATGTAAGTTGAGCTTGGGTGTATTTCTGTGCAGGATTGTTAGTAGAGAGGGAACTTCTGGAGTCAGTCCAGTGCAGGGCCACCAAGATGATCAGGGGACTGGAACATCTTCCTTATGAGGAAAGCCTGCCAGAACTGGGGCTGTTTAGTTTAGATAAGAGGCAACTGAGGGAGTATCTCATTAATATTTACAAGTATATCAATGGTGGATGCAGGGGGTTGGGGCATCTCTTTTTTTCTATCTTGTTTAGTGTCAGGACAAGGAGTAGGGTGATGAAACTGGAATACAAAGTTCCATTTAAACATAAGAAAAAACTGTTCAGATGAGGGAGCCCTGGCACAGGCTGCCCAGGGAGGGTGTGGAGTCTCCTTCCTTGGAGGTCTTCAAGACCCTCCTGGCCACATTCCTGTGTGACCTGATCTAGGTGGACCTGCTTCGGCAGAGGGATTGGACTAGATGATCTCTGAAGGTCCCTTCCAACCCCTACTATTCCATGATTCTACGATATGAATTGCTTGCACAGTTTGAAGCCCAGCATTGCCCAGGACAAGCACTGCCGGGCCATACTGTGAGATCGTAGCAGTGCTAGTTTTTCTTTAGTTAAAAATACTACATTGGAGCACATAAATATGCTATTGTTGAGGGCAGGGCTTCGTATCACAGGCGGCGGCGGCGCGTCTGGGTGCCGTGAGCGGGGTGGCTGGTGTCGCTGCTGGGAGGGGACGTTGGGCGGCTTTGGGCCGTGCCCAGAGCTCCATCTGCCGGCACCTGCCGGGAGCGGCACCGCGGGCTCAGCTCCGGCCGGGCGGCTGAGGCGTCACCGAGAAGGCAGCGGTCGCGTCCGCCGGGTTTCACAGCCGGAGATACCGGCCTTGCTTGAGAGAGAGCCGCAGAGCGGGCAGCTGCTCTCAGGAGTGCCACCAGCACAGCTGAGCCCTGCTTCAATAACAGACGGACACTAGCTACCGAACTTTAGCCAGGTGCAAAGTTAGAAGCTGTAAGTCTTGCAGAGGAAAAGTGACAAGTGTTGTAGTGCAGTTAGAAGTGAGAACGTAGTTATAATTTATGGGTGCTATTTGCTGCATATTTGCTTTGGTTTCAAAGTGCACTCTCTGTAGCAGTAACCCTACTCATACGTTTTTGTCTCTGTGACTGGAAAAAGACATTGGGTAGGATTTGAGAGCTTGTAGAAACTATAGTTTTTTAAACAAAAGATAATATATCTAAAAAAGAATAACACTCAATATTTTTATACATATGCACACATATTTTAAAAATATGGGTATATATCTCTCTATGTAAGTGTTTGTGTACACACAGAGAATAGATTGGGGTTTTGTGTGGAAAAGACATCTCTTATGTAAAAGATTTAATAAAAACACAGAACTGTTATTTTTGCTTTCTTTTTGAGTTAGTGCAAACGTATTTTGTGTGAATCCTGCTCTCCTGAGCTCTGCCAAGTATCCTTCAGTCTTGGCATTTGTACTTTTTGTAGTCAGTCCTGGTTTCCTCTGTGTTCTCAAAAGAATGTTTCTTTGCCTCCAATACTGGCATCACTGTCAGTGTGTTCAGGCTGCCAAACCTCAGTTCTGTAAGTCAGGAGCCTAAGTTGTCTAGATTCAGCCTAACCCTTCTTAGGAAGTGAAGAGAAATCTGGTTAGCATCTGTGAATAATTTAGTGTCTCTCCGTGTGGACTGGGATCAAGATTCATTCGTGCACCTCGTTTAGGTGGAACATATCCAGGTTCTGCACTCAGCTAGGACCAATTCTGTTGTTGGCACTATTGTTTGCACTGCACCAGCCCAAGTTGTAGTGAACCAGTGTGATATCTTTTTTTTTTTCCTTTAATTTATTAAAACTCTGTACTAGTCATACCAGCATCTGTTTTTAATTACAAAAATAAGTACAGATTGGCGTCCTTTGTTCAGCACCTTTTTCTTGTATTCAGTTTTGTTTGTGCTAAAGAGCAAGATCATGACTGAGGGTATCTTGTTGGGAGAAGACCTATCATCTTCTGTGAGCAATAGCAAAACTGAGTGGTAACTAAATAATGTAAATGGCATTCCAAGGAAGGGTTAGGGGACATAAGAAATCATTTTATTTTTAAATCAACAGGGAAGTGGCTAAAGCATTTACATAATGAAGTAAAGTCAAAGTTGTCCTTGTTCCTTTTAAAATCACTAGCCTTCAACAAGAAGTTTGATTAGGATTTAAGTAAGAGCTTCAAAAAGAGTTTAGTTTATCTTAAAAGAATTTAAATCCTTACAGGTTCACTGAAGATATTAAACTTATTAGTCATATTAAATCTCCTCACCTCATATTCTGTATCTTAGCATCACAAATTTCCATAAAATAGCAATACGTTGGAGGAGTGGAGGAGCATGCTTCTAAGGGAAGCTTGTCCTTGCCTAAGCCTTCAGAATACTAACTTTAATTGCTGAAAGTAAACAGAAAGAGCTTAGGTTGCAAGTTTTAGTTTCTTTCTTGTATTTTTGAGACCTATTGTAGAGAGATGAATCCAAGTTCTTCTTCTAGGTAACAGGGAGAGTTAGAGGCACATTAAAACATAATCCATAGTAGATTTTGAATGAAAGTTTAAATTTTGTGTTTATAATGCTGATGCAGCTGAAACCAGAACATTTTGTCCTGACATTGTTAGCTTGTACATTTCACTTCAGGATTTTCAGAAATTTTACAGTCACCCTAGCACTATCTTTGTTAAGTCACAGGTAAAAAATAGCATTGAAGGACTTTTGAAGTCTTCACAGTATAGCTTCACTGTCTCTTATTGAACATCTGTCTAGAGTTACAGAGCAGTTACCTGTCCAGAGAATAAAATAAATTTGTGTGAGCAAATTCAAGATCATTCTCTTTTCATCAGTCACCTTTCATTCTCTTTCTGTGTGTTTTCACCTTTTCTCTGTGGAACAATGTAAGACAGAATATGTACAGTCAGATATTCCTACTGGAAATGGTACTGAGGTAGTTTTTTTTTTTTACTTAGGATAACTTTGTAACCTAGAAGTTTCTGTAGCTATGCTTTATCAACATTTGAAGCTTAATGTTGCACACCAGTGTTTAAATGACTGTTGAGTATCTGAAGCTCTTGTACTGACAGATAATTCGCAGAACTCTCTTTGTGTTTAGTCCACAGAAGAAAAACTTGCTCTAGCTCAAGAAGAATTAGTTTCCAGCAGAAATCGAATTGCTAGCAGTAATCAGCAGATTCAGGAACTGAAGAAAGCAAAGTCTACGTTGGAGCAGGATGCATCAAAAAAGGAGCAGCAGCTGGGAGAGAAGACCAAAATGTTACAGGATCTTCAAAATGACAGGGTAAATGCCTCTGGCTTTTGCAATCTTTGCATAGGCACATGCACTCCACACAGGCACTCTTTATTAATTTGTGACATCTATAAACAAGGGACATTTTGAGGGCATAGCAATGGCAGTTTTACTGAATCTCTGGTGCAAAGACTTTTAAAAGACAATTGAAGTGAATTTGCTTTGAAATAGGCTGTTAATCTGTTCTAAGTGGCCAGACAAGTGGAAAAGCATTATTAATTTTAAATCTAAATCTGCAAACATGCTGCTAATTTTTTTGCACTATGAACTGTAGATAGAGAAATGTTTGCCCTTAGGTTAAAAAGCCTCCAAGTAGCGTTTGAATCCTGGTTGGTTTTTTTTGTTTCAGTTTTATATTTTCACAGAATCACAGAACAGTAGGGATTGGAAGGGACCTTCAGGGACCATCTAGTCCAACTCCCATGCTAAAGCAGGTCCACCTAGATCAGATCACACAGGAATGCTTCCAAGCGGTTTTTGAAGACCTCCAAAGAAGAAGACTCCATACCCTCCCTGGGCAGCCTGTGCCAGGGCTCCCTCACCTGAACAGTGAAATAGTTCTTCCTCATGTTTAAATGGGACTTTTTGTGTTGCAGCTTCTTTCCATCACCCCGTGTCCTGTCACTAGATACAACAGAAAAAAAGTGTCTCCCCAACCTCCTGACACCCACCATTTAGATATTTGTAAATATTAATACATATAAAATATTAAATACATTGTTTTGTGGACTTGGAAGATGTAACTTTTCTAACACATTTTTTTTTATTCTTCAAGATTTTGAAGGAAAAGGACTTGGCTAATGAAAAATGTAAAACAACAGAGCTTCAGGAAATAAAGAGTAGACTTGAAAAAGAAAGTGCCAAGCTGCGTGAAGAGCTTAGAGCCTGTAAACAAGAATTTGAGAAGGTATATTGAGGCACACTGAGTCTTTATATTGTTGGTTATCTATTAAGAAATATGTACCTACTTGGTAGGTGTTATCTGGAATGGCTTTGCAAAGATGGTTGCTGTAAATATCAGTATTACAGGTAAGGGAACCAAAGGACAGATTCTGTTGAGGTTCCTGAGCAATGCTGACTTGATTAATGATAATTCTGGAACACCATTGCACACTGTTCCTGGCCAGGTAAGACACATAACTTGTCTTAGCTCAGAATGGATTGTGTGTCCTGGCTTTTCTTCTCTTCCGCTGTTGATTCACTGTGTATACCCTTGCTTGACTATTCTGAAGTGCAGAAGAATTGTCCAAAAGTGTCATGAATGTGAAGTTTCCCAGGCATTCTAGGCACATCTGGTACTTTTCAAGGATGTGTGGTAGAAGCTCCCTTGATGTGCAGTGGTTTCTGAAAATGTCTTAAAAAAGTTACAGTCAGGGAAAAAACAATGTCAGGAGCCTCGTAAAAGACTCTCTTCCAAAATCATAACAATCAAATGAGCTCTGTAAAGGGTAAAAGTTTGGAGGCTTTAATTAAATAATTTCAGTCTTCAGTAAAACAAATTACTTCTAGCCACATTCTCTGTATTTCATGTTTTAGTATTCATAGGAACAAACACTCTTAAAAGGTTATAGTTTGTGTTTTTCATGTTATACTGTTAGTAGTTATATTTGCATCTGTTAAGTACACAGGGTTTAAGTTGCTGCACAAGTATAAATGAATGTACAGTCCTTATACACAAGTAAAAAGAAAGTAACGTGATACCTTATGAATTTCAGATGTTCTCTTGTTCCCCAAACCAATAGAAAATAGTCTCTTATTTTTAGATAAAAATCTAACCTTTGTTTCTGTCAAGAAATCTATGCCCAGTACTTTCTTGGATTTTGGGCAAGAGTTATAATTCTCAACATTCCTTAAATTTCTGTTCTTAATAAGAAAATTTGTCAAGATGTATATAAAACGTGTGCACAGATGGCAGCTTAATAGTCATATCTTGATCTCCCTACAAGAAATCATACCAAACCAGAAATTGTGTTCTAAAAGCTTGTAATCTGTTTCTCATCTCCTACCAAGAACTGGATAGATACGCATCTGTATGGCATCCCCCTGTCCCTGTTCTCTTGCTGTCTCTCGTTTGGCTTTAATTTGTGATATGAATTTTGATTTATGAAAAACTGGCAACCACTATTAGTTGGTTAGTACCTGAGTGCTCAACTGTGGAATTTTAAGGAAAATGACTCCTATAAATTTAACTAAGTATTCTACTTCAGGACTTTTAACGTTTTATTACAGAAGAACAAATAAAACTAGTATTTAAAACCAAATATATCATCTTTCTTGCTTCAAACATAATTATTTATACATTGAAGATGAATAAAAACCATTTTTCTTCCATCAGTGTTTGTGTTTTGCATTGTCATTACTATGCCTGTAGCCTCATTATTGCTACTAGAGAACAATGTGAAGTAAATTTTAGCACAGACACTAGAAAATAACAGTGGACTTATCTTTTCAAAGAACTCTAGGAAAGAATCCAACAGAGATTCCACTGCTTCAGTAGAGACATATATTTCTTTTAAAAATTTAATGTTGTTCATAATGTAGGTGTAAGTTTAAAGTCTTAGGTCATGAAAGTGAAAATTGCTGATACTTTGTGCTGTAAACTCATCCTTTCTTCCAGTGATGAAACTAAAAATCATTGCTGTCCTCTCTTGTAAAGAACTACAGTACTTTTGAATTAAATTATTTATATTTTCAATGTTGCTACTTTAACTTTGAGCTCTGTATCCTAACAGGAGGTGGCAAATCTGAAGGATGCAAAACAGCTATTGATTGAACAGAAATTAGAGCTGCAGGGCAAAATAGATAATATGAATTCAGCTCTGGAACAGGAGAAGAAAACTCATCAAACTGTCAAAGATCAGCTGAAAAAGAGAGAAGAGGAGCTGAAGAAAGAATGTGCTGAAATTGAAGCTAAACTGGTCAGTATGTTAGAGAGTAAGACTATTGTTATGTGAACATACATGCCTTTGTATTCTTTTGGGGATGGAGAGGAATCAGAGACTTGACTTTAGTTTCACATTGCATTAGTTTTTAAATGGCAAGGTCAGAAATTTTTGAGGCATTTCATGGTGTAGGAAAATTCAGCGGGATGACAGTCTTGTCTAATAGAGTTTGTTGGTTAACAGTAGTGATTCTAGCACGGCATGATTCTTTGCCTCAATTAAATGTAAAAAGGAAAGAATACTTGGAAAGTCGTTTTTGACTGCTCCATTGTTTTCTTAGCACACAGAGAAAAAAGAGAAAGATGAAGAAAACCGGAAACATGAGGAAAAGGAGACCAAGCTCACCATGCAGGTCACAGCTCTGAATGAAAACCTGGCTACCATGAAGAAAGAGTGGCAAAGCAGTCAGAGGCGAGTGAGTGAGCTGGAGAAACAGACAGATGATTTACGTGGGGACATTGCTGTCTTGGAAGCAACAGTTCAGAATAATCAGGATGAGAGAAGAGCATTGCTGGAGAGGTAAGCTGTGGTCCTGACAATGTAGAGCCATAGTCTGGGAAATGGGTAACCTCACCCTGAAAATGGATAATCTCACCATGAAAATCCTTTAGGATTTTCTGTGCACCCTTTGTTGAAGTCAACGTTTTTTCCTAGTGCCTGGGCCGTGGGTGCGGTTTCCAGAGTGCGGCCTTCTGTCGTTCCTTCCAAAGCACATCAAGGGGTGTTGGGAACAAACTGTGCTCTTTGTGGGCTTTGACAGGGTGACTCTTTTGTAGAAAGTCAGGCAGGCTTATCACAATCTTACTTATCACCAAAGCCACAGCTCAGTGCTTGTGTTTGAAGATCTGTGCATCTGTAAGAGCCTTCTAAATCCATTACACTCCTCTGAACTTTGAAGTGTGTAGGTTGTAGCTTCTCATCTCATCTCATCTGTTGTGTGAATCTTGCAAGACCTGGCAGAGGGAGCTTCTCTTACCAGAGTTAACTATCATTCTGCATCACTCTGGGGCTTTGAGTCAACCTGAGTGGATGCACTGGTCATCCAGAAGCCTGGAAGAGAAGCCTGGAAGAGACTCTTTAGTGCCTCCAGTAACTCAATATTTGCCATGGGACTTCTAGCTATGCTCACTGCTCAATGTTAGGGGATCGAATGTGTAATTGGATTAGTTAGGCTAAGGGTCAAGCAGGAAGTATTTTCTTGTTCTTAAAAACCTACAGTTTTCTTTTTTCCAGTTCTGCTATTGTCTCTACAATATTTTTAAATCCTGTGTAAGCAGAAGGCCTTTCCTTCAGGCAAGGGGAGCGTGCAAGGCAGTGGGAGTTACCTGAAAGCAGCAAGTACAAGGATAGAAGAAACACCTGTGAGATAGGAAACTTTCTTTGTCCTCGTTTCCTGCCATGTCTGGTGAAGGCTGAATGGAAAACTTTTTTTTTTGGTACTATCAGGCTTGATGATTTGGTTCTTGAGTAGCAGGCCTCAGGAAAGAATTGAATCAACTCAAGTGTTATTCTCTTTGGCAATCTGTTGCCATCCAGTGCTGAACTCAGCCAGTAGCTGTTTACAGCTTGGCAGAAAAACACCCTTTGAAATTTAGCTTTCTACAGTTAACTGAATTTCAGCTGATAGGACTTGGCCTTGCTAAAAAAAATAGTATTTCTTTTCTGCTCTGTTGTCTGACTTGATCTACTGCAGCTGGGTTGTAAAAGTGTCCTGTTGCATGGGAGGACTAATTGGGGCTTTCTGTTGATGGACTGCATTCAGTATTGTCCCTGTTTTGGGAAGTAACTGCAGGTATTAATGAGCTGCAGATATTTGGAAGCATTGCCAGATAATCTTAAAATGATTGTTACAACAGAGCATTTTCCAATCAAGGTATCCAAGAGCTTTTCACAGTGAGGATATTTTTGGCTGAATTTTATGAGAGTAACTTCTCAGACATGACAACCTGCCCAAAGGAGGCAGTGTGCATTGCCTGATGTGCTTTGAGCTGACTGTTTACTGATTTTCCTCAGGTGTATAAAAAGTGAGGGAGAAATTGAAAAGCTTCAAGCCAAACTTGTGGAAATGAAAAAAAAGCTGGACAACACTACTGCTGCTATGCAGGAACTTGGCCGAGAAAACCAGTCATTACAGGTATCATTTGATTTGAAGCAATTAAACTTGTTGATTCTCTGTGTGGGAATGTAAGAGAGTTTCAAGTTTGTGTAAGATTGCTGATGGGTTATGTCTCCAGAAAGATTAAGACATTATACGCTGCTTATAATTTTGAACCTTGAAAGAGTTTCTCTCTGAACAAATACAAGATCATAGAATCATGGAATGGCAGGGTTGGAAGGGACCTTTAGAGATCATCTAGTCCAACCCCCCTGCAGAAGCAGGTTCACCTAGATTAGGTGGCATAGGACCATGTCCAGGCGGGTCTTGAAGACCTTCAAGGAAGGAGACTCCACAACACCTCTGGGCAGCCTGTGCCACGGCTCCCTCACCTGAACAGTAAAATAGGTTTTTCTTATATTTAAATGGAACTTTTTGTGTTCCAGCTTCATCCCATTACCCTTTGTGCTGTTGCTAGCTACTATAGAAAAAAGATCTTAGTATGATGGCAGAATTGGTGCTTTTATACTGCTCTGGGTAGGGCATGCAGTGAAAATAAGGGAAATTAGTAGGAATTCCACATGCACTCTGCTTTTTTTTTTTCATATCTTTTATATAGATCAAACACACCCAAGCTCTCAACAGGAAGTGGGCAGAAGACAATGAGGTACAGAACTGTATGGCCTGTGGAAAAGGCTTTTCGGTGACAGTGAGAAGGGTAAGTGTGTTTTACTGTGTGTCTGTGGGGATTTTGTTTTTCTGTTGTGTTCAAATTCTTAGATGGGATACAAACTTAAGAAAAAGGCCTTAGTAGTGCTGTGATACTCAAGAGCTTTCAGAATACAGTTATTGCTTAGTAAAAATAAAGCTTTGGAGCTTACTTTATTCCTGATTCTTTTGCCATATTAACAGCATCAGTTTAAAAACTGTGGTAAAATCCCCATAGCAAGCAAGCAAAATGGCTCTCTTGTAAAGGTCTTTACAGTTATCTTGTTTATAACCAGTCTGAACTGGATTTGCAAGGATGAAAGGAATGTAAATTTATTCAAAATAGATATCTGTGAAAATATGAGACACCAGCATGATCTGGTGCTTTGTGGATATGCATTTCTAAAAACTAATTAGACAGTGAACAGATGAAACAACTGGATGTACTTTAGGCTTGTAGTCTAGACCTTCTTTCAGCTATGGTCAGTTAAGATGTTAGCATCCCTCTGTTGGCAGCATCTGCCCTTCAACCAGAGATTACCATCCCTCCAACAAGGGACTTGGCAGCGAAGCAGATGAGGGATATTCATGAGGTTCATTTTGCAGTGCTTCCTGACTTGGTCTGAGGTGACTCTCCCTGTTCTGCGTTATTTCGGTGATATTCTTTGGGTAGTCTTTGAACAAAGACTGCTGGATCCCTCAATTCAAGGATACTTTTCAATGTATAAGCAGGCAGTTACACGTAAGATGCACATTTTATATGACCAGAACGTGATCAAGAGGAGCATAAACTTTAACCAGTTCATTTCCAAAACTGATACAATCTCCTGACTCAGTGAGGTGCTTCTGAATATTTCGCTCCTACACACTTTAGAAGGGATTTACTACTGTGACCTTCTGTGTGCTGTGTAACTACTACTTAAAAATTCCTACTAGTTTCTCAAAAGTGAGAGCTAACTTGACAAGTGATCTTTTCTAGTGATCAATGCCCTGTCTTCATTGTTCAGCATGTGTGCTTCTTCTCTTTCACAGCATCACTGTAGACAGTGTGGAAATATCTTCTGTGCTGAGTGCTCAGCAAAGAATGCCTTAACTCCCTCTTCCAAGAAGCCTGTCCGAGTTTGTGATACTTGCTTTAATGACTTGCAAGGATAACTGGCCGTTGTGAGTGACAAAACCACGTTACACTAAAATTTATCATTTCTGTGGATGCACTTCATTCAGCACTCAGACTACTATTCAGTTTGGACAATGATTGTAACACTTGGCAAAATTTAGTATATTTTAAAATGTTTATTGATACCAAGTAAAACTATTGTATTTTTTGGTGAGACATGGGCTCAGATCATCCATAGCTTATTGCCATTTATCCTGGAAAGAGCTTCTATGTCTAGATTAGAAATACTCGGTTATTTGTAAATAAAGTTTAAACAAAGGAGTAACAATGTAATTTTTTATCTTTTATTTTTTTGTTCAAGAGAAACAGCGTTTATGTGATATTGCAGTTTATTCTTGTTTCCTTCAAAGACAAATGAAGATGCAAAAACTTGTGAGGATTTTATGTATCAAATGTTGCTGTAAAAGCATAACTAATTGTGGCATTTAATTGTATAACTGATGTTCTTTATAACCCTTTGTGATTTTGTTTTCTTTCTGTCTCTCTGATTCTTGGGCTTTTTTTTCCCTCTAAAGTTCAAACTCCACAGTGAGGGTAATGGCTGGACTCAGCTCCAACTTGGCTTTATTTGCCTACTTAGAACCTATAGTATCAGCACCTGAGTCCTTATTCAGCTACAGGGCTTAGATACTGCAATGTCTTTACACATATACTGTATTGCATAGTTTGTGTGTGTGTGTGAACAAATGATAAGACCACGTTTAAATGGCATTGTAGGAATACTACACGATACATTACAGTGTTCTATCCTGTTTTGATTGCTTTCACTTTTACATATTTGGTGATTTTAATATTCCAGAAGCTATTATAAATGGGTTTTAAAAAGCAAACAAACAATACTGGTAGTAGCCTTTAGCGCATGTCTCCCTGTGCCCATATCTTGGAAGTGCTAAGAGGTCCTTGAGATTCTAAGGGACATCCACACTAGGTACCTTACCAAGAAAAAGTCTTTTTTTGAGACTGCTGCAGTTTATCTGACCTTTTCTTCTGTCCCTCTCTTCAGCTTTTGGTGGAAGAAGCTGGACTCTTGCTACAGCTAACAAACCTCAGTTTTCCATTGCTCCATCTGATCCCCATTACCGGGAGGTCTGAAAAGTTGCGTTAGTTAAATGATTTAGTCTGCTTAGTATGGTGGTGTGAACCTCCTGCTACTGGCTTAGTTATAAGCCAAACAGCTCTAAATAAGAGGCCGATATATATGTCTTCAGATACTTACATTTTCTTTTCTGTACTTGCAGCAGAGGTTTCTTTTAGAGTTCATGTAGGCTCCAAACTTTTTTTTGTTCTGATTTTGTTTATGCCTGTTGGTTCTTGCCTACCTACCTGTAACTTTTCTTCTCTTTGTATCATGTATTTCAAACTTGTAAAGTTTCTTTCTTTCTTTCTTCCTGTTGGGGCTTATGCCTTCTGATGTTTAAGGACCCTTTCTCTTAAATACCGTAATAAGTTCCCCGCACCACAAACCTTCTATGTCTTACAAAATTTTGCCTCAGAGAGAAGGACATTGTCCCGAATGCCTCTCTTTCTTGCCTGAGGTAAGGAATTGAATTCTGTCACAATGAAGCTCAGCCATCTTTAGGCAGACTTCTATGCTTTTATCTATTGACAGCTCTATACGTGAATGAAGAAGACTCTCTTCTGTGAAAAATATCTAGTCCTGATTAACTCTCAAATGAAAAAGCTTCTTAATCTCTCTTCTCTGGAAGCAGTTATCTATATGTTTCATATCCCTTCTTACTTTACCTGCCTAGTTCTAAATTTGCAGCCTCGAGGAGTCTTCCTGAACGAGTTTTCTTAAAATGAAATTTGATTTCCCAAAAGCCAAATCGATTATGTAACTGGTTCTCCTTGCTGTAAAGGGGTTTGTGATACAACTGTGGTGCATGTGAAATTACTGACTTTCTTTTCTGGTTCAAATTTGAGAGCAGCATGCTCAGAAGAAACAATTGCTGCAATTTTTCCATATGAACAGAGCCTCTGGATTCACAGTTTCTCCTTGTCAGTGTAACTGTTTGGCTTAAGAATCCTTTTAATAGAAAATAGGAACAGAATCTCTGCCTCTGGGAGTTTATTTTCTCCTTATGTATTTATTGAGAGAATCCAAAGACTTTATGTTGGAGCCTTTCCTGTGTCTGACGTGTGACTTCAGAAATGTGGGAAAAGTACAGACGTGACAGTCGTGCTTCAGCCTCTATGCCTCCGCTCTGCCCTGCTGGGTAACACACAGAGCTTCGTGCTGCTCTCCGGGTGAAAGATGTCTATGGGGAGAAGAAGGGATTCTGGGAGACACGAGAGAAGCTTCCTGCCACTGCACACAGACAAAATGCATGAGGCAAAGGAAGGTGGAACCTTTTCAAGGGGAGCTAGGAAAAAGGTTAAAAGACTTGCTTGTGCTCAAGTGTTTTGCTTTTGACTAGGAACACATGAAAGCTGAGGAAAGAGCTCCGTAGTGAAGAGGAAGTGGTAGAAGCTCTGGTAGGGTTGTTTTAATTCAGCCATTTTGAGTACCTTTGTGAGAAGACCAGCAGAATCACCTCACTCAGCTGGCTGCTGAAGCAGTGTGAGTGGTTGACCGCAGATCAGACCTTGGCCTGGTGCTCCTCAGGTTTGGGGGCAAAACCAGCTCGATTTCTGAAGGCTGCTTTTTGCTGACCATTTTGACCAGCTTTTCAAGGGGATGGAAATGTGTTTCGAATAAACATTTGTAGACAGAGGGATTGTTCAAATCTGGAGGAGCAGTGGTGGAATAGAAGCTTTCATACTCTAGCTTTCAGGCTGCATCAATAGGTCAGGATTTCTGCAGCTTTTCAGAGTGAATTTATGACTCCATTGATAAACCTTAACGCTCTTTCTTTTGGGCTTATGGTTCTTGCTGCTGGTCTGTGTTTGTTGACAAGTTGATGATTTAATAGGTCTTACAATGCTCTCTGCCTCTGAGAACTTGGTAGTTGTGCTCAAGTTCAGTAAAATGACCTATGACATACAAAGTAAGGGAAACTGGAAGGTGAAAAGCTTTGTGTTGATAAATCTGTTAGCAGAGTCTGGTTGTTTTAATAGGCATGTTTCAGTGGGAATGTGGGGTTTTTGTTGCACTGCTTTAAAATATAAATAATAGAAAACTAAGTTAAAAAAACAACTGGTAACTTTTACCACACTGAGTTAAAAGAGTCCAGAGAAAATAGTTTAATGCACTGATATTTCAGACTGCAAACACAGGAACGGAAGGAAAAACTAAGAAAATGGCAGAAGGGACTAGAGCCTTGGAACTGGACGATGTGTAGTAACGGACTTTAGCAAGAACCAGATTGGTTCACTGAGGAGATGCCTTTATAGAACAAAAAGTGGAAATAATGGTAAAACCAATGCTCAAACCAATAGGTGTGTGGGATCCTCAAGCTGCCTGTCAATTAAATGCCATCACTGTGGCATTAGAAACAGTACAGTGAAGTGTGGGATTTGTTCCTGAAGTTGTCCCCTTTGCAGGACACTTGATCCATGTTCAGAATTGCTGGAGCAACAGAACATGAGAGACCAGCTGTTAGGTGGGTTGAGACAAACTATGGAGGCAACTGGAAAAGAGAAAAGCATTGTCTTGCTAAGGGTGGGAACAGGTTCTTTAGTTTCCTGGAGATGGCACCTCTCTTCTCAAAGAGCCACAGTCCCTTGTGTTACTGCCTACAAAATGCCAAATCCCGCTTTTGCTACTCTGGCCCCTTGTCAGCAATACGTACTCATCCTTCCTTCCTGCAACCCCTCTGGAGGCGGGTAGCATTGCAGGGGTCAGTGACAGGCTTTTCATCTTAGCTGGCTCTGCTTCACTGTCATTTATTTTTTTCTCTCCATCTATTCCTTCCCTCCAGTAATCTTTCCCCATCTGCAAAGTTTGAACAAAAAGGATAAAATTAATGAGTCACAGTAGGAAAAGTGCTGTCTGCAGATGAAGAGACAAAAAGAATTTTCTACTGCAGCTTCCAACAGAGGCAAGAACTTCAGAAGGATCTTGTTTTTCAGCTGGCTTCACTCTCTGGGACAAGAGTCCAAGGCTGTAGGGTACAGTGTGGGTTTTTTTCCTCTGTTTTTGTTAGGTGTCAAGCCACCAAGTTGCTGTGGAGTGTGGAGCACTAGGTACACCAGAACAGTGAATAACTGCTTTTGTTGGTTTTGGGACGGTTATTTGTGAATCCTCACTGGAAAAGTTTTCTTAGTGAAGCAAGAAGGGATTTTGGAGCAAAAGCTGAAGTAACCTTGCTGTGTTTGTATTGAATTGGCAAGAACAATTGAGTGTGTCATGCTAGATATAAGAGAAGTGACATTCCTGAGGAAGGGACCTGGAAACCTCAGCACTTTCTGGGGTTGTTAAATGTCAGTTAAACGTGAAGTGGGAACAAATGCTTGCTACAAAACTTAGAAAATTTATGACCAGTACTCAGTGGCAGATAAAAAACTGCTGGAGCCTAAGTTCAAACAGAATATAAACTGTGCCAAAAAGAACGATACGGTGGTTTGAGTTTGTTGAAACTGAGAAATCACTCCTCCAAGTACCAGCTCTCCCACTCTGATATTCTTGGAGGACTAGGAAACAACACTGTCATTTGCACTATGCACTTTTTGCTGTCAAACTGGATTATAATCCACAGTAAGTAGAACGGTGTAATTTGCATTGCATGTGTTAGCTGTAATCAGTGGACCCAGGGTTTCTCTTCAGCTGGACTTTTCGCTGTTCTGCATTTTGTGTCTTGCTGTGTAAAGACAATTGCACTCAGAATGCCTTTGTACCAAAAATGGGATTGTCATCTGAGAGCACATGCAACAACAAAAACCATGTAGTTATGCACATGTCGTCATTGTAGAGCTTCATTATAATATGAGGAAACATGAACTTTATGTATATTCTAGGGTCTTCTTAGTTGTCCAGTTCTTAATTTTTTGAGGTCTCAACCTCAACATCCCTTCTAGAATAAGTTTAAAAACATTGTCCTACCACAGCCTCTCCAAAAGCACTATGTGGTGTACTTCTCAAAACCAGCAATAACTGGGTAGTAAAGTCCCACCACAGAAACTCACTTTTGGGGGTAATTTTGTTTTGTTTTGGTTTTTTTTTTAAGGGTCACTGAATAAAGAGATTTGCATCTTTTGGGGGTTGGACTAGATGATCTTTAAAGGTCCCTTCCAACCGTACCATTCTATGATCTTTATAGAGAGAACATTAGATGCCACTTAAGATCACAGTAATGAAGAGGATAGGTACTAGTTAATGTAATAAAGTCCCTTTTGTGTGTAGCTCACTGCATACTATGCACTCAGTGTGCAGCAGATAGAAGAGTATCTGCTCATCTGAGGATCACTGAAGCCCTACTAACCCTTTTGGAGCGACATTACTATGAAAGCAGAAGCCTGGTAGGCGCGGTTGCCAATTTTTCCTCCCCCTGTGACCTAAACCAAAACCAAATTCATCTGTATTTCCTGCCCTTACTGGGTAAAGAGGGCTGGGAAGGAGCGTTTGTTGTTATATGTCAACAGGCCAGTGCTGGCAGGTCCAGGCTCCTGCTGTTGGCTTTATGGCAAAAGTACCCTGTTGCATCACGCTAAAGCTCGATTCCTGGCGTAAAAGAGATATCTGAAAGAATGCCTCTCTGCATTAGCTTATACCAGAACTTTTTATAGTAATGTGTCCAAAATGCTGCTTGTATAGGATTTGTCACTTTTGTAAGAAAAAAAGAAAAAAACAATGACAAAAAGCCTCATCATAGAACCCCACCGTTCGATGCCATTAGATAAGGTTTCATTTAAACTACCTCTCAGCGTGAAATTCAAACGTTAGGTAAGTCCAATAGGGTTTGCTCACTGTCATGTTGTGTAAGAGTTCTAGTGAATGCCAAAATTGCAAAAGGTTATNGAAAAAAAAGTTTTAAGTTCTTACCCACTATTTAGAGGTAATGTATTATAATAGCCTTACGTGGCAGTTTGACCTGCAGAGTGCCGCACTTCTTTTCAACTGGATCAGTGTAGATAGATTCTTTTGCATGAGCGTGTTTGGGTTTTGTTTCTCTTTAATTGAAAGTTCAATTCTCTTTAAGTTCTTTTTCCAGTGTTTGTGTTTACTACTTGTGATCATGTAGTTGTGCCTTACATCGTGACAGAATTTAGTCTGGCGTGCACTGTAATTCTTGAACTCTGCGATTTGGAAGGCAACGGTGGATTTGGACTAGAAGACGACACCACACATCAACCCCTTCTGTGTGAACTATGATGAAATGTTATTGAAATGTCAGTTTTGTTTTCTAACCTGTTAAAGGAATGATTAACGACAATAAAAACAAAAAAATGGACGTTTCTAATAGACCAGTTGTGTCATTTAAAACTGCCTTGTCCCGTTTCAGACAGCAAAGCAGCTTTGNTTTTTTTTTCCTTCTTTTTGTCTGTTTGAAAGCATCCAATAGTTTCAAGTCATTGTGAGCTCTGTTGGATTATTTTCACTTCTGTAGTTTCAATCTTGCAAACTTTAGCTGCTGGACAGGAAATAAATCATAACCACAAGCTTTCATTATCAGTCTGCTGTGTAAAAATGATTTTGTGTGCAGCTTTGCTGTTTGGCTATAGATAGCCTCATTCACCAACTGTACCATTAATGTAGTCTTTTGGTTTTGCTTCAGTACTGGAGGTGTATGACCTGGGTGAATGGTGTTCTGTAATGGATGTGTGCCACAGATTACATCGTCTTCTTTGCCTTGTTTCCGAGTTTCAATGAGTTTATTGTTGCAGATGTGAATATTGCTCATGCAGCTTAATTCCTGTATAATTGTATAAAATATAAATGGGAAAAAAAAAGTTTTAAGTTCTTACCCACTATTTAGAGGTAATGTATTATAATAGCCTTACGTGGCAGTTTGACCTGCAGAGTGCCGCACTTCTTTTCAACTGGATCTTTTGCATGAGCGTGTTTGGGTTTTGTTTCTCTTTAATTGAAAGTTCAATTCTCTTTAAGTTCTTTTTCCAGTGTTTGTGTTTACTACTTGTGATCATGTAGTTGTGCCTTACATCGTGACAGAATTTAGTCTGGCGTGCACTGTAATTCTTGAACTCTGCGATTTGGAAGGCAACGGTGGATTTGGACTAGAAGACGACACCACACATCAACCCCTTCTGTGTGAACTATGATGAAATGTTATTGAAATGTCAGTTTTGTTTTCTAACCTGTTAAAGGAATGATTAACGACAATAAAAACAAAAAAATGGACGTTTCTAATAGACCAGTTGTGTCATTTAAAACTGCCTTGTCCCGTTTCAGACAGCAAAGCAGCTTTGAAATGGGAGATATATCATTGTAAAAATGGGCTGTTAGGAAGCCACACATCTAAGAATGAGCTACGTGCCTCAGTTTCTTAGAATTGTGCTGCAACAAAAGCATTGTTTCATGTTCCTGAGGAGGCAGGGATAATGACTGCTTTTCAAATCTGTTTTTTCACAGATTAAATTCAGAGTCTTTTTTCCATTCCCAATAACTGCATGAGGCTGCTGGATATCCTGCATTCGGTTATAGTCCTTCTGCCACTAGCTGTGTTCAGACATCACTTTCAGTACAACTGAGAGAACTGGAAGACTGGGAAGTAGCACTTGTTTTAGATCTTTAGCCTAATGAAGGGCTTGTGAGGTGGAAGCCTTTCAGGGTGGAGCTGTGTTGCATAGTGAAGCCAGCTGATTAATATGTGTGGGATCAGTCCCTTGACAAAGCCATGACTGAATTGTGGGAGCATTCACAAAAAATTGTATTGAACTATTGAAGCGGATCTTCTTAGGGGTTCTGTGTAGACAGTGGAGGACGATGGACGGAAGAGGTCCCCTTTGAAAGGCAATTTGAACTGTGAAGTTAATTTCTACCTCGAAAGCTTTCTGCGGCATCTTTCTCTCCAGACCACAGAACAGCCTGAAGATAGTCTGCAGGTGAATACTTTCTTCCCCTGGGGTGTCCTTCTTGGAGATGTGCTGGCCTCCAGGAAATGCTGAATCTCTGGGACTGCTTTGTTGTCTGGTAAACTGAGCAGACCTGGCTTAATGTCATTTTGGCAAAAATAGAGAGATCTAAAATACCCACTCATTTCTGCCAGTGCACCAAGCACAGAACTTAAGTCTATCAGGCATGGCTTCTCTGGGCTTAAAATACCTTTCTGTCCTATCAGCATTAGTTTCAAGATACCATGAGGATCTGGTGCGACACCAGGAGTGGAAGGGCCCGATGCAGTGTGTAGCTGAGGTTGGGATTAGTGAGACTCAGCACAGCTGTGTAAGCCAAATTGTGGTTAAGTGGTTGCAGCTTGGCTGGTGTCCTGTAGCAGATCTGCTGTCTCTATTCTGTTCTGCTCTCCTGCCCTACACATTCACCACTTGGCATGGAGTGGCTGTTCCTTTGCCAGGAAGCTGTGACAATACCTTGCCCATTCCAGGCCCAGGAGAAAGAGCAGGAATGTGTACTGCAGCAGCATTTGCTGTGTCTGGAGGATGCCAGGTAAGTACATATATATGTGCAGTCTCCAAACTGTAGCTTTTATATACAGGTGAAGCTCAAGTGGGTAAAATGTACCACCACATCCTCATGGAGAGGAGTTGTAGGGGAGTGGAGTCAGGGGCAACTCTTGAACTCATGGCTAATTCGATGATGGAGTAGAGGTGAATGCTGATGTCCTTGTGAACAATGTGAGCAGCCAGGATGGCACTCCTGCCTTCTTCAGCATTGGGCCCCATCTGTGGGGGCTTTGTCCCAATAAAGCAGCACATTCATGCACTTTTGTTCTTTTCTATACGTTCTGTATCATCTGTGGTTCATCTGGATGTTGTATGTGATTGTGACCTTTTCCAAAGAAACTTAAACAACAGCATTTTGAAAATTAATGAGGAGTCAACACAATACAGGTCTTTACTGATCTACCTCCACGAGCTCAATGTTAATGCAAAAGATACCTTGTGATATTATATTTATAGGTAGAGAGGCTTAACTGTTGGGGGATATGGCTACACATTTTTTATTTAATGAAATTTAATAATGCGCTTTGATCCCAGAATAATGCTTCTAGACTTCTCCAAGAATTGAGCTCTCCTCACCAACATAGTGTTTTTCCCCCCACCCCGTCCTGCTTTCTAGGAAATTAAAAGCTGTATTAAGCCTTGCCTGGATGGCAAGAGCTGTTTCCTAACTGAAGCAAAGGAGCATCTAAGAGTTACATTTATTGTGTGGCTCAATTTCCATCTCCTTTTTTTTTTCCTTACATCACACGGTCAAAACTCCTCACTTGTGTCAAGTCAGAAATCTGTTAGCTTCGGAACCTTAAGGCATGCTGGAAGAGGTAACTGTGTTATCACCACAGTGGTCTTCATTGGTTCTGTGGTTGCAGTGGTAACATTATTAAATTTCAGAGGATTCATCTGGGAAGCAGTTTTCGGTGCTTTGCTTGGTTTCACGTTGTGTGGTGTAGTTGGAGATTGCCATTTCTATCTGCGACATCCACATTTTCTGTAACATGAGAATGAATTTTTAAACTAAGAGAATCTAAAAATGTTCCATTAATTCAGATACATAAACCCTCAGAGCCTTTAGTTTTATTTAGTGTTTCTTCATGCTCATGATCGTGGTTCCTGAAGTAACATGAATTAATTATCCCAGAAACAAGACTCTCCCAGTTGCTCAGGCCACTATACGCCACTGGAGCCTGTGTCTGGGGTCAGGGATTTCCAGTGAGGGTTTCCTTTTTTGTTTGGAAGGCAAGATTTTAATGCTCTGTTGGCCTGAAATGGTAAAGTTTGCAACAGGCTGTTTCACTTGTGGGATTTTTTTTGTGTGTGCAATATTTATTCATTTAATGCTGTTCCTGCAGTTTGGGCTTCCTGCTTCTTTGATTAAGACAGCTATCAGCATCACAAGGGCTGTCACACTGAGATCTCTCATATGCTGCCACACGAATTTCAGTTTCTAGCATCACACTGGCAGCATTCACTTCTGTATCCAGTGTCATCCACGTATAAAGACGGGCAGTGATGGCTGGAGAGATGGGCTTAAAATGTGTAGCTTCCTTCTTTCTTTACTAGTCCAGACAGTCTGAGGTGTAAAAGCTGAGTTGTCTCTGAATTGTGATGATTAGATATTACAGATCAATTGGCAGCAACAGGAGCCTAAGATTTAGCTGCTTCTCCTACCCCAGGGTTTTTATTTTGCCTATCGAGGAGCTGCTTTCCCTGCTGTGATCAGTATTGGAGATAGCGAGCTCTGATGCAGGGTAGAAAGGCAGGAGAGGGGGCAATATGTTCTGCCTCTCGCTGCCCTGGGATTCGTAAGTTTTGTTAGTGACTCATCTGGAGGTTTCTTTTGTGTGTTTGCATCTGGAATGGGTTTAAAACCATTGCTTTGAAAAATAGAAAGCTGGAGAGAGAACTTGGATTATGTACGGGTCTAAGAAGTCCCAGAGGGAATGTGAGAAGAGTCTGCATATGCAAACTGTGTGTGCCTGGCAGAGCACAGAGCCTGGCCTTGGCATGGGGTGGTTGCTCTGGCTCCTGTGGAGCTGGTGGCGAAGGGCCTGATGTGCAGGTGGTGGTTACACAGGGGTTTGCTAAGTGGTAGTGGACCCATGGGAAGCAGGATTTAAACTGTTGAGCTCTTCAAGGCTCAGGCAAGAGAGGGCAGGACAGTGATATGGGCAGGAGGAGCAACAGCAGCGTATTTCGGGTCTGTGTTTTCGGGGCCTGCTCAGTATAGAATCTGAGAGAGAAGGTGGGAGTGGGTCACAGGATTCACTGCACCTACATTCAATGCATTGCATGCACTCCCCCCGCCATCCAGTGTGGCAGTGAGAGTTAGGTGGGCAAGGTGAGCCAGGAGCCAAGGCAGACACTTCACTAATGTCAGGAGATCTAGGAGGCAGCTCGCAACATAACAGCCCTCTGCTTGGGATGAGTCAACAGGAATATGACATGTCATTTGCTGTCTCCCTTTTGATATAGCTTAGCTTGATCTGATGGCCCTCACCAGTATCAGTCTTATTCAGACTATCTTCCTTTCTGCCTTACAGAATCACATCTGCTAAATTGATCATGCTGAGGTTGGGCTTCTTAGGACCTCAAAGAAAGTAGTTCATTCAGCTGGTGCTGGAAAATCTACCTTTCCTAGGGGTCAGAACACCAAAATCAACAGTATGCAGTAATGCCACCACATCCAATTGAAAAGAGCCTTTCACTGCAGGGTTTTCTCCTCTGATAAACTGCATTCTGGATAAATTGAGAAGATGGTAGCCATGTGGTGTGAAGGCAGCTTTGGAAGGGAAAGGTAGTACATAGTAACAGGAGAAGGTAATGACTGCTTTTGTAGTAACCTACTGTAGATACCTGTTCCAATGCCTCGGAAATGAAAAATTCACTCATTGCTTTTTTCCTGAAAAAGTCAGTCTACTGCAATTTGCTTTTAAGAATTAGTTTTAGTGGTAGTCAAATTTCTGTGCAAATTTCTTGTAAGTACAACTTAGAAGAGAAAGATAATACTTCCTGTGAAGTGCCTACCACACTTTCAGATGTTATGTACAGCGCCATTACCAGAAATGTGATGTAGTGTGAAAATTAGGGGTAAATTTATATAACTGTGGAATTAGTCATACCATCTGTTCAATCGGAAGCTGCAAGATGTGTGTTGTGCATAGATAAGCATGGTATGGTTTTGTGCTCTGGGTACAACTGCATCTGAATTGGTGGGGGTGGTTGTTGTCCTCTCTGGAAGGGCTGACCGTCATCTGGGACACAAGAAACTGTGGGGTTTTTAGCAAAGGGAAACGACAAAGTTTTTCAACAAGAATATGGCCTTCTGTTGCCCCTGATATGAAACTGTTACATGTTCAACAGCAAAAAACCTGCAAGGAATGTGTGAGCCCTAGCACTGGGGTGTAATTTTGTTTTGGTTTGATTTTGGTCTACTGTCACAACTGTAACAGATTCTTCTTATCACAGTATGGCCCTTGTAGGCTGCGATTCTTCTTCAGGGAAAGTGTAATTAGAGAAGGAAAAGTGTGCTACTTACCTTGGCAGTCTCTGTCTGAGCTTGTAGCAGGAAGACTGCTATGCACTGACGGTACCTATTTTCATGCTGTATTAGGAAGGCATTTCGCAGGCTGAAGACTGTGGAAAAATATAAAGATGTGATATAAATTCCCTTATGCAGCTGCTAGTCCAATTTTATATCACATGTTTTTTTTTAATCGTGATCAGACAAATATATGTAATCATCTTTTCTGAGTCACAGTACGTCAGTGCATCCTGATAATCAGGTCAGGTTTTTTGTTGTGCAGGAAGCTTTGATTTTTTCAGAAAGCTGATTCTGCTTGCATTTGTTTTCTTTTGAATTACTCTATTACCCTGCAACTAAGGTGCTGTTGCGTCTAGCTGAGGATCATTAAGACAAATATCCATTCAAAGTGAACTAAATCGTAACTGAAGTTAGAGAAGAAACAAATATCAAAAATTAAAGAGAAAAGTCTCATTTTAGTTTTACTTCACTCAGGTCTGTCCAATGGCTATCACCTAGGGAAGTGGCTGCACCAGGGCAGGTGGTGTGTTTGAGTTCTCCCTGTGGCATGTGCATGAGCTGGTGCTGCTGCCAGGAGTGCNAGAAAGATAATACTTCCTGTGAAGTGCCTACCACACTTTCAGATGTTATGTACAGCGCCATTACCAGAAATGTGATGTAGTGTGAAAATTAGGGGTAAATTTATATAACTGTGGAATTAGTCATACCATCTGTTCAATCGGAAGCTGCAAGATGTGTGTTGTGCATAGATAAGCATGGTATGGTTTTGTGCTCTGGGTACAACTGCATCTGAATTGGTGGGGGTGGTTGTTGTCCTCTCTGGAAGGGCTGACCGTCATCTGGGACACAAGAAACTGTGGGGTTTTTAGCAAAGGGAAACGACAAAGTTTTTCAACAAGAATATGGCCTTCTGTTGCCCCTGATATGAAACTGTTACATGTTCAACAGCAAAAAACCTGCAAGGAATGTGTGAGCCCTAGCACTGGGGTGTAATTTTGTTTTGGTTTGATTTTGGTCTACTGTCACAACTGTAACAGATTCTTCTTATCACAGTATGGCCCTTGTAGGCTGCGATTCTTCTTCAGGGAAAGTGTAATTAGAGAAGGAAAAGTGTGCTACTTACCTTGGCAGTCTCTGTCTGAGCTTGTAGCAGGAAGACTGCTATGCACTGACGGTACCTATTTTCATGCTGTATTAGGAAGGCATTTCGCAGGCTGAAGACTGTGGAAAAATATAAAGATGTGATATAAATTCCCTCATGCAGCTGCTAGTCCAATTTTATATCACATGTTTTTTTTTAATCGTGATCAGACAAATATATGTAATCATCTTTTCTGAGTCACAGTACGTCAGTGCATCCTGATAATCAGGTCAGGTTTTTTGTTGTGCAGGAAGCTTTGATTTTTTCAGAAAGCTGATTCTGCTTGCATTTGTTTTCTTTTGAATTACTCTATTACCCTGCAACTAAGGTGCTGTTGCGTCTAGCTGAGGATCATTAAGACAAATATCCATTCAAAGTGAACTAAATCGTAACTGAAGTTAGAGAAGAAACAAATATCAAAAATTAAAGAGAAAAGTCTCATTTTAGTTTTACTTCACTCAGGTCTGTCCAATGGCTATCACCTAGGGAAGTGGCTGCACCAGGGCAGGTGGTGTGTTTGAGTTCTCCCTGTGGCATGTGCATGAGCTGGTGCTGCTGCCAGGAGTGCCCTGGTCTGCTGCTGCCAGCAACGTGTTGCCTGCAGCACTCTGTCTTCTGCCAAACTTCTGCAGGAGAACTGGTGGCAGCAGAATCTCTTGGGTCCTGCAGATGACTTTGGTCATCATGTAGCAGGTTTCTCTGCAAGAGCACAGGTCGGCACCAATCGTGCTTGTCTGCAGTGAAGCAGTGGCTTAGATCCACTGTGAAGCAAGCTTGAGGGAAGAGGAAGGGAAGCATCTTCAGGTAGCCAAAATCCTGTTACAGGCAATGAGGGTGCTTGGGCAGGCTGGTTGTAGCAGGAAGAGGGGAGCGGGGTGGGCACAGCAACCTGTTACAATGCACCTGATTCACAGGATTGCACAATTGCCATTTAGTCCAACCCCCTGCTAAAGCAGCTCCACCTAGTTCAGGTGGCACAGGAACACGTCCAGGTGGGTTTTGAAGACCTCCAGAGCAGGAGACTCCACACTCTCCCTGGGCAGCCTGTGCCAGGACTCCCTCACTCTCACAGTAAAAATGTTTTTGCTTGTGTTTAAGTAGAACTTTCTGTGTTCCAGCTTCTTTCCATTGACCCTTGTCCTGTCACTGGACACTACAGAACCAAGTGCTGTCCCATCCTCTTGATATGCACCTTTTAGTAAGTATTAAAGAGGTCCTCCCTCTTCTCTAAACTGAACAGTCCCAAGTCCTGAAGTCTTTCCTCATAAGAAAGATGTTCCAGTTTCCTGATCATCTTTGTGGCATTGCTTTTTTTATCAGCTGGAGCTAATGTTGCTGTAAGTGAAGTGATAGTGAGAGAGGTGGGGTATTGCCTCCTCCTGAGCCATGGCCCTGAGCAGAGCCCTCCTTCTGAGCCCATGCAGCCTGGAGGACAGCCCAGATTTTGAGCTGCCAAGACAAGGCAGCATATTTTTTTTTGAGTCTACCACAGTTAATGTCGTCTTGGTAACCTCATCTACATCATAGACTTTCTTCTGAAGCTTTGTACTATGTAGAATATATTGCTGCTGTGTGCTGCTTCTTGTCAGAGAAGTTCCAGGTGCTTTACAATCAGACCTCAAAATGTTTCTGAAAGATAAAATGTCCTATAATTTTGCTTTTATAGAAGTGGAAAGTGGAGCACAGACTGGTTAAATTACTGTGGCAATTCAGTTGAAATTCATAGCAGCAGAGGGAGTATATTTCAGAAATCATGCCTTCTATCTGTCTGTGGTCAGTGGCAAACGCAACTTTGCAGTCCTAAAAAGGACTTTTTTTTCTTTTTTTTCCCAGGCAATGCTCTCAGAATGCTTTCTAAAAGAAATTCTGCAGCTGCAAAGATTACCAGGCTTTGATACAGCCACATATCAGTGGGTCTGGCTCCTTCAAACTTAGTGTGATGTATTATAAGTGGAGCAATAATAAGCAAATTGCAGAGATTAAATCCAGAGCAGAACGTTAAAAGGAAAGCAATTTCCCAATCAGAAAGTATGTTGTTGCTTGCTATCTTCAGAGACAGATTCCTGCTATTACACTCACACGCAAAGTTATGTCTCACACAAATTTCGGTCATTCACAGCTAGTTCTGCCCTTTGGGTATCTTCCTAGTGTTATGAGCATACCATTACACCTCTTATGCTTCCGTTGATGCATGGCAGGCTTTAGGATAGAATTATCTCACATAATTATCAGCCTCCTGCCAAAAGGGTATTTCTGTGATACTGCCATTTGTTTTTCCATATCTTTTTATTGAGTTAAATTTCTTTCCCAAGTGAGATCAACCCTCAGCAAACTAATGGATTCAAAAGTACTTGTTAGGTCGAAAATTGGGGTTTCAATTTTTTCATTCACTGCATGATGGATCATGCTGCCCTATCTGAGAACATAACTAATCTTTTGCTGCCACCAGTAGTAAAAGTCGCCTTGAGACTGCAAATAACTTGGCAGCATTCCCCAAAGTCACACGTTCCTGACAATATTTAATCTTTTCTTCTTTTTTTTTTTTCTTTTCCTGCAAAGGGACATTTTCAATTGGCACTGGAAGTTTTGCTTGTTGTTTTACAGAAAATGGTGGAAACCTGAACTGCAAGCTCCTTAAAGTATATTTTCTCACTATTTTTGTTGTACCTTACTGCAAGGGGTCCTGTATTAGGATGGAGCTTCCAAGGTGTTACAAGATTTCAGGTGAGTACCTGAGGAAGTACTGGCTTAGAAAAAAAAAATCCAACACCCTTATTCCTATTGCTGCACTACCCTCTCCAGTATCCAGAAGCTGTAGATCCTGCATCCAGTCTGGCCTCAGGCTGGAACATGGGGCTGCCCTTCCCTCTACCCTGCAGGCAGTCCCTGCATTTGCTTCTTTTCTCCTGGGTTGGTAAGGAGACTCCTTAGGCAGGCAGGCAGACAATACCTGGAGCATGTTTAAGAAAAGGTTGTTGTTCTCTGTGTTCATCCCTGTCTCTCATCTTTAGTCATTTGCCTTGTATTGCCAACCTTTATTTCCTGTCTGTAGTGATGATGGATGCTAATTACCCTGACTAATGATAAATTTTACAGGCTCTAGGATTATTTTCTGTATGTGTTGATTTCTTGCAGAATGCTCTAGCTCAGTGAGTTTTTCCTCTCAGTCTTTAAAATGAGTATGGCTGACGCGTCCTGGAGCCTGGAGGTTTGAATTTCTCTTATTTGTCTCAGAGACCCCTGCATTCTGGGCAGTGTTAGACTGAGATGTGCAAGAGCCTGCATAAAGGCCTGATTTTTCTTGCCTGCTCCTCATCCAAGCTCTGGTTTGTGACTCCAGGGACGTTGTTTTGGCAGAGGTCAGTCCTCATCCTGTCCTCACCTGAGGACACAGCAGCATCTGTTTTCGGAGCAGTTTCCCTTGGCAATGTGTTTGGATGTCTGAGAGCAAGGAAGCATTGATATATGGTGGATGATTTTCATCCTCTCAATAACTATTGAGGTGGTGAGTAGAAGCAGCAACAGGAGGTAAATCTCCTTTCCAGCCTCCTCAAGGTTTGCTGCTGCACATGTGTGGGAACAATGTGCTGGAGCATTGAAGAGCAATGTGCTGGGGTGTTGGGGCAGTAGGACTGCTGAAAAAATGTTGCACAACTACTACAGCATTAAAAATGTGCTTGAGAAAGAGGCCTGGAGTTTGACAGAACTCACTGAGACAGGGCAAAGAAATGCTTGGTTCATGAGAAAGAAGTCATTGGAGTCTTGAGGTGAATGGATAATATCTGAGTCCCTGGCACATACATAAAAGTCACTGCTGGAGACAGGGAGACATGGAGTGTCTATGTTAGTACATCATGCCTCACAGT
The DNA here is from genome assembly GCA_013401255.1 of Urocolius indicus. Classification (NCBI taxonomy): domain Eukaryota; kingdom Metazoa; phylum Chordata; class Aves; order Coliiformes; family Coliidae; genus Urocolius; species Urocolius indicus. The sequence goes on along the minus strand of WBNH01002704.1, from coordinate 1,464,297 downwards.
AAGAGTAGAGCTGTAGAGCTAAACAGTGCTGATGCACTCCAGGCATCTGTGGGTGGGCAAACAGCGTCTTATCCTTATACTGCCATGTATGCAATGCACTGAGGTGGTATTTATGAAGACGTTCAAATACATGTGGGCACATACCTGTAATGTGAATGGGGTCAATGTTTTTCAGTATCAGTCTGTCCAGTGGGATGGGCTGGTCTAGGACTGTGCAAAGCCCACGATCTCTTATGTAAGACTGCAGCTCAGGAGTGAGAGAAGGACAGACTAAGCCAGTGTCTGAGCACCCATATTTCTGGGAATAGAAAATGAAGTTAGTTAGCTGGTCATGTACCATATATTCATGAAGTATAGGCACTAAACAGGCCTAAATTATGTGGGATTTTTTTTTTTTTTTTTTTTTTTTTTTTTTTTTTTTTTGTCAAAGAGACAGCTTGTTTGCCTGAGGAACCTCAGAAAAACTCATCAGTACCTGGAGTTCTCCTGCAAGGTCATGCCTTGTACTACAAAAAACTCCACGTACACTCCTATGCTGAAGCTTCAGAAATTTCAGGTCATCCTGAAATGTGCCCTTTTTTTGCAGCTAAATACAGATATAATCTATAGAACTCTCTGTAACATCTTTCATCAACAAAAATTTTCTTAAGAAGAATCTTTGTTTCAAACTAGGGGAAATCAAGGCAAAGAGAGGAAACATACAACAGGCTGTGTTGGAAGTGGGGAAAAAAGGCAGCCTTTCATCTGTTTTACCATTTCCCTGTTTTTTTCCTTTTTTTTTTTTTTTTTTTTTTTACTTCTTTCCAACAGTTCTAATACCTCTGGGATAAAAATTTCACTGGTCACTGGACTGAGTCATGAGAAGAGCATTAGAAAACTTCTTACAGAAAGCTTTCTGAGCTTTAAGATTCCAGCACATCAGAACACCACCAGGAAAATACTAAGGTCTTGTAACATAAATTCTGCCTGCAATAGTATTCCTACAACATACCAAAGCCTAGAAGAAGATCTTTTAATCAGTTTTACTATTAACATTAGGAAGTATCACATGTCCTTTATGCTAACTAGTTACCTTATATCTTTATCATTTGGTCAGTCTTCCAAAGTACATTCAAAATATTTACCAAGCTAAAACCCAGCAACTGCAAACCCTTGTATCTCTATCCATCTTTACCTTTTTATTGCGTTTAACTTTGGTAATTAACAGGAAATCGTTGAATAGGAAGAGGTAGACGTCAAGGAGCCTTGTGCTTTCTGAGTGGGAAAACAAAACAAAACAGTCTGGCTGGGTTATTTTAAAGAGCTGCTGTGTCTAAGATGAGGCACATCTACAAATCACTTAATTTTAAAAAAATGCTTTTAACAGAGAAGCATGTTTTCCAACAGAATACACACTCATCCCTTAGTCTACACTCTCAAGTGCTGTGCTTAAAAAAAAAATCATATGTCTCTTGATGGTGTTTGGGTACTAATACTTGAATCTTGTAGCAGCTATGTTCAAAAAAACAACCACTTGCCTGCCAGGAAAAGTGACTTGGATCACCTGGAGTACCCACAAATACAACAATCAGCATGCTATAAATTGGCAAATCCTACCTGCTAAACAGTGAACCTTTGAAAATGGCAGAAACAAAGAAATAGGGAAGTGTCACCTTTTTCCGGTACTCGTACACTACCTTATTCATGAACTTTTGCAGTAATGTTATTTCAGAGCATTACAAAAGCCTTTCCAAAAATACACAAAGCTGGCTTTTCGTCCTGTCTCGGAAATCATGAGGATGTGAGGAATATTAACTACAAACATCTATGAGGATGCTTCAAAAATTTTCTGATTGATCTCCAAGACATGTTGAAAACTCAGGTTATATTATAATAAATGACAGGGAACAATTTAACAAGAGCAGGAGTAATTTTTTCAAGCAACTTCCCGTAGGAAACCCAAGCTCTTTACTGGATTCACAGAGTGTACTCCTTTGACTTCTTCCTTGTTTGTGGCTTCTTCTATCTCTTTCCATGAATCAATCTTTCATTTCTCTCTTTGCTTGCAACTTGATGTCCTATTTCACTTCCAGAATCACCCCTGCACCAATAGAGCATCTTTGGGTATGAAAAGTAAACATTAAATGCCCAGGTGCTCTTCACAGCAAGGGGGAGGTGGTCAAAACTATGTCTTCCAGGCAATCCTCTGGGATCCTAAAATACTTTTTTGTGTGTTTCTGGAAGGTTTGGCTTGAAAATTTCTTAATGCTGACTCAGTGTTGTGCAAAGCCATACCAGTAGCTACTGAAAATTAAGATTTTAACTAGGTGTCATGGTTTGACAGGGAGCCATTTCTGGTGATGGGGAAGGGGATGTAAAGATGGCTCCTGGAAGAAGTTGCTCAAAACTCTCCCCAGCTCTGAGCCAGACCCACTTCTAGGGCTGAGCCAATTAGCTGTCCACATGATCACTTTTTAAGAAGAAGCCAGAAAAGGAGGAGTCTTCCTGTTCCTTGTTCTGTTGTCCTGTCCTTCTTTTCCAGCTGCTGGTGGTGCAAGGAGTTGAGAGAGAGAGAGAGAAGAGACCATGTGGACCCCAAGGTCAGAGAGGGAAGAAAGGAGGAAGTGTGCTGGAGCAGATGTGTGTCTGGAGACATGAGTCTCCTCTCTGCCAGAGTGATAGACCACTGCAAGCAATATTGTAGGAGTCAATGTGCTCACCTGGGACAGTGTGTTACCTGTGGAGTTAACGGCATGTTGTATGAGTGGTCCATTCATAAAAGGGAAGCCAATTGGCAGGATAACACCTTTATGTTCCAAGGTATCCATCTGAACAGCATTCTTAGCAGGGATGAGGTATGAAATAAAAATAGGAAGAACCTCTGGACTTTTCATGGTGGATATGATGGCACAAAGTTGTGGTGTGTTGGCATCAGTCCCTGGGCATGTGGGGCACTTTGTGTAGGTCCATCTCAAATCTCTGTTTTCCTATTGTCATATTCAAGTATGTGGCCAAAAAATGCTCCCTTTTAGTGGCAGGTGTTGGTCCATGAAGCTAATTTCTTCAGCACCTGGCAGACTGAACATCCAGATGTGACAAACAATCATGCAGATTACTCATCCTTTTGGCAGTTTGGCTGTTTCTCACTCTTTCTGACAAGATGTACATTTGCTTTTTCACTCCCACACCCACTCAAATACAGTTACAGAAGTTCTTTCTGGACCTACCATAACAAAATATGATTCTGTTTAGCTAACTCCTGATGCCAGGACATTTACAGATGTTACCTGCCAGCATTAGCCTCCCTTCATGAAGGAGAAGTCTGTTCGTTGAAGACAAAATGTTCTCACTGCTATTTTCTCTTAAGCTTTGCTTCAAACACTTGACCCAAAAAAAAAGAGAGAGAATGAATGGGGAATCTTGGTCATCTGATGATGAACTGGGAGACTAGAAATCAAACAAACTGAGCATATGCTTGGTCTTATCTGAAGCTAAGCATATCACACAGCTAATAACTGAGCAAGGCTGTGTTTCCTCAGCAGTGCTATTGCTTAAATGTGTTTATGCTTTGGAAATGTTAAACTGGGTTGTTCTTTTCCGGAGTGAGTTTAATGGTCTTTGCAGCCCTGCATGTGAACAGACATAATCATGGAGGTGAGATCCACTTGAGAATGTTACTGTAATGCTGCTTAAAGTCTCTCTGTATGAGTGAGGAGGTGACTGCAGCAGAAAGGTACATGTGTGCCCAGGTCTGCTGTGTAATTTTTTGAAATGCTGTTTAAATAGAAATGTCTTTGTCTCAGCTTGAGAAGTGAAAGGGGTAAATAATTTATATTTCAAATCCTTATAAAAAGGTAGCAATATTTACACTCCTCCCACTTCATTCTGCCCCCTAAAAGAAAACACTGCAGAGACCTCCTAGGTCATACAATTGTACCGTCTTGGATGCTGGCTGAGAGCAAACCATACTGCCACCTGAGGCACTGTGCACAGTCTGTGTGTTCAGCTACAGGGTTTGCGGTGCTGAGGTCACAGTTGCTCCTGATAGAAAAGAGCCATCCCCAGTAACTATGATATAGACAACCAGATAACTTTAGATCGTGCTATAAAGGTAGATAGGAAACTAACATTTTGTTAAGGAAAAATGCCATTTAGAACACTGCTTACCTCTGGGACAAAGAATCTCTTGTCACGATCCCAGATGTGAGGCCAAATTATGACCTCTTGCAGCTGCCTAAACTTCTGAAAGCTGTCCAGCCACTTGACTTTGCCTTCCAGATCCCCTGAAATATGTGAAACATCACTTACTGCCAAGGCTGCCAAAACCAGTCCTGTTTCTAGAAGATGCTGACTACAGATTTTCTCCAGTGGAAGCCAAAGCACCTCACATGTGAAGCCCCAGATGAAATCTTTGCCTCTTTGTAGGAAAAAAAAAAAAAAAAGCCTAAACTCTGCTTAGATTGGCAGAGCCAGAATTTCAAACTATGTATTCAAACATACTTAAATTAATTTCTAAATGAAAAGATTGTGTTTACTAATCTGACTGAGGAACAGGGGGAATCATATAAGACTCAAATGGTAAACTTAAAAAGTGCCTCTCTAAATGATCTGTGTTTGTGAGAGAAAAATTTTCATTATATGAAGCCTAATCAAAAGACTGTTGAAATTAATGAGAATTTATTTTCAAGGGAATGTCAAAAATGGAGACTAAGGCTTTGCTGATTCAGGGCCGTTATGGGGCAATTTAAAATTCCAAAGCTTTAAATTCCAAGCTTTTGTGCTGAGTGATATTACAAATAATGGTTTCAGACACAAGCACACACACACGCACACACACACATACACCACAAGGAGAACACTGGGACTGCAACTGTTCCTTACATCACTGACTGATCAAAAAATGAAGGCAGGTCTTTGTCAGGTGTCTGAGAACAAAGAGGAGTCACCCCTCTACCTTTGATTTCCTTGGCTTAGAGGTATCTAAACTCTGGAGGGACCTATTTATTTGCCAGTAATATTCCTCAGATATCCCATGATCTCTCAGGAACATATCTAAAACTGTTGTCCTCACAGCTGAAGTCTTCCGATCAGCAACAAAACCATCTTATTTTCCTACAGGACCCATCCTATGCCAAAAAGTGTGCTCTTTATGTAGCCATTAGGCTGGACTCTTCATAATTAGCAAGAAGAGAAAGCACCTGAATCTCTGTTGTTCGAATATTTACTCATGCAAGAAGAAGGACCCTTAGATTTATCTATTTCTAGAAGGCATTAACTATCTTTCTCTGCCTCATCTCCCAGGGAGATGTTTGAACTTTCAGCCTTCAGGACAGGGCAAAAGATAGTAGCAGGGAGAAGGCCACCATCCTGGGTGGCTGAAGGCCCTGGTGTGTGGCTGGTGAGGATTAGATGCTGCCTGGCACCTCTCCCTGCCAAGACTGGCTAAGAGTAAGTGTTCTGCTGATGGCATTCTCTTTTATTTCAGTAGTAGCTGCATGAGGACTTTGGGTAATACACCTCTCTGCTGCTGTGCTGTATGACTATACAACACTTAGAGATGCGTTTATAGCTTCCTGAACAAGACTGAATTACTAAATTAATTTAAAACAAAATGGGGAGGGGGGGAAAGGATAAAAAAAATTCCTGGACCAACCCTTTCATTTTCCACAATAGCTGTAGAAAATCTGTAGTTGAGATATGTTTTTGTCTATTTTACATGGTAGGACCCCATCGTTTAGTGAAAGGTCACTGACATAATATTCTACTTGTGAGTGCAATTTTATCCTATTAAGGATTAGCCCCAAGAAATCCACCCTAGACATAAATCCATCTCAAAGGCTGCTTTGTTTGGGGTCTTTCTTGATTTGTTCCAATTTGTGGTCTGCTCTTAATTGTTTGCATGTCACTGCAGATGATTCTGAGCAAATACAAATGCCTCACTGATTTAGGAGTCTTGTGACCTTGCTCAGAGAGTCTTTGACGGCACAAGGCTGGCACCAATCATTTCCTACAGAGTGAAGAAGGGCTCAGGATTATAGAAAGGCATCCTCACTGCATCTCTGCAGAGAGACCAAATCCATTCATACTCAAAGGGCATGCACAAAGAGCCCACACAACTTGTTAATTGCATGCTTTTAATATTAGCTACTTACGTATGGACTTTTCTACCTTCTCTTTAAGTGACCAGATAAAGCCTTTCTCTGTTTCATCAGTGCTCCTCTTCCAGATGTTGTTGAGGAGGAGAGGATAGCGTGTCAGTCGATGCAAAGGAGCAACCAGCAGCTCTGGCAGATGCAGCCTCTTACACTGTTCGTTTTGTTCACACCACTGCTGAAGAAAATGGAAACCTGCCTTAGGCTTCAGCTTGCCCTCTGACAGAGAGGTTGCAAACTTGTCAGCCTCATCAGCTGACTCTAATGAGACAGGGACTAACTAATGATGAACTTCTCACACAATGAGATTGAGGGCAGTGTAAAGGCTCTCTACAGAGGGAATTGCATCACTCCTCCAGATAGACATTCTGTCCTGCTGCTTCCAGTTCATGGGCTGTGGCCATGCTAGCAGATCAGACAGTGCTCTATTTATTTGCTGATTTAATTTCATTAGCAAAACCTCAGTTACATTTGAGAGACACCTTATGCTTTAGGGTCACCTGCTGCTTCCCATCAGGGAATATTTTTTTAGGTGTGAATGTATGAAATCCCTGTCAGGGACTAAGGAATGTGAAACTTTCAGGCTCTACAAGCGGTGGAGCTTGGCTCCAACAAAGAGGTATCCTTCCAGTTTTGAACTGCCTGTGAGAAAAGCCCACTTCTTCAGGTTTCCCTTTCTAAGCCTGTAATGATGAAGTACTTACAGAATGCACTGCTCTGCTAACAATAAGTCAGAAAGAACAGAGCCATACCTCTGCAACCAGCTGGAGTGGCTGCTTCAGTCAGATGCATTGTTGGCAAAACCTGAACCTACTCCAGTGCTGTAAGTTTGCAAACACATCACTAAGAGCTCTTTCCAGCCTTATAGAGAGTTAAATACTCATTTATTGGTAGTATTTCGATACCAAGTTCTACATTTGCTTTATCTGAGGCTAAGCAAAGCCTGTCAGAGGAGCCAAAACATTGCCCTTGCAGGGGAGTTGCTTGCTGTTCTACCCAGGGCGTTGCTTCTTCCCTGTGAGAAGGTGGGTCAGTGAATACCCATGAGCAAGGGGAGCAATCCTGGCTTGCTTTGCAGGGCTCAGCCAAAACCCACACTGCTCTCTCAAATGGCCTTCCACATGAAAGCACTGACATGCTCACGTATTTCTGTTCCCGTTGGATCGTATACCCCTTTCCTTAGGCAGAAGCAAGACATCACATGCTTCTCCAGTTTTGAGGTTTGTATACGTCACTTCTGATGGGGCATAGCATAGAGGCTGGGAATGTGAGCCTTGTTGTCTGTTAAAGCACGGGGTACTGTATTCTCACCCAATATCTAAACCAAGCTGAAATGCAGGTCATGTATCAAGGTAAAACACTGGAGAGAGGTTTTTACAGTGTGGCTTGATTTTTTTTTTTCCTGTAACCGTTTCACTTTGTTAAGGTGGAGGCCACCAAGTCAAGGGATTATGTGTGAAACATCTGAATGATAGAGATTGGTAGCACGTATTCTCTGCCTGTAAAAATGCAGCCAGTTCCCTTTTGACTTTTCTCTGTTTGTTCTAAATTACAAGTATGGACTTCCACACGTGCAGGGGAGCATATACTCAGAAGGGTGACTTGATGTCTCTGATACCCTCTGAAGTTCAAAAACAATTGTGCAAAATACTATCTACTCAGTTTTGCTTCCAATGGACTTTCTCAGTTTGCTGTTAAAATCCTATCAGAAGGCAGGAAGGATGAAGGTGACACCACCACCATCACTTTACCTTCAGATAGATGCCAAAATCTTCTCTCTGCCTCAGATTTTCAAAGTAGAAAACAGCGGAGGTATAATTAAGGCAGTAAATCTGGTGTGTCTGGCAGAGGTCACCCTGGAAAAACTACAGAAAAGACTTGGAAGCTTATCAAGAAAGAAAAATATCACGTCAAAGGGAGAAACAATAGTCATTAAAGTGGTAAAGTAGTAAAGAAACCCAAAACAATGCTCAAGCAATGCATAGAAGCACAGTTCTAAGAGCTCTGCAGAGTTATGAGGCATTCTTGGACATTGCTCTCAGTAGAAATAAACAATGTGAGAGTCATGTAGAGGCTGAACCACTATCTGTGCACCAGCTTCCCGTGGCCTCACATAGCGTGTCACTTTATATCTGAGTGTGTTAGGTGTTAGAAATGTTGAACAATGTCTGTAATAAAATTCTGTTTTATCTGGGATCTTTTCTGTTTCACACAAATATTATCAATAAGAACACCTGAAGTCAGCGGTAATGGAGGTGAGAAGACAAGCTCTAGTCTCCCTTCCCCTTTTAAAAACTCTTACCCTGAGGTAGGGTCTGATTCAGTATTTTCCCAGAAGTTTTCTAATGGCCTCTACTGTTAGGGAAAGTTCAGGTCCATGAATTGATTTTCTGTCCATATTAATATTTCCAACTTTTCAGTCATTGGGAAGTTTTGCAGGAAATAGGAGACTGTAGTTTGGATAACTGCCTTGTTCACCATGCAGGCTGCCTGAAAGGGTTATAGAACAGTGCTTGGCAGTGGCAGGATAGATGTGTCTATGCCTCTCTTGCTAAGCAGACACAGACCAAAGTGCAAGAGGTATTTCAGATCTCCTGACCTCTTAGTTAAGCACTTCAGTGTCCTTGTGGGTCTTCTTCCATGACTGTAATTTGCTGGGGCAGTATGGAACACATCTATCTCACAAGGGCACTGGACTCGATTGTGCTAAAGCACCTGCATGCTCTGATAAATGGTCTGCTGCAAGGATCTGCTGATATTAAGCAAAGATACTTCTAATTTTTACCTTTCTGAGTATGGAGCTGAAATCCATAGGAGAGTCCAACTTGCTGACATGCTCCTTCATAGTTTCAAAAAATGTTCTCAGAAAACTGAGACTTATCTGAGGAAAAAAAAGAGATACATTAGCATTAGTGACCTTCTGAACTTAAGTATAAAGCAGCTTTATATCGCACCCCTCATCTAATAGAGTGCCTACACTTATCTCCCTGACATTGGCAGCATTACACCCAGAATGTTTCAGTTAATCTGAAGTTAAAACTAATCTATACAAATACCCACTTGTGTGATGATAATGCCACATCACAAAAATTTAAAACAAAATTAGCTATTCAATTTAAACTTATTTTAGGCTAGCAGCTGTATTTAACATGAATTGATATTAAAAATTACAGTGGATGAATGGTATCTATTAGCAAACACTGCATATCACAGAGCTGTGGCAATTAGGGAAGTTTTCATGTAATTTGAAGAAGATACCACCTTTCATAGTTTGAGTTTGTTTCACACTATTGGAGATGAGAGAAATATCTATAAAATGCTGTAAAAATTCACATCATTCCCCGTAAGTGAACTTTTAATGTTTGCACTGAATTCAAGAGTGTCTACACCATGCTGTCAGTCAAATGTGGACACTTGCTTCCTGATCATGCCGTTTGCACACAAATTTATGACCAGGCTTATCTCTAGGATGAACTTTAGGTCAGGAGAGACCATCATCCTCTGTGATACTGCTGTGAATGGCTGTTGTAGCCACACACACTGCTTTGTTTGGTGTATTTATAGGTTGCTTTTAGGATGATGCTTATTCTTTCATTTTGACAAAGATGCATTTTACACTTTTTACAGAATGCATTTTTTCATAGATTCAGCCTGCTGTCAAGAAGAAATGCGTGTTGTAAAATGCACAGAAAAAAGGCGCCAAAAATATTGAGAGCAGCAGCTATTTTCTACATTTGATCACTATTTTATATACAAGTGTGTATAACAGATGATAATTTATCATCCTCGTTAGTAAGGACAAAAAATAGAAAATACATTAAAGATAATTCTTTTAAGACATGACCAAGCTCTAGCCAAGCTCAAAGATTTTGCATTTGCTGAATATCATACAGCCATGTCCCCCACTCCCTTCTTTGAACAAGAATAAAGGAATTGTTAACCATATATCAGCTGAAATCTAGTAGCTCAATGCCTGTATGGTCTTAGCCCACAAGTGCAAGGTGAAACACAACAGCTAAAAATCTCATCCCTAGTGCTTCCAAATCGCCTCAGCAGTTACTCCCAGTAACTCATGTTAGCTCAGCTCAGTTCAGTCACTGAGCGAAGGTGACTTGCTCATGTGTTTCAGCTTTAGCTAATTGTCCCTACTTTGAAGAGCTATAATATTTTTCTTGATTCATCTGCCAAGGGAGATGTTAACTGTTAAGGCAGAGAAATTACAAAAAGAGAGACATCTGGAAGTCAGTAACTGGTTTAAGGTATATGGTGTGATTGTGAGCCGTCATTCAACTTACGCAGCTGAAGAGATCCTTCCAAAATTCATTTTGCTGTTAAGGGCAAGGCGTCCTGTAAAAGAGCTCTCAAGTGAAGGAAAACTTCTGTTTTGCTTCTAAAGTTATGAGAAAACTATTTTGGATTTATAGGTTCCTTTAACTTCCAGGAGCTCAAAATGGTCTCCCAGCAACTGCTTGCAAACAGGAAAGAGCTGGAGCTAAACCTCCTGATCTTTCTTCTCCTGGAAGATGGAGGGTATGTAGCACACAGAGGCAGAGCATTCAACCTGTGTTGGAGATATCCTTTTGCCCACACTGAGGGAAGTCCCAGCTGGAGAGGAGTAGTTATCATTTTGTTTTAACTTGCTTTACTGGAGTGGCATAATGGACAGAAAAATCTCTGTGCTCATCTCGTTGTGAAAGGAAACTTGTAGTTATTTTACCATTTTGCTTGTAAGGGTTGTCTAGTTGGAGCTTACCTTGACAAATTCTTTTAAAATATGCTGTTTATGAGAATTAGTCTCAAATTCATGCTCACCTGCATGTTCAAATACTTGTTTGTCTTTTGCTGGAGGCCTATAAGAGTGACTCGCTCTGGTGAAATTTGACCTCCATGGATACACCAAACAGAAGTGAAGGAAACACTGCTTATTTGAACTAAGATCCAAATATGAGCATTGAACCTGAATAGAAGCTTTTATAGATGGTTTTTCATCTCCTTTATTAGGATGATTGATTTATGATCTCAGGAATACTTTTATTGTTTCACTCACCTTGTTTAACTCTTCCAAGTTTGCAAAAAGTCTCCACAAATCCACATCCAAGAGAAATTCATTACTCTGGAGGTATTTTAGAGTATTCATAAATATCTTAAAAAAAACCCAAACCAAACAAACAAAAATCCATGTTATTTAGTATTTGTGCTAATCAAATTTTTATTTTATTTTTCGTGAAACGAACATATTTGCACTCTAATTTTCATGAAATGGCTGTTTCATTTGGGGAGAGCAGAAGACAGAAGTCTGAGAAACTTTTCCTGACCTGCCTGAAGGCTAAATATTGAGCTTTGTGCAAGGAGGAGGATATGAGTGATGTCTCTGGAGTGTCTCTGTGGCTGCCACACAGGCAGGTATGTTCTGCTGTGCTCTCTGCCAGAAGATGGTCAACTGATCTCCCTGCAGATCCCAATGAAAGAATTTACAATGTCAGAGTCATAGTTACAGATTTCTATGACCTTTCAAAATACTTTCCTTCCTACTTCCTTCATCTGCTATTATGTAAGTTGTTTAGAATTACTATGGGGATAAACCCCTATTGTTGGAATAGTGTAAGAATTGGGCCCATGAAGGTTTTTAATCTGTTTGGATTGTTTTATTATCCTTTATCGAGTAAAAATTACACATGTGTTTATTGGCTGTTTAAGACTTTGTTATTTAAGCTCTGATGGTGATCTTGGAGCTGTGCTGTACCTGGCCTAAATCTGAAAAAAACATAAAAAATGTAGAGTACTGAGTAGATATCTTTTGTATATGTGTGAAAAGCATTAATGAAAAACCCATCACCGAAGGGCTAGTGAGAGTGTTTGCTTAGTTTTGTGTAATTCTTCAGTTGCCACAAACAGTTGACCTGGTAGCTTAAAGGGGATTTATGGTGGTCCTAAAGTTCCTTTTGGAGATTCATTAAAATCAATGGAATATTTCTATACTGTGAAATACTTTGAGTGGCAGGTATCTGTTAAACTGGCTACCCAAAGCCAATTAGTTTTTTTTCCCTTGGCAGGAGAGTTTGGGAAGCTGGCATGTACTGAACAGTTTGTCATCTGTGGGTCATGCAGGGTTGGCTAAGGCTTGTCTGTGGGTACACAGACTCACCAAGGAACCTGTATGTCTTATAGCCTCATCCTTCCTAGGATACACCTGATTTTAATATTCTCAAATCTCTGAACAAAGTGTCTAGGAGGAAGGATGCTTTCATCCAACCTTGGACTAATAGCCAGTCCTGTCATCTTCCTTCCCATTCTGCCTCACCAAGGAGGAATTCAGTCCACTCTTCTATTTATTTCCTTTGCAGTGCTTCTTGTACTGCCTAGGCTAACTTTTCTGCAAAATTTCACTAATCTTTTCACTAATCTTTTCACTAATTTCACTAATCTTTTTCCTTAGACTAATAAGAAAACAGAAATTGTCTGTGCAGAACAAGAAAAATATGCTAGTAAGATATTTAGGGGAGCTTCTCTCCTTTTTAAATGAATGCACTTCCTTTTGATATGTGATGAGGGTAAAGAGTGCAACTATTCCTGTAACACTATGTAACATCGTTCTGCATATCTCAAAGCTCTGTAAATTCACCATGATGCAGGTAACTTAGGGTTTTTGCTAGAGGAGTTGTTTTATAGATTGCTTGTTTTCTTGTAACGTTAGAACTACAGTCTGCTGAATTCTGAGGTTTCCATGCTTCAGTGAGGATAATCTAGCCACAGCTCTATATGAAGTTTAATAAAGAGTATAATGTTGCAGACTAGTGGTAGAGAAATATCCAGTATAGTCAACTATAGAGTGGCTTCAGCTCAGCAATAGTGAGAGAAGTAGTAGAATATAAGCTGAAATTGCTGGAAGATTCTGCAGTCTAATGGCAAAGCATTAGAAAGTGATAGCCAGAAGAAGAGATGCCATCAAGCAGATAAAAACCAAAGGGAATGGTGGGAAGAAGATGAGCAGGCAAGATGGGATCAAAACCGAGTGCTTAAGTCATTCTCCCATAGACATCCAGTGACAGGTTACAGATGACTTTGTCTGCCATACTGATAACAGGGCAAATAATGAAACATTTTTGAGAAATGAAATCTGAAGTTACCATCTTGAGAACCAGCAAATGATCCAAAAAGTAAGTGCATTCACTTGTGAAAAGTTCCCACACTGCTGCTTCTTTTTGTACTTCCAACTGGCTGTCAACATCCTTCTGCTCAGTCTGTTGTGCCTTTAGAAACTCGTGCCAAGATTTACTCTATTGATCAAAGAAGAAACAAAACCACTAACTGTTACATCAACTGCTTCCAACCTTATCAAAATAATCTAAGATCTGTCTGCCCACGTAAAGAGATGGACTTCTGGTGTTAGTGATTATTCTTCTGAAAGCCTCAAGACTCTGTCAAAAATATTAAAAACCCTGAGATTTCCCTCCAAAATATTTATAATATAAACACATTGAATTGGAAAGTAACATAGTATGGTAGTCTATGTTTGTAGGGTACTGTATCAAAAGATAGTAGGCATCTTGCAAATGCTAAGGAGTTCTGCAGGGGGATTGGACTAGATGATCACAAAAGGTCCCTTCCAACCCTGCCATTCTATGATTCTATGTTGCTGCTACTGGGAAGCAGGAATTGATGGTGGCTTCTGGTTTTCCAGATGGTAAAATCAAGATACCGAAGGACTAAGTCTTCGTAGGTACTTGGATATTGTTTTGTTTAGTCCTAAGGTGGCCAGTATCACCTTACTGACAGACTCCAAAGTCAGACATCCACCTATAAGTTAGACACTGACAAGAGTGCTTGACAAACAAGTCGATGGGGAGATGCATATAACAGCTTGCTGTGAGAAGGAAAAGGATTGCTTTGGAGGGGGATCGAGTATCTGAGTATCATCTCTTGTAGCCCAAGCTTGGTGTTTCTATGGCTAAAGGGCATTGGAGGCCAGGAACTTTATTTATCTTGCTGACAGATTTTGGTGAGATTACTGCAGCTGAACCTTGGTATTGGCACTGACCTATATGTGAGTGTCACTAAAGCTACCTAAAGTAGCAGTGGGGGTTGACCATGCTCTGCTTGGCATCTCTGTGGTACTGCAAGTTATGTTCCCAGATCTGCAGGCTCAGCTGAAAGGATTGTGTTGATGCCTTTTTCTGAAGGTGGTACCTCTCAGATCCAGAGTAGTCTGGAAACCTGGCAAAATGTAGGTGCTTGTGATGGCCCTTGCTAACCTTCTACACCACTTACAGTTTCTCCCTTGCCCCCATTTCAAACAACAAAAATGTACCTTATGCTTGTGCATTAGTTTTGCAGAAAGGTCTCATATACAGATTAACATAGTGAAAAATGATAACTTGAAAAGAACATGAAATGTTTATCCCTATCTCTAAGTATCCTTGGTACAGTGGACTACTTATTTTGATACCTTAAAGCAGGAAAATTCATATGTGCTGCAGTCCATGATCTTAACAGTTGAAAGACAGTTTTCCAGATCAGATGCTTGCTTCTGTTTATCTTTACCCTGTCGAATAACACAAAAATGACCCCAATTTATACAGTATTTTAAAGACCATTAAGAATTTCACTCAACTTCATGATCAACTTGCTCTGATCTGCAAGTAGCTTGGCCTTAATTAAGCGATATCCTTATATTTCCACTCTTTCCTGTACAGAGATGAGGCAGTGATGACAGGTTTATTTGTAGCTACGGGTGGGGTGCGTAGGTGGCTTAGGTGTGGGTGTGTAAGACGGTATTTATGTAACAAAGAAGTATTCGTCAAGGCAAATCATTGGTATGGTAACAGCCTCAGAAGACAGAACAAATAAAGTATTTTACTTCCTTCATTGCTTCCTGTCAGAAGCAGAGGACAACAAACTCATAGTTGAAATAATCCTCCTGCCATAGATATACAAAGTTTGCATATTTGTTTTTTTTTTTTTGTTGGTGTGTGCGGGTTTTTTGTTCATTTGTTTATTTTTTTGTTTGTTTTTGTTTTTAAAATTTTATTTGAGTTACAAATTGAAAAATTCCTTTGGTCAGCTGCAGAACACTGTCTACAAAATGAGCTTTTAGAAAGCTCAAAGAGCAAGAGGAGCTTGGGTGAGGGATGATGAAATAAAAACAATTGCTCTTCCTATGGCTTTGTTTTGGAGGCTCCCAGTACCATGTGAAAAATTTAACCAGTATTTATGAATTCTAATACAGTGCTGTTAGCACAGACTTAGAAGGTGTTTGCCCAAGTTTTATCTGCTGTCTGGAACATTATAGGTATACTTCATGAGTTTCTGTTGTCTGAACTTTAGGCACTGAACTAAAAAAAATGTTGAAATGTTTGATTATAATACTTGAAATTCAGAGTTTAAGCTCAACTGTTGATTTTGAAAGACAGCTTGAAATGGATCAGAAACAATAATGCAAATATACACACACACATACACAAAAGCAATGCAACCAGCAAATGAATCTTCATAGATTAGCTTTAATGGAATTTAATAGTCTCAGAAATCACTTTTGTCTAAATCTGATATAGATCTTATTGCAAATTTCAAATATTCTGCTGAGTTTAAAAAGTCTCAGTTTTAGGCCATTCTCCGTCAAATGTCATCAAAATGAAGTCGAAATCCTTGCACATGCCCATCTAAGTACTTGCAGTGGTTTCACTTGCACAAATTCTTCTTTTAGAGTCAAGATTTAGAGGTTAAATAGTAAAAGAAATATTACAAAGTGACTGTTCACAATTGTTTAGTGGTGCAAAGTAATCAAGACACTTTTTAAGGGTTTTTTGAGTGTTGAACACCACTCAAAAGGAAATTTGAGTATAATAGTAAGTAAAAAATTCTCATAACTGGAAATGACAAGGAAATATGTTAGACCAGGAAAGTAACTGAAGTGTGTTGATGTGCATGCTTTTACTGGCAAGTGTGAAAGTGTCCATGAGGATACAAAAGGCCTAAGAAAGCATCCAAGAAGCTACTTTAATAGGTAAAGCCTAGATCCCTTCCATGCAAGTCTGAGTTAGGCAGATACTCCAAAGCTTGAAGGCACTGAGGTCTGGTTTGGCATGCAGAAAATACAGGATATGCTGTAGTAAAAGTGATGATATGACTAATTGATCCTCTGTGTGCTCTCTCACACTGGGGGGCTGCATTGGACATGCTGCCACCCATGACCACCTTGAATGAGAAGTCCTGCCCTGCTCTGCCTTCCTTGTGCCAAGGACATTTCTCCTCCCACCTCTCCTCCTTCATTGCAGATTAATGTCCTAGCAGCCCCAGGGTGGGCTGATACCTCTGATTTCAGCTCACTTGCTGGTTGACTTTCTCCAAGAACAGTAAAGAACGTTTTTGTTACCTGGGTTAGTTGAGGGAGAACACAAGGTCAGTGTAAGGAAAAAAACAACATGGTGAAATACTCACAACTCTTTTGGCAAATGGCCACCTTGGCTTTTTGGACTCTGATGGGTAAAAAAAATGTGTTATCAGTAAAGAAATAAATAGATAAAAACAAAACTGTTATTTATAGGTGCTTTTTGGTTCAAGAAAAGATTTTTATGGAATGTTTTTTTTTAATAAACCCTGATAAACTGTACTCCACTTGGCTCAGATTTAATTCTTGTGTTTATGCAGTTTATGCACCAGACTTAAAACCTTTTAAACCTGTTGGATTCCTCCCAGCAAAACATATGTCTGTCTCTGATGGTATCTTGGAAGATGCTAAGTACTCAAACTTGCTGCAGATGATCAATATGTGATTGCCAATTCTTTACATGAGAAAACACATCATACTTGAAGCCAATTCTTGAAGATATTGCTGTTTTGAAGCAAGAATTAGGCTTTTTCTTCTGATTAGTGATAGCTTGGAGCTATGCAGATATATAAAACACCTGTGAATAAACAATCCTATGGACACTAAGCCTCAGATCTGTCATGGGGCTAGGACATGGTTCAGGCTGCAAATCATGGTCCTTAGCGAAGCATAGGGAAAGCTAGGGATCTAGATGTAGGAATGCACTGGTGAGAGGTGTGCTTTTATTTGTTCAGCAAGAAATTTGAAAGAGTTTTATATGTATGGCACTTGCCTTCGGGCCTATGAGTGACTGGGAATCACAGCTGAAACTGTCTCCTTTTGAAGGCCTTGGTCATTCTGTGGATGACTGACTTGTTTGCTTTCATGAAACTCCTGGTGGTGAAACTGCTGGTTTGACTGTACTTATTTTTTGAGAAAATTTTTATTTCTGTCTCACATCTTCTGGTCTCTGGTAATCATATTGCACACTATGCTGTTTTCTACAGTGGATATTTGTGGGAATTGCTTGCAGGTCTACATCTCAGTGTTGGAAGATATTGTGAGCAACCTCTAGCCATGGGTTGGGTCTTGTGATTAGAGTACTACTGGTAAAGGTGGTGTGGGACACTCTCTTTCCTCTACTTCAGGCTGTGCAGGTAGGAATTCGTAGCTCAACTGCTTGCAGATGAAGTTCCTGGCCTGGCTCCTAGCCTGTGGAGGAGGGAGGTGAACCATGTCCTGCCTCCCTCATCTACCTCTTACATTTTGTATTCAGCAATACAACATAGAGGAAAGTGTAAATAGAAGGAGAATTCTAAAACTAGTGATGCAGTCCCTTTGGTGTTGGGTAGCAGAATCCCCCATGGAGTCCGTGCTACCTCACGTGTCGTCATTGCACCAATCCTCCCTTCCTGTCCTCCACACACACATATTTTATTTGTAGCTTTTGACCAGCAAACCACATGCTGTGTCTGACCTGAGCTTAGCAGGAAGGCGGCATGGGGCAGGTAGTCCACGGCACTGTCTGACACCAGGAGGTCCCCAGGGAACACCTCAAATCCCGTCAGACTCACCACCACGGAGCTACGCCTGCGCTCTGCTGATCTATGAGATGCAACAACAACATCAATACACGTTACTTCTCTCCTCTTGTGACTGCAGAAGAAGCTGGTACAACAGCAAAAGAGCTAAGAAACCGAATCACAGCAGCTGTTAAGTGTTAAATGAGCAATGGATAGAAAATTTCAGTGATCAACAGCAAATACCTAATTATCTTTCCAGCTCCACATTGTTGCTGAGATCAAAGTACTTATGGCCATAACTTGCCACAGATAATAGGTACTTGGTGAATTTGAGTATTGGAAATTCCTGTGTTCTTCTGAAATTAGCCTAAAAGTGATCTGAGACTTCAGAACCTATGCTTTGGCACTGGACTCCAAAGGAGCACTTGAATACCCTGTTCCTAGCTGATATGTGGGTTGTTATGACTTTTAACCTTCATATAGCTCAAGTGATTTCAAGAAAAGACAGAACACTAGTGCAATGGCAACTTTATTTATTTATTTTAAAGTGCAACCTTTTGGCTAGTTTGCATAGTTTCTTTCTAAATGTTTTTGGTATTTTTTCCTGTTAATTAAAATATTTTGTATTTTGAATATAATATGACTTAGTGGCACTGTAGATTGAAAATAAATGCTTCTTTCCAACTATTATTGTTTCTAACAGAGGCCGTTGTCCAGGATGTAGATACATCAAGTGAAGTGACACAGGCATTCTGTGTCCAGCAGCATGTTTGTGCCAGAGGCTGCTTGCATTCAAATACAGAAGCTATTGGTGCATATAAAAATCCTTTTTGGACTTTGCTAATGACACACCAATACCTAATTAATTGTGTTAGTATACTATTTCAAAGTGACTGACATCTACAGCTGCTGTTGTGCTGTCTTCAGCTGACTGATGCATGAAGACTCTGTTAGAGTTCAAAGGGTAGTAATTAAGAACGTAAGGGAGGAGGCATGAAGTGTGTGCACGTATATTAAAATTATCTTATTCAATCACCTTTTAT
The DNA here is from genome assembly GCA_013401255.1 of Urocolius indicus. Lineage (NCBI taxonomy): Eukaryota > Metazoa > Chordata > Aves > Coliiformes > Coliidae > Urocolius > Urocolius indicus. The sequence goes on along the minus strand of WBNH01002704.1, from coordinate 1,445,294 downwards.
TGTTTATGGTGCTTCTGGTCAGTTAAGTATAATTGCATTGCCTTTTTTTTGCCTGGGTAGATACCTGTGAGTATCTAGCCATTTAGCAACATCTGATGTGAAATCTGGCAGGTATTTTTTCCACTTAAATGTATAAATAGTCATGAAGATTATGCTTTTTGTTATGATCTGTCAGTGATATTTATTGCAAATGCCTTAGCTAAACCATTTGAATTGTATAGATGAGAAGAAAGACTGCTCCTAACAACAGAAAGGGCTGTAGGCTATCAGAAGGGCCAGGTCTCAGACTCTAACACTTGAAACATAGTCATATTAGGTCTCAAAGACTACATGTTGAGGAGTTTACGATGTGCAGCATATGAATTCACCAAAAGCTTTTCCTTTTCTGGCAGCCCTACAGAATGGGGAATATAGGATCTGATTATTTAACTTTAGGGATTTACAATGAAACTCAGATTTGTCTTGGAATTGAAGCTAACTCATGGTCAGAGAGCTTCAGGGGATAGTGTATCTTTCTTGGCTGTCTGCAAGTCCATACCAGTGCAAGGGAGACCACTTCCTGATGAGGTGCATTGAGTGCTACCAGTGTAAATTTTAAGTGTTGGTCGCAATTGTATTAAGATGCTTCTGAAACCTCTAGTGTCTCCACAACGCAGTCTCTTCAGCAGCTGGGTTATTATACAAGCCAGATGCCACAATATAAGAATAGTTCTTAAAACTGACATTCCTGTACTAAGAACCTTAGGAGATTTTACTTCATGTTGGATTCAAAATAAAATTTTGCTAACATATTACAGGTTTTTAAAGTATTTAGCTTACTTAAATTTCAGAATATATTTTAAAGTTAAAGGCTAATAGCTTGTGCAGATTAATAATGAGAAGCACAGTTTCATTGTAACTGAGTTAAATGGTGTTATTTCCCTAGATCAAAAAGGCCTTGGACTTCAAACACGTATATGTCTAAACAAGCTCTTCACTCAGGTAATGCAAGCTTGTGATGTGTGGGAGCATGCCAAGGTCACTTTGATGTGTGTCTACAACATACTTTTGCAATCTGGCATGACTGGGCAGATTAATGACTTAGATGACTAAATAATATATTCATGCTTCACAGATAAAGGTACGGGTACCTGTGATCACCTGGCTTGATGCCTGTATAATTATTAGATACATTAGATGCTCTTGTTGGTTTAACTGGAGAAATTAAACTACTGAAGTGCTGCGTTATGCAAATTACCAGGTTTTGAGTCTGTATGCAATATTTTAGCATCTTTTCATGCCTGTGGATCCTGTAGCTTTGCCTTTTTTCTGTAGTGTTTTCTTCTTGTTTTTCTTAGTAGGGCAGAGGACTGCTGTGTTTTAAAGAAACATTTGCACTTCAGGGTTGAACTCAAGCATCTGTGGAGATACCATCTGTGACAACTCCTTTAAATCTACTTGTTTTGTGAAACATGATAGTCACAGGTTTGCATTACAAAGTTATGGAAAATAATTAAAGACACTGAAGCAGCTCATAGTTTGGAAAAATAAATAACCTCTGTACAGTTTCTAGGGCATGGGGAGTTTCAGCTGATTGCTTTTTAGAGGTCCATATCTTTATATATCCATAATCAGCCTACTTTGTCCCAGGGAAGAGACATCTATATAACTCACCTTACTTAAATAATAGATATGTTATTTAAAGGAACAAACACTAAATGAGGGAAAAAAAAAACCAACCAAAGAGGTTAGACAGGTCACAGTACTGAGATAGCTGCCAAATGATAACACTGTTATCCAAGGGACTCAGGGAGGATATTTGGACTCCTTGATTCAAAGAGTTAGCACGACCCTTTACAGGTATTAAAAAATGAAGAGAAGCACTTCAAGATAGATGAGACCATCTCCTTCAATTAATTAAAAATGAGCTGTCTTGGCAGTTACTGAGAAGCATCTTCATTGGCTGTTTGTTAGCAAATAGTATAATCCACTTTTTTTTCCACCCTGATATGCTGAAATGTGCAAGAAGAAAATGAACAGAGAGTAAACTAAAGGTTTTGTTTTAGCAACACTTCTTTCCATGGCAATGTCAGCCTTAGCATCTCACATTGTCTCCACTGCACACACTTCTCTCTATGTTGTCCTTCTTGTCCTCTTTGTTTATTGGTTTGGCTGATTATTTTTAATCAGCATCAGTTCAGCATGTTGCTATGTCGACAGAGATATACTGACATTCCTGACTGAGAGTTGTGTGTGGGAAGGCTGTTTAAATGAGCATTGCTGCTTTAAGAATGGCTTTTGAAAGTACAGCCTGGGAGTCTGGAAGAAGAGATGTTAATTAAAACTGAAGGATGGAGGTATGTTTTTACCCTGAAGGATATATTAGTCAGTCTTGGAGGAGGATTGCGAACTGTCCCAATGTGCTTCTAGACAGAATAATCTGACATTTCAGCACTTTTCTCTGGCTGTGATAAGAAGGGATTAGCTTTTAAGGAGTTAGACTAATGATTTGGATAAAGAAGGAGATAAATACAGCCTTTCCCCAGACCTTGCACCAGATTCAACTTCACAAAAAAGTATGAAGCCGAAGCTCGTGATTTTTTTGTTTTATATTTCTGCACTTTCTAATATTGATCAAGACAAAAAGTGGAAATCATAGTATGCTAGCCAAACCTCCTTTTGTTGATTTTCCTTGCTAGTGGCTATGGAACAATGTTCTCTATGTGATTTCTTAATTTGAAAATGAGTAGAAGCTTGCAGCCAATATCCTGGCTGGCACATAGCTGCTTCTCTTTGCAGCTGCCAGGTAAGGGGCACCAAGACAATGTGTGTACGTTAAAGTTATGCTCTCTTGTTTAGCTGCTTGCGTTCAATATTCTTTGAATTTTTCCCTGAAGTTTGCAACAATCAAGCAAATCTTCACCCTGTCAGTAAGATATACTTATGTATTACAGTTTTGAGTCATATAATGTGTACAGATCATCTGTTTTCACACTAAGATGCAAAGGTTCTTCCATCCCCTCGTCTCTCTATCTCCATTGTAAATAAGAAATTCTAAAGAGTGGGTCAGAAATTGCAACAATTCAGAAAATCTAGGCCTTTTCAACAGTGAAAATATGATTTCAGATGCACACATGCACACACACATCTGTTAAGCCTTGTCCAGTGAACTGTTGTGTAATGAATCATAGACTGTATCAGCTCACTTCATCCAGTTCCAAACACAAACATATTCGAAACATAGTTCTGATTGAAAACTGCAGGTTATAACAAAGATTTTCCCTGAAAAATCTGTAAACTTTAGGAAGAAGAGGAGATATGCTCAGCAAAGGATTTCTACTGCCAGAATAAGTGAAACTTGTTATGGTAGTCACAGAAGAAATGTGTTGCTTTTGTGAGGCTATTTCTGTCTTTGCCAAGACTTGACTGTCAATGCTGGTGCTTTTAATATACCTCACACACTACATGCCCCATCTGAAATCTTCAAGACGATCATGTAACAAAGTGAGCACTGCACCATCAAGTGAGAGAGGTATGATTATTGGGATACTAGGTTCTACTTTCTTGTTCTATATAGAGAAAATAGACTTTATATCTCTTCTGTAAGCATTTGAACATTTTAAGGAGACAAACTGAATCAAATTAGTTTCTAATCAAGCTTTAACTTTCTGATAATTGCTTCTAAGAGCTTGATGCAATCCACTGCTCATGGTTCAAGTATTCTTAGTTTGTAGGATTAACAATCCCCCCCATCCAGTGGCCAACTCAGATTTGCTTTGCACATGTATGAGAACAATATTGAGTTGTTCTGCTAGCTGCTTTGCTGCCTTTTCCCTCCCACAGTGTTTTGAAGAATGTCGCTCAAGATTATGAAATGTTTCACATTCTTCAAGCTGAAATTTGACACAGCTAATCCAAACAGCCAGACCTTTTAGCAGTTAGTTCTAGTGCAGAGCTCTCCAATGGTCCAGTTGAAAAACTTCTTAAAAAGTTTGATTTAACAAGCTGGTGACAAGTATTTCACAAACCCGATCTACAGATTAAAGTTCATTTACACATATATGCCTCATTGCTCAGCTGTGTCTTAAAGAGGATTCATTAAAAGTGTAGAGAAGTGAAACTTTGAATAAGATAAAAAAAAATATGCATACCTTTGTATGGGCAATCCACTCTTCTGAAAGAAAGCGAGATATTCTTGTTACTTGGTCAGAAAGCCAGCAAAGTAATCAATCTGATTTTGTGAAAAAAGTACTCATTTGTTCAGAGAAATGTAGTACATAGGCTTTTAGGCACTGGCTATTTATTTTCACTGTTGTGGAGAAAAGAGAATTTATTTGACATCCATTATGTTTTTTGTATTTGAAGGGGAGGAAAAATAGCTTTTGGTCTGTGGCACAAAACTAAGTGGTTAGTAAAGAGCTATACACCTACTGGACACCACCCACATCCAGTGAAATATATATGTAGATGCTTTGTGTAAGGATGGAGTCAAGCCTGTGTCCGAATTTAACTGCTATGCAAGTAATGCAGTCTTTGAGAGCAGATCTGGTAGCAAGCCTGACTTACGCAGTGCCATTACTTTTAACCTTGGGGCAAAGTTATGGGAGATAGCTGAATGGTAGATTGCTGCCAGTGAAAAATAGATGGTAGCTTCTCCCTTGCTTATTTCTCTTGACAAAACCAGAATAAGATAGTTTGGGGTTTTTTTTGGTTTTTGTTTTTTTTTTTTTTTTTTTTTTCCCCCAAAAAGATTGCACAATCACCTGCTTATTTATGGAGCTGAACATAAAAATGGGAGGTGGGGGGCGGGCAGTGAGAGGCAGAGCTAGTTTAGCGGAAATAAAGAAAGGGGAATGGGACTTCTTCCTTTGGTAGTATCAAACTTTAAATTTGATTCAGCTATCTTGAATGACTTCATTCTTGGTTTTTAGGGGGTTAGTAATGCTATTCAGTAAAACAGAATAGAGAACTGTCCCATCTTAGGAAGAACCCTGCTGAAGGACCCTGGAAAGAAAATAATCTTCTGAAACCTATACCAGAACTGGATAAATTTAGTCTTATCTTTTCATAGATATACTGGCTCAGCAAGGTGAATTGGACAGAAGTGAGACACAGCACCCATGTGCAGGAGCAGACTAAATCAACCTGATCACCAAGAGACAAGGCTGGAACAGTTGTCTGTTGCTTATGTGGAAGAAAAAAATCTCATTTCCTGATGAACATAGAATTTGGCCTGTTGCATCATAGAACACTGGCTAGATTGCAATTCAGGTTAAGAACAATGATTTTGTTTATGCATTAGACCATGATAGACCAACATTGAATGCAAGTCTGAAAAGGAGGTTGCATCATCCTATTTCTCTTACCTGGACACCATCCGGTGCTGCGTGGCTGGAATGGCAGAGTCTCTTAGGCAGTGTAGTAGAGTTGGGTCTCCAAGTGTTTTGAATTGTCTCACTGGGACTGCCATTGCTGAGAGGATCTTTTTGGCTTGGCAGCTTTGATTTAGGGCTGGTGGATTTAGGATCTGTTACACTTGTCTCAGACTTGGCTTTTGAAGACAGTAATTTTTCATGGACACAAGAAGGCAACAATAGTGAGGAAGTTGTCATGCACTGAGATGGACTTTTACAAATGTGGAGAGAACTGATGTGTTCTTTTTTTTTCCCCAGCTGGGCTGAGTCAGAGCAGTCCTGAAATGATGATGCTTGTGAGGCAGAGGCCATCCTTAGACGCCTTAAAGTTGGAGAAGTGGAAATTCTGGCCAGAGCATGTCGGTCAAACTGGAAAGGTGTAAGGTGACTCCCAGTACACTCCTCTGTGGGAAACTTCACAAGTGAAGACTCTGTATAACCTCGTCTTCTGATGTAGTCACCTGGAGACTTGGTGGTGTCCATACAAACTGCTGTTGCGTGCATTTCACAGGAACTGAAGGCCTCTTCTGGACTGTTGCTTCCAGACAAAACAACACTTTCACTATGAAGATCAGCTTCTCTCTTTAGAAGTTCGACACTGATGCAGGTTTCTTTGACCAGATCTGGAGAATAATCGGTGCTTGGTTCTTGCATATTTTTATTTGAAGCCTGAAGATTTATAGCTGTGTGTGCCTAGGAAACATAATTAGAAACGCTTCTTAGGAACTTGCCATACAAATTTTTATAGGGGAAAATATGCAAATGGAAAAAAATCTAAAATAAATTTACCTTTAGATATGTGCACTAGTAGACAGACAATTGGAAAAAAATCTAAAATAAATTTACCTTTAGATATGTGCACTAGTAGACAGACAATTGCCTGCACCTTGAATCCTGCTTAAATACACATTTCAACAATTTCAGGACCTAATTTCAGCAAGATGTTGAAACAGCTGCTAACTTGAGTGTGCAAGTGTCAGCATCAGCCAGTAGAATCAATTAGCCGATAAAGACTAACTGTATAAAAACTCTGCTCATCCGACACTGCAGCTGCCTAATTTCTTGTTGCCACTCCCCCACCAATAATTTTGTAACACTGTCACATTGTTTGTGAGATTGTGACACTGCAGTAACACAGGATAAAAATGAAGTCACTAGCTCCTGAGAGCTAGTGCAAAATTTTGTTGCAAAGTTGTTTATGTACAAATACTAATTACTTGCAGAATGCTTAAGCAAATACAATTTAACATTTATGTATGGTGAGTATAATCACTCTTGCTTTTATTTTCATCAGGAAAAGTTTGTTGTATTGAAAACTATACATTCTAATCAAATAATGAAGGTAATTTATTAAAGTAACTTTTCTGTTGATTCATCAGTAAATAATCTTATGTTCTGTGATCCATAATTTTCAAGTATTTTCACGGCTAGTCTCTCTACTGATGGATTAACATTTCAAGTTATAACTTGAGTTTTTTAATGCAGCCTCTTCTTTAATTCATATGCTTTGTTTGCTATTAATGATTGATGGCTTCTTTAGAGCACTTTTATTTATTAGAATGAGTATATCCAACATATGTTGGCTTTTTTCTTGAGCTATCACACATTCAATATGATTTTTGTCTAATTATGTAGTTCCATCAGATTGATTTATAAAGTGATTAGAAACAAAATATTTCATCAAGTTTGCTAGTTTGGTATTGTTTTTTAGAGTCTCTTGAGCCATTAGAATGCAATAATTCTGATGTTTACAGGAAGAGAAATCCTATCTTTATGATGGAAAAGACTTATTTTCAAAATAGTAGCATCTATTTGTTCCTCTTTAATAGATATTGTCTAATTAACACATGCTTATTAAAATGGACAAGCACTGAAAATCACATTTGACATACATCACGAGTGACAATGGCAAATTATTACTGTTTTCTGTTTCTAAGCAAAGATATGACTGCATACCATTGCTCTGAGATTTGCTCTTACTGCTTCTTAATCATTCAAGACTTTTATTTTGTGAAGTGCAATCACATCTAAGTGGTCATTGTTTGGCCATGCATTCTCTTTGCTTTTTTACAACTCTGCATAGAGATTCCAGATATTTGTGTGCATAGCATTCTATTGCAGAAGTAGAAAAGATTAAAGACATCTTTTAATTTTATATTCTTATATTAAAAGTATGATTTTTTTTTGCTTTTTGGTTTATCAAGCTTTATTTTCAGTAAAAAAAGCACATCTTTTAACGAGTATTTAGAATTACTTTGAAGAGTAGGATTTCTCAGTGGCAAAATATTTGTAAAAAAAATACATTATTAAAAAAAAGTGCAGAAATATACCTCAACCATGCAGAAAAATTAGTATAATACAGTTCAACTTACCAAGATAGCCGGGTGAAGATTTACGAACTTCCCGTATGTCACATCTCTTTCACATGCAATTCAGTCACATTTTCGTCAAATACTTGATTAACTGATATTAGGATTATCTGTAATGTTTTCTCTTTTAAAGCCTCCTTACTGAATGCTAGGATAGGGAACTAGTTTTGAATCTTGTAGATTTGTTTCTAAGGGATTTGTTTATCAGGTCAGACGGAAGTGGCTTCAGGATCAGTGCCTGTTTACAAAAGGTAACATGATCCACACGGTTTATTAAACTTCATTCCTTGTATTTTTTTTTCTGTACTTTTCATGTTGACAAAGTTTGACAAGAGAGATCTCAGTCGAGTATATAATAAATTGCAAGATCAGATGAAATGCCTCCACCCCTCCAACAACTGTTTTTTTTATTCCTGCTTGTCTTGATTCATTTGGCTGTTTAGTTACACATTGTTCATCCTTCATGGAAGAATGTTAATGTCCCTAATATATAACACAGAATATATAAACAGCATATTATTTACAGTTAGATTTTAATTTTAACAAGTGTGCTAACCATCCAAGCAATTCAGAACACAGATGGATTTAAGTATTGCAGTATTTGAGAATTCAACCAGATATGGATAATTCACTATTTTGTTGTGTTGCACATCTGATTTTAAGCCATGAGAGTTTATTTAGGCATTCTTGGTTGACAGAATTGGAAGTGAAACTTGAGAGGAGATGGTTTGTGTTTTAGATAGCTTGTGAGGAAGCAATAACCTCCAAAAATGTTCAAATCTATTGAGCAATTAACACATTTTCAGGGAGCTGAGTGAACACTTGCACATGGAGACAATCTTTGCAGTATGACATTTTCATTGTCTGCAAAGATTTTTTTCAAAACTCACCCACAAACCAAAACATGATACTCCAAAATTAGTATAAGTAAGTGCCTTTGATTTTGCTTAGCATTGGATGTTACTGAAGAGGATTATTCCAAGAGAATGAAGTAAGAAAAGAAACTCAAAGACTTTACTTGCAAGACTGTGACAGTATTACAGTATTCATTTTAGTATTCATCCAATTTGAGCTCTAAGAAGAACAGAGAACTTGAAAAAAATAAAATATCCTGTCTGATAGTTGATAGTACAAGTCTACTTTAAATGGGGCTTTTAGGAACATAGACTTTTATTTCTTTTCCTTACGCTGCTGTCAAGGTGATATTAGCATCAGATAGTATAGAACGGACCTCGTTGGCTGATGAAATATGCAAATGTCTGTAGATTTTACAGCGTTCAAGGCTGTCCTTTCCAGCTCCACAGGAGAGACTTAGGTGTGCTGCAGCTGGGCATGTTGGGATGGTGGGGGTGTCTAGGAAAGAGCATGGCTTCAGTGGGAAAGGGACAGACAGAAAGCGACGCCATACACTTTCTAGTGAAGAAAACCACCTCTATGATTGGGTGAGCTGAGAGCTATGCCCGCTGCTTTCAGTACTCTACATTTTTGTGTAGTGCATAAACAGGCTGTTCTGCTGCCCAATTGAAATCTCCTCAATGTGCTTTAAAGCTGCGACTATGATTTTTACCTCCACAACTTCTTAGGTGAAAGCATCTATGTGGCCCTTTACAAGCACTAGGCCCCAAATTAGTACAAAGTCTACCAGACCAAACCTTAGTCCTGCCTTTCAGGTCATGAAAGCCTCATGCTAAACCTAAATCTAACCCCATACTCTGAATGTCTAAAGATTTATATACTGCTATTCTGTTTGCACGCAATTCAGAGGATGACAGAGATGGCTGGGCTAGAAAGAAGGCTGTTGTACATTTCTCAGACACTAATACTCACACCTGGGCCTTAATAGCTGCCATGTGGCATCATTTGTGAAAGAGACAGCTGGGTCAAAACCTCTAATGAGGAGTGGCTGAGGGNCCCGTCCCTAAATAGTGATGGCAGAGGCACCACATTGGCCCAGCCAGGCCGGGGGTGGGTCTGCACCCAGGAGTCAGGGGAGAGTCTAAAAAACTTTTACCGGGTCTTCACTGCAACCCGCTCCCCCTGTTACTAAACAAAAGCAACTCCTTGCTAAACCATGACATAAACCTAAATCTAACCCCATACTCTGAATGTCTAAAGATTTATATACTGCTATTCTGTTTGCACGCAATTCAGAGGATGACAGAGATGGCTGGGCTAGAAAGAAGGCTGTTGTACATTTCTCAGACACTAATACTCACACCTGGGCCTTAATAGCTGCCATGTGGCATCATTTGTGAAAGAGACAGCTGGGTCAAAACCTCTAATGAGGAGTGGCTGAGGGAACTGGGTTGGTTTGGTCTGGAGAAAACGAAACTGAGAAGAGATCTTTGAAAGGAAGTTGTGAGGTGGGAGTCAGTCTCTTCTCCCTGGTAAACAAGTGACAGGACAAGAGGAAATGGTCTGAAATTGCACCAGGGGAGGTTTAGATTTCGAGGTTTGAAAAATATTCTTCACTGAAAGGGTTGTTAAACACTGGCACATTCTGCCCAAGTAGGTGGTGGATTCATCATCCCTGGAGGTATTTAAAAGACATATAGATGAGGTGCTGTGGGACATAGTTTAGTGGTGGGCTTGTCAATGTTAGATTAGTGGTTGGACTCAATGATCTTAAGGTCTTTTCCACCCAAAACAATTTTATGATTCTATGACTTTCATTCTCAGAATCAAATACAGCCAAGTCTTTTGACTAAGCTCCAGTTACCTTCCATGTGATTTCTAAAATAAATAATTACATTAGATGAATGGCTTCTTCTGGTCTAAATCCTAATTCTCATGCTCAAATATCAGTTTTCTGTTAACTAACTTAACTCTCAAATGTACTTCCAATGTTAAGTTAACCAGTTGTTTTTTATGTCTGTTTTCCTTGTAGTCCTTTTGAGCACAGCCAGTGACTTCAGTTCATTGGCCTTTGCTGACCTGGACTATAATGCTGCCATCAGCAGTAGCCATGATCTTTTAAACAGCTGCAGAGTTTGCTGGGTGACTCTTCCCAGGGTTAATCTCCAAGCTAGACCTATTCCCCTTTATAGATCAAGATGATACCTCAGGTCAATGATCTCTGCTAACTTTGTACATAACCATGTCTATTCTAAGTTTCTTTCTCCAATCCTACTTCCCTGGTTGGTTTAGGAATACTCAGGCAGATGTCTTCACTGGCCTCTGCAGTCACCTTCTCAACTTGCATATTAATCATGTTACTAAGCCTCCATATGCTGAAACCTTATGCTTGTGTTACCTCATCAATGTTGACCAATGACTGCTCCCTTTTTGCCTGGCAAGATACTTCTTAATGTAGGAGATCCGCAGATTCGGTCTGTATACCTCCTTATCCTCTCATTTGGTTTAGCCTTAGTGTTAGGCTAACCTCATTTGTTTGCCAGAGGATTAATTATAGCCAAGTGGACCAAAACAGTTCTCAGCTTTGCTACCTTGCCTATTAAGAGCTAAGTGATCCTTGTAGTTTAAAGTATTCCTCCCTAACCCAAAACTTGGGCTGAGCTGTAACCTTTGGGCTCATCTTTGTAAACAATTGTCTAGAGCACAAGTGAAGCTTAGTCTCAAGACAGAGAAATAAATGAGTGCAGTGTTGTCTAGAGGTGCCTCATAGCTGTGTCATGTATCTCCCTCTAGCTGTAACACACCTAGTTAGCCTTTTGGTCATTGGCAACATCTTTAGGGTGGAAGGTCCAGAAATAAAATAATGTGGTCCAGGATTACACACCTCTACCCATGTCCCTACAGGTCCTTCAGAGATATGTAGGTTATTATACCTGGCTGGGAAATGCCTCAACTTTCTTCCTGAGTTTTAAAGCACCATTTGTTGCATTTGTTTTCTTATGTTTCCCTGAGTTCTCTCTCTCTGGTACCAAATCACATGTCAGCTGCAACTTGGCTCTTACTGCTGATGAATGTAGAAGGTCTCTCACACATTGCCAAGGACACACATTTCAGCTACACCTGAGGCCTGGGTGACCTATAGGTCATAGAATAGGCTCTTGGATGGATCTGTGCTGTGTTTTCCATGTACTAGAACATGTCAAGTTGCTGATTATCTGTTATCTCTTGAAAGGTCTCTGCACATCAGTCAAAGTGGCCTTCTATTACAACGCCCCCAACCTTTCGGCTGTTTGTCCTCAAAATTTTGCGTGTTCTCTAGATTAAGGTAAAAATCTTGCTCTGCTTCACTCTTTTTTCCTCCAGTCCTCTGTCGATAGAGATGTTTGGAAATGGGCTTTACTGTGTCCCATTCTAAATAACCTTCAGCATTTGGTGTATCCTGAACTTACTCCTCTGGCTATTATGCTCTCCAAGTACTGCTCCTTGGTTAGTCCCTGGAATCGATGCTTGATTCTGAGTTCATATGACATGTTTATGACTGCTTGACAGCCCTTCTAAAACAAGAGAAGCAAAATACATCTTTGTCATCCTGTTAATAGCCTTATGGGATCTGTGGCAGCTTTGCAGTATGACCTGGCCTTTAAAATCAGACTGTGTATCCCACCTCATCTGCTGCACTCTTGTAGGAAGAGACCAAGAGCAGTGTGTTACCAATACTGCCATATAGGTTTCCAGAGAGAGTGCAAGTCAGTTCTGAGAGCTGCAGGACAAGCTGAGGAAGAATTGATCCTAAATCAGATAGTTTACACTGTATGTGCATGGACATCCTAATGAAGGCATAAAAATTCAGAATACTCTTGGAGTCTTATCTTGTGGTCTATCAATGAAATTTCTCTAGGATGATTCCTGTGACGAGAAAATTGGCAGAGTAGGCCTCAGCATGGACACTTTCAAAAGACAGGGTAGACCTAGCCATACCAATTAAAAGAAACATGGCAAAAATAACTCATTCTTGCTGTCCAAATCAAAACATCTGAGGTCCTGTTTCCTATATATTTAGCTCTGAATAACTCTTAACAGTCTCAGAGCATAGATGCTATTGACATCAGCTATAGCTGTAAGTGTTCGTCTCTCTTTCTAATCAGACCTCGGGTCTCAAGTCAAGTACCTAGAGAACAGAGAACGTGCACATTAGTGACCCCAGTAAAAAGTTCCAATTAAGTGGCTTGGGCGCACCACAGAGAAACTGCGTAGTAGATGGAGAGATAAAATATGTTTTTCTGGGAAAAAATTCACATGAGAAGTTCTTTTTCTTGCTGTGAATGACAGCCTCCACCACTCCATGCTTCTTAGCTTTTGAATAAATAAAGAGCAGTGGTCCAAAGATAGCACTCTCCTACATACCTTAGTGCTCATTCATTCCCAGAGCTAAGACTTCCTGTACTCTGAGGAAAGAGTCTAATGCAATCTTTGGTGTGGTTGTGTGATTAAGACCTACCATAATGCCAGAACTGTATGAAATGAAGCAGGGAGCTGTGCAGGTCGTGTAACCATTGATCAGTTGTCTGAACTGGGTCTTTCCCCAGAGACCAAAAAAAGTACCAAAGGAGATTTATCCTCTGGTACTTTCTCATATCTTGATGTAGCTTTGCAACCAAAATACTGGCCTTTGAAAAGCCCACAGCCTCATTCTTCCATCTATAATTAAAGAAAAAAGAAACCAAACTTCCAGTTGTCAGTTAGAGAAGAAAGTCTTGACTTATGTCAGAGCTGCAGCCACAGAGCATATGAGTTCAGATGGTCCTTTCAGTAAGTGTGGACAGAAACCTTTTGAAATACAGTCCTGGAGACACTGCCATTTTCCCAAGGCTGAATTTAATTAGATTTCATGGGACCAACATAAATTACAGAAAACTCATTTTTCTGGTTGCAAGCAAAATTTCAAGTGACTAATCTAAAGCTAGACTTATAAAAAGAAGAGATTCATTGTTATTATGGCACAAACAGTACATTTTTATCCCCTAGATTCATCTGCAAAAATACAGAACATTTTTCCTGAGAAGTTTCAAAAACTTCATTTAATGATAGACACCTCTTGTCTGACATTTCTGCCAAATATTTAAAATCTGTCAAAGACAATGGGAATTTAATAATGACGAGATCAAGTATCAGATTATTTTAACATGCACTGACAGTTCTATCTTTAATAAGAAGAGCGAGTTTTTGTTTTTAAATCAGTGTACAGTAATACTTTTACAGAAGTTAATGAATGATGCAACATGCATTCCCACTTTTACATGATGATTTCTGTATAAGCCATTTATTTTTAAACTTCCTCTGGTGCAAATGAAAATATGATTTATAGAAGAAAAACAAAACAAAGACAAAAATTTTAAAAATCCCACCTTAATAGAAAAATTGTCTAACATGCTATGCAAAACAGAGACCTTTTCTATTCTTCAGAACCAGCATCTATGGAAATTCAGTGGTCATTTTTCTATATAATCCAAACTGTAGGGAAAAAAAAATCTTTCCATTCAGAAATCAATGACATCCACAATGTAACTAATATCCAAAGGGGATGAAGGACAGAGGAGCAACAAAGTTATTTTCTCAAATGCTGATCAATCTTTGCATGAAACCATTTGGTTTGTAATCATCTCTAGATATTTGTGTTAGGCTAATGGTATGTAAAGTAGTAATGAAGGAGCAGCTTTATTTTGTGCTGAAGTAAACCAGAAATTATTTGACTATCTTGGCAAAACTTTCCTCTATCTAACTTTGTTCTGGATCTAGTGAAGCATTGTCTTGGGCAAGTAAGGCTGTTAATATTCAAAACAGATCACTTCAAGAGTTGCAACTTTTTGATTTGAAGAGTTACTTCCAAAAGACATGTTTAGAAGAAATCATTTGTTATTATTATGTGAGTTACTTCCAAACTACGTCATTTAACAAATCTACTCTTTTTAAGAAGAGTTTAATCAGCTTTATTTATACTTTCTTTTATGGTTCCTGTTATATTCTGAGAGTTTTTTTACAAATTCCTCAGCTCAAACTTTAGTGTTTTGGTCACAACACTGATAGTTCTTAGAGATTTAGGTGACTGCTATTCCTGTCAGATGTGCCTGGTTTTCTTCTCTCAGCACCTACTCCAAAAACATGTGTCATGCCAAACATAATGATGAGGCAGTTAGAGGAAAACAGCAAAGGAAACAGGTCTGAACCTCACCTGGCAGATCAGAGAGCTTCTTTTCTCCAATTTCAAGTTATTTGGGAGAAGGGTTTGTCTCATCCACATTTAGACAGTCACACCCCTAAATCAACCATTCTCCAGTCCCTCTGTAGTCAGTGATAAATCCTATTATGCATGCAGTGTGCTTCAGGGGACAATTCCTCTGACCTATATTAGGCATCTATTTTAGGATCCCCAGTAGATATTACTATTTCTCCTTAGTGGCTTTAAGTATGACTATTCCGGATTTATCTACCATCTTACACTAATGCTTCCTATGGTCTTCAAGCTGTCTGGCCTCCAGCTGCTAATGAGAGTGTTAACACAGCATAGTGCTGTCAAAAGCATGAAATTTGCACTGAGGTTAACTAACCTTACCTGTGCAGTAAGGAGTGATAAACGTGGGCCTTATCTTGGTTTTGTGTTCTGATCCACAGGCATGACAGAAGGAGCCTGATGCCTCTATTGTTGCCTTGCTTCCAGAAGACTCTGCAGGATATGAGTGCTCATGTTGGCAAGAAGACCTACAGGAATTAGGTTGATAGTGGCACTATCTAGGGTAAGGATATGCTGTGCTCCATAGGCCAACTGTTAACACGGTGCACACAACCAGTAATGTGACCAAGGAGGTTACAGAGCATGTTGGTGCACTTGTACTGCATAAACATCCTTTGTTTGTCAGAGCATTTTAAGTGTCTTGTGAAATATTTTGTCTCATTTCACAAGTGAAAAACTGAGATTAAAAAAAGAAAATAAATAAACCAGCAATGACTAAATGAGACTTTATATCAGAACTCTTCAACCCTAGATTCCAGACCTTCAAACCAGGGTCCTCTGTGCACCTGCACTTGATTTCAGACGGTGATATTCTCCTCTCTGCAAGTTAGTTATTGTAGGAATAATGGTGTAATGAAATAAGTAACTGCAGCTTTCCAACTGAAGGCAAAGTGGCAAATAATCAATTAAGAATTCAGAGCTGAAATCTGTGTGCTTGAGTGTTGTTAAATGAGGCTGATGCTTTTACTTTAATGTGGTTCCTAGGACAGCTGTTATGAAATTAAAAGTTGCAAAGGCTTTCTTCCAATGATTCTCATAGCTGTCTTTGTCACTGCTCAATGTAAAAGCTGTAAGCAGCAGAGTAACACTGAATCAGGTGAACATGGCATTTGTATCACCATGAGCACTATGTAAGGCTGTTATGGAGACAGATATTGATTGGCCAGCTATGGGATAAATCATAACATAAAGATGTAGTGGAAAAATCATAGTTTTAAATTAACTTTCAGCTAACTAGCCTCTATTCTAGCCTTATGAATGTGCATCTTTTCCTGGCCAATTTTGTATGGCATACCACCAGGAAACGTGTAAATTTCGGAAGAAAGATTTTGAATCCCTCCACACTGTTAAACTTTGGCATTTGTTTATCTAGACAGCTGGATTTAGTGGATAAAGTAGTCCTGCCAAGCCAAGACATGTTGTAAAGAATGACATCTGTTTCAGTTTGCTCATCAGTGGCTTCCCACATGATAACCATGGTAATTAAAATGTTAGGATTCTCATCAAATATCTACAAACATTTTTTCATTCTGTAGACGCTTTTCAGGACCTAATGTGCTGTGACGGGACATTACCTTAGAACAACCTTCCCCCACCCTCTGCCCAATATTTTGGAAAGTTATAAACTCAAGTGTAGTCTCACTCCCCCTCTACTCTGCTCTGGTGAACCTCACTGTAAAACCAACACTACTTCTTGTACCCTGTACTGGGTGTTCAAGTGATATAGTCAGTTCAGTTCAGTTCAGCAAAATCACTTGAATTACCTTGAGTTATCCTGGCTGAGAATTTGTCTTGTTTATTTGTCTGACTGAACCATGTATTTCTTACCATCCTCTTTGTAGCCACTTAAAAACACCTGTGAAATCATTACAATACAACTGACTTCAGAGGTTGTTTTGGTGTTGACAGTGAGTAGGCAGTGATTCAGCTATTTGTTCCCTAGCAATTGCAACATAATGCAAAGACAAGCAAAAGAAGGCAACTTCCTGTTGCATAAACTCGAGCACTTTTGACCAAGTCATTAGAAGAGCTACTTAGTTTACAACGTGAACAGTTTATTGTGTGATCACCTCTAAAAATCTCCAGTCTGCACCCATGCATTCTAGAGAAGAAATCCAGAGGTGGTGATGAAATGCTAAGAGCATAAAAATCCCCCCAGACATCAGTTTCCATAGAGCTGGAAATAGTTCTTTTGTTTTTCTTCAGTGTTGTTCCTTTGATAATTAAGAAATAATTAATGATCTTCCATTGCAGTGGAAAAATA
>WBNH01002704.1:1200670-1427842 GCA_013401255.1 Urocolius indicus | reverse complement strand
CTGTGCACCTGCACTTGATTTCAGACGGTGATATTCTCCTCTCTGCAAGTTAGTTATTGTAGGAATAATGGTGTAATGAAATAAGTAACTGCAGCTTTCCAACTGAAGGCAAAGTGGCAAATAATCAATTAAGAATTCAGAGCTGAAATCTGTGTGCTTGAGTGTTGTTAAATGAGGCTGATGCTTTTACTTTAATGTGGTTCCTAGGACAGCTGTTATGAAATTAAAAGTTGCAAAGGCTTTCTTCCAATGATTCTCATAGCTGTCTTTGTCACTGCTCAATGTAAAAGCTGTAAGCAGCAGAGTAACACTGAATCAGGTGAACATGGCATTTGTATCACCATGAGCACTATGTAAGGCTGTTATGGAGACAGATATTGATTGGCCAGCTATGGGATAAATCATAACATAAAGATGTAGTGGAAAAATCATAGTTTTAAATTAACTTTCAGCTAACTAGCCTCTATTCTAGCCTTATGAATGTGCATCTTTTCCTGGCCAATTTTGTATGGCATACCACCAGGAAACATGTAAATTTCGGAAGAAAGATTTTGAATCCCTCCACACTGTTAAACTTTGGCATTTGTTTATCTAGACAGCTGGATTTAGTGGATAAAGTAGTCCTGCCAAGCCAAGACATGTTGTAAAGAATGACATCTGTTTCAGTTTGCTCATCAGTGGCTTCCCACATGATAACCATGGTAATTAAAATGTTAGGATTCTCATCAAATATCTACAAACATTTTTTCATTCTGTAGACGCTTTTCAGGACCTAATGTGCTGTGACGGGACATTACCTTAGAACAACCTTCCCCCACCCCCTGCCCAATATTTTGGAAAGTTATAAACTCAAGTGTAGTCTCACTCCCCCTCTACTCTGCTCTGGTGAACCTCACTGTAAAACCAACACTACTTCTTGTACCCTGTACTGGGTGTTCAAGTGATATAGTCAGTTCAGTTCAGCAAAATCACTTGAATTACCTTGAGTTATCCTGGCTGAGAATTTGTCTTGTTTATTTGTCTGACTGAACCATGTATTTCTTACCATCCTCTTTGTAGCCACTTAAAACCACCTGTGAAATCATTACAATACAACTGACTTCAGAGGTTGTTTTGGTGTTGACAGTGAGTAGGCAGTGATTCAGNTCAGTTCAGTTCAGCAAAATCACTTGAATTACCTTGAGTTATCCTGGCTGAGAATTTGTCTTGTTTATTTGTCTGACTGAACCATGTATTTCTTACCATCCTCTTTGTAGCCACTTAAAACCACCTGTGAAATCATTACAATACAACTGACTTCAGAGGTTGTTTTGGTGTTGACAGTGAGTAGGCAGTGATTCAGCTATTTGTTCCCTAGCAATTGCAACATAATGCAAAGACAAGCAAAAGAAGGCAACTTCCTGTTGCATAAACTCGAGCACTTTTGACCAAGTCATTAGAAGAGCTACTTAGTTTACAACGTGAACAGTTTATTGTGTGATCACCTCTAAAAATCTCCAGTCTGCACCCATGCATTCTAGAGAAGAAATCCAGAGGTGGTGATGAAATGCTAAGAGCATAAAAATCCCCCCAGACATCAGTTTCCATAGAGCTGGAAATAGTTCTTTTGTTTTTCTTCAGTGTTGTTCCTTTGATAATTAAGAAATAATTAATGATCTTCCATTGCAGTGGAAAAATACACAGATTCATCATCTGAACTGGATAGTCATAGACATTTCTGTATTTTAGACGCTTTGATAGTATGTTATGGTAACATACAGTTACAGTTATAAGCTACTATCAATAGCAGTCTCCATGGACTTGGTGTCAGCTATTTTGGTAATCATTCCTTTTAGGAAGGAGGCTTGGAATTTTAGTAGTGTTGCTTAGACCAGAATTGCACCCACCCTCTCAGACATATGTTAATCTAGAAGAAGGATTAATAGAGTCACAATCTAAAGATTAGTATAGTCACAACTCTATTATCTTCACTTGCAGAAAGAGTTAAAGCATTCAGAACTCAGAAAGTAAATTCCTAAATGGGAAAACAACAGCGTAAATGCATTGAGTGGGTTTGCATTTACTCTGGAATTACGAGTTTTTTCCTTCAAGTGTTGTGTCAGTTACAAAAAGCATTCCACAACCCTTCAGTGATGACTGGAGTTTGTCATCTGGATTCATGTTGAGAAAAAACTACTTGGCAAAAATGTCAAAATTGATCAGCAGAAAAGCAATACAGATTCAAGTGGGTATGTTCCCTCATGGAGAGTATTGGGCAGTATTGAAGACAACAGTTTGTGTGAGAAAAAAGTACTTTGTATAAGTTTACAATCAGTTACTGAAATGACAAATAGAATTCAATTGATAAGATATCCATATGTACGAAGTGTTTAATATTTTGTTATTTTTCAAAAGAATAATTTCTCAACAGGATAATTGTAGCACTAAGAAAGAAATTTTGCCTTTATTTCCAGTTACAGTTTTGTGTATTTGGTGAAACAGAGAAAAAACAGAACTCACAATAAAATGAAAAGTGACAAGCTGCTGTATGTAGATATTTGTTAAAGGATAACATCTTTTCAAATATTCTGACAAATTAATCTGATAGTTACTGAATCCTCCCTTTTGAATATTGATGAGCTACCAATTGTCTTGTGGAATATTTTAACATGCCCTGTATGACAAAAGTGATTGATTTCTACTGTACAACAGGGATAACATACTCGTTTCAGTGATGGTGGCAGTGATTCTGTCATTAAAATCAGTGAGCTCTGAGATTTTGTCCTCACAATAAGACGTTGCCTGCGTGATACAACTTTTATATGTTCCTGAAGGTGTTCACTTCCACCATCTGCTAAGTAAGACCTCTTTTAGGACCCTGTCAGTCATTGCCTCCAAAAGGCACCTGGTTTTGTGCCAAGGCTGGAACCCTGAACTTGGAGCTAATACGAAATTACTAATTATTTCTGGTACTTTATTCTTTTCCTAAGATGTAGCATCATATGTTGGCTGGGTTTGTAGAATCTGAACGAGTCTATCCTTTGTGTTTCATTTCTGTAGGAGAATGATTCCAGCCCAGCGGAGCTGCCAAGCTGGAGTCTCTCAGCCCAGGTTATTGCTAGTCACTAGAATTTCTAATGGTGGTGTCTGCAGATCATTGCATCCTTTAGCTTTTAGTTAGATCATCCTTATTGCAGTGTCTAACAACTCTCTCAGTGAAAGAGATCATCCTAATATTCAGTCTAAACCTCCTCTGGTGCAACTTGAGGCTATTTCCTCTCATCCTGTTGCAGGTTACTTGAGAGAAGAGACCAAACCCCACCTCTCTACAATCTCCTTTCAGGTGGTTGTAAAGAGTGGTAAGGTCTCCTCTGGGCTTCCTTTTCTCTGGGTTAAACAACCCCACCTCTCTCAGCCACTCTTCATCAGACTTTTGCTCTGGACCTGTCACCAGCTTCATTGCCTGTCTCTGGACATGATCCATCATCTCAATGTCCTTGTAGTGAGAGGCTCAGAACTGAACACAGTTTTCGAGGTGTGGCCTCATTATCACCGAGCACAGGGGCATAATCACTTCCCTGGTCTTGCTAGCCACACTATTTCTGGTACAAACCAGAATACCTTTGGCCTTCTTGCTTTTAGTTAAACTCCTTGTTCCCTTTCATTCTCTTATATTTGTTGTCTCCAAAGCCTCTTTTCCATTTCCTATCAGTTGGCTCTATAGGTAATTTCAGAAGTGGGCTTATAAAGCAAGCAGGTGTATTGACCCAAAAGACAAATGATCACAAGAGGTTCCAGTCTGCAGGATGAAACTATTTCGTATTATGCATGACAGTGGAAATTTTTTGAGTGCTCTGAAGGCAAAACCGAGGTTAGCAATATCCATGTACACATCCACAGTTTTCTTTCTGTGTACGTTTGTGTGTATTTATGAATTCATACTGTAAAAACCAGGGACATTTTATGGCCAGAAATACCATTATCATTATAATGAGAGACTATTTTCCAGTAATCAAACTGTTTTCAGTGTCTTAATCAGCTCTGTCACTGAGTATCCTGTCCAAGTTATGGGTCACTCTTTCCAATGGCTTTCTGTTCAAGATTCAGCAACAATATCTTATAAAACTGAGCATTATGGAATATAATTAATGAAGGAACTGGTTTTACCTCTGTAGTTAAAGAAGAGTTGAAGTTTATATTTAAAGAAATGTTGAGTTTTTTTCTCACAATCTGTTGCACATACTTACTCTTCATGTTAAAGCAATGTGTTTTGGAGATGTTTTCTTCTGCATTGCTTATAGAGAGACCAAAGTTTATTTGATTGATCATCACTGAAAACCTGTCCCACAATAAAAAGCCTTTTCAGAGTCATGTAGTTGTTCATATTGTGGACAATGCTTTTTTTTTTTGTGTGTGTGTGTTAATTTGGCATTCATATAGACGTTACTGTTTTATATCTTTTCTCTTTGATGCATTTCTCTTAAAGAAATAATACTGTACTTTATGTTATTTTGTTGGTCACCAACCAACTCAGTTTGTATTGCCAGGAATTTTCATGCCTTGGCTTAAAATGAGGTTTCTTAGGATGATCACAGTGAATTTTAGAGTCTTAATTCCTAGTCTGAATGGAGAGGCCTGAGATCATTCACTGGCTAGGAAGGAGTCTAAAGTTTCTTTAGCCTCCAAACTATCATAATAGCAAAAGAGAAGAAAAACCCAAATCAAACCACTCCAGAGCCCAAGCTCCAAAATAGCAAACAGCCTAGCGGTCAGACACTTTCATAGGAAGATTTCTGACAGTCTACTCTTTATTTGGTGTGTGCCCTCCACTAATTACAGGCTCTTCTCTCACCCTCTCAAAATGTTCTGCTTTTAATTAATTGCATGGGACATCCCATTCAGACACTTTGGTTCTCACTAATCAAGCTATTCAGGTGTGGAACCTTCACAGTTTCAGCTAAAACCTTTGGATTAGTGCCTACTGTTCATTTCACTTTGCTGTCAAATACTGACAGTAGTAGAACACCACTGAAGTCTCAGCCTTGTGACATCCCTCATGACTTGCAACTCAACAACTACTAATGCCAGGCATTGCTTCTTGCAGTAGTCTCAGCATCTTGTACCTATAATAAAGAAGTTACACCTCTGCCATAATTCAGGACCAGAAATTGTGTAGAAGTAATTGCTATATCAGTTTCTAAACCTGTTCAAATCCAGCACACTGAGATGGGATTTTCCTTTAGAAATGTCATTGTGGCGATAAGGATGAAGGCAGACAGAGACATGGAGTGGTTCAAGCTGTAATTGACCTCAGGAGGTCTCTTATCCAAAACCTTCTCAAAGCCAAGTTGGCTCTGAGATCAGACCAGGGCTTCAATCTGTTGGATTGTGAAACCTCCAAGGGTGGAGACTGCACAGACTCTGGATAAACTGTTCCAGTGCTTGAATGACTACCACTGCTCTAGGCATAGTGAAATCAGTCTTTTTTCCCCCTTCTCATGCATCTTCCGTGCCTCTGGGAGAGGTTCCCAAATCCCATTTATCTCATCATCACACTTATTACACAGTTTATAGAGCTGGGAATCAATACATAGGAAAAGGAGGGCAATTTGCATTGAGCCTTAAATTCTGATATAGTGGACAGAGATAATATTCAGTATGTTGTAAATCATCCACATGTAAAGAAAGCCAGCATCATGCTTTCCATGCTTTGGATTGCTGGTGCATCCATCCCTGAAACATTTTGGTAAGTGGAAAATAAAACCCAGTATTAGACTGCCAGGTAGCAATTTAAAAAGTAATGCAAACCAGAACAAGACTTATACATTTATAGGCTTCTCTTTTTTTCCAAAACCCGTCTTGCAGTTTTCTATGAAAAGCCAATTGGCCTTTAAAGGTTTCAGAAATATTAGTTCAGCTAGTGAAACTGAATGGAGTAAAAAAAACCCCACATATTTACAATGGAAAAAGTACTTTATTTTTCAGCATTAAAAAAGCTAAAATAAATGCTTGAAATGACATGGAAATAGCCTTCCCTGGACTGCAAGTCACTGTATTTTTGCAAAGAAATCAGGTTTTAATAAATTAAAATATAAGCATTTGGAAAGCATATCACTAGAAGAAAAGCTGCTATTTTGGAAGTAGTAGTCTATGTTTTCATTATATAAGCCAAGCTCCCTGAGCTGCAAAACAATTGCAAACTAGATAGGACACAACTCAATATAAATTATTATGCAAGTCCAGGGATTAATGAAAGATAGTATTGACAATTCATTTGCCTGTTACTTTAAAGGCAGCTTAGCTACAGGACAGGAAATGATAGGATTGGACTAGTGTTGAGTCAAACACCAATAATGTTTGCATGATTGCTGCATAATTATTGTCTAAGCAACATAGCTTCAAAGCAGTAGGGATTAGCCTTTTGAAATGCTATCCTCAAAGGAAAATCACAAATGAACAACAAATCCAAGGGGAATCAAATACAAAAGTTGGCATTAACTCAGGAGTACATTTATACAGTTAACCACTAAAGATCAGGAAAGGCCACAGTTCATTCTGGCTGTGTAATTATGCTACTGGTTTTTCACAGGCTGATTATATGGCTGTCTAAAATCCCTTAGACAGAATCTATCAGACATAATGACCTCAAACCGATATAAACTTATGCATCTGCTCTGTATCCCTCACTGAAATGTTAGTAGCCAGTGAGAAATTTGTGGAAATGAGGTGAATATAGGAAAGCATTTAAATAGTGACTGAGAAGACTCAAACTCTGGTAAAATAAAAATCAAAGCTCCATCATCTCAAGTGTCATAAAGACTTTTTTAAAAGGAGATCACCAGATGAAATCTGGAAATACCTGAATATTCCTCTGAAGCAGTATTTAAAAAAAAAAGTATCTCTGAATACTGCCATTTAATTCATTGTTTTCCCTGGAAAACTGAAGTTAGAAATGAGCACAGCATGAAACTATGAGCTCCTGCTTCAAACACAAACCAGTAGTAGAAATTTCAAAGGTGGCCTCTAGCTGACACCATGTGTGAGATTTATAGTGTTCACCTGTGACACAGACCTGTATCTCTAATCTTGCAGCCTCATCAACACCTCCTGCTATGCTGGTCTATTGCTGTCACATTTGATTTTGGTAGGCCATGGAAGGTCCACTGAGCCGAATTTCTTATCTTTCCCTTTTCCCTAATAAACCCTCCCAAAACCTGAGCTACAAGACTCAGATAATAAACTATATCAGAAATATTTGGAGTGTGTGTCTGCATGTATATTGAAAAAATCCAAAAGAAGATAAGAAAATGCCAGGAAATACCAAGACAGCCCTCCTAGGAGAACAGGGGATTATCACAGGGGTGTGGAAGTCGAGAAAGGAAAATGAATTTGGTTAACTTGCCAAAAGTGATAAGTCTCCTCTTCTCATGAATTCTGCTTTACTTGCTGCCTTGTGCTGTTGTTGTCTTGTACTGTTGCCTGACTAAAGAATGAAGCAAAATGGCTGCTGTGTTTTTATGAACATTATGATGTCATGATATGTGATGTAATTTTGAGCTATGTTTTCTATCTATACAGTCTAAATTATTTTTGGATGCTAGGAACTGTCTGTACCATCATCTTTGCTGTGCCCTTTTCATCTCTTCTCATTCTGGTCAGGCAAAGTAAAAGGAATTTTCAGGGATTTGCAGGTGGTTCACAGGATTTAGGGAGCCTCGCAATGGGGATAACCTGTAGTAGTGTAGCCTTGTTTCTCAGAGCTGGATCTGAAGTGAAATGTGTTTGATGTGCAGAAACAACTGAGATGCATATGAAACAACATCTGGGAGGTATTAGAGTGAGATAGCTGAGACATTTTGTAGGACAATTGTGAGAAGGTAGGGGAGATAATAGGAATAAACAGGCTCAAAGCTAGGTAAAACAGGAACCAGTAAGAGCAGTAGTTATGGTAATCGTCCATGCTTGGAAGCAAGCGGCTGCAGAAAAATCCATTCTTCATCCATGTGCTTATTCCCTCTCTTTTCTGAATTTGTGTGTTCTCAGAGTGTCTTTGGTAGAAAGAGGATTCAGTGGGCACAGCAGCGGGTGTAAAAAGATGCATAAAGAAATGTTATCACCTTCCTTCTCCTCTGATGTGATAGTTCTGTGCAAAAAGCAAAAATCTATATAGCTTCGTCCAGTACCTTGTGATTTCTCACCAGACACCTTGTCAAGCTTAATATATTGTTTACCATCATTCTCTGTATATGGTACCATAGCTGGATTTTTCATTTATGTAACTGGTTTCAGTGTAAGCTAACGGGAATGAACTGCTGAAAAAGACTTACCAAAGCAGTGTAGAAGTACATGACCGATATTTGGATGGAAACTTTCACTGGTACAATCCTTTCTGGTTTCCAGCTGCTGACAGTACAAAGTTACCAGATTAAACACAGTTTGACTGCCTGTGAGGTATTCTGAATGCTCAGAATAAACAGTTGGATTAGTAAATAAGCAATGTATTTTGTGAAGGCACACAAGCACTCAGTTCAGTGAGAAACTTACAAAGCATGGTTGGAGTAATTCTAGAAATTACTAGACCATTGTATCACATTTGTCCAACTTCCATTCTTTCACCCTTTCACACTACCATGTAGGACACTGTAGGAGGCTGATTTTGATCATAGTTACTTGGATTGCCCACTGTATACCCAACCTCCTCCTCTCAGTCAGACAAATTTAACACGACATCTGTATATTTTAGAGAAGATGGGTCATGTTTAGTAATACTGTCACTAGAGACAATTGTGAGGTCTGGTTGATGCAAGCAATATAAAAATATAGAACAGGGCTGGACATATTTGCATACTGGCTGCTGCAGATGAGATATGTGCTCTGTAATGAATGGCGGCAGAGCCAAGAGGTGCCATTCTCCATTGATGCAGTATTTGGTGGTAAGAAGTACCACCTTCAGCAGCTTTATTCTTGTTCCTAGCTAGAGTTGGGGAATGGTTCTTATAAGGCACAAGGCTTTTATGTAATTTCTCAGGTGCTTTTTTGAGTTAGTGAGGAGCTAGGAGATCTGGTGGTAAAGAAACTGCCCATGAAGACAGGGGAATAAGGCATTTTGGGAACACGACTGAGTGGAGGATGCACTAGCCCCAAGGGGACAGTTTATGTCTTATTTTATCTCAGTAAACCAGAGGGAAGAGCTCTTTAAAACATGTTAAAATTCATTAAGGCTTTAGAGAGGAAAGCAGTGTTTGGATAACCAGATGTTTGGATGGGATAAACTCTGGCAGTTGCTAACTAGCTATTATAGAAGTTGGACAGGAACAGACAGTCTGGTCACAATAGAAATAATAATATGCTGCCTTTCACCCTCCTATGGCTGCCTGCTTGTTCCTCAGAGATATAAAACCATTGGCCACAGCAGTTAGAAATGTGGTTTAAACAGCTGTCATTTTGCATCCTGCTGGCTGCTATGCCCCCTTTTATCCTCTGCCCCAGATGCAGGGCTCTCTTCCATAGCTCTTCTGTTTGAAATAACGACTATCCTTCCTAAGCAAGTTCTTTCTTGGTGTTATGTAAGACAAAAAGCACCCCCAACCCTAAGAGTAATTAAATTTATTGTCAAACATTTTTATTTGTTGATGTTTGTTTATTGTTAAATTCTGGCAGCTGAGCAGCCATTGTCCATGATGATGCGGGTAAATCTACAGAGCACAATGGGCTGCTGTATGACCATACATTTTCTCTTGTGTTGCCTTTATCATGGGAAAGTTAAAACAATAAAGAGCTATTTCAGTCACAAACCCCAAGCAGGGAATTAAGAATTTAACAAATCAATCCTTCAAAGGCTTGTAAGCAGGTGAACCTTATTCTCATAACGAACTGAAAGACTAGTAACCTTCTGGTTTTAAAGACAGAAGTAAGAGAAAATACTGGTCTGCTACAAGTCACCAATGTCTGCTATCCAACAAGTCTGATTCAAAGATCACCAAAAATATACTTCATGTGCTGAGCCAGACAGTCTTTTCCAACTGAATGCCTTCAAGACTGAGACACAGTCAAGAGTTTGCTGGGATCAGATGCCAGCAATCCATACTGTGCAGCCTTGATATTAATGGGTGTTCCACCTATGGATATGAGTGAGTTTTCTCCCTGTAATGTGGAAGGGACATCTTCAGTGTTAAGCAACCATTTTTAGTAGGTTTTATTTACATTCACATCCTGCCTGAGGAAAACATGGCATCTAGATGAGCATTGGTAATTTGACAATGCTGCACCAGAATGCACAAATCTCTATTTAGTTTCTGGTATTTGACATTACGGATCTAGAATGAGACCAGGAGGCACTTCTGTGAATGTATACCTGTGTAGGTTATGCAGGCTGGGAGAGATTCATAGAAACATGTTACCATATCACAAACTTAAGAGGTCTACAATCAACTGAGACTTAAAGGGTGACAGAATGGAAGCTGTCTTGGGTAACAAAGTCCAAGAAACTCCTCATTACTGTCATCTGTCAGGACGTATCTATTGGTTAGGTGACCTTGAATACTTTTGAGACTGAGAAAGGGGTATGTCTTACTGCTGCTTTTTGTCACAAAAAGGGAAGGTAAAGAGCAGAGCAGAAAGATGAGGGAAAAAATGAAATCAAAGAAGGCAAGACCAGTAGCAAATACAGCAGAAGTGAGATGAGAGCAGCTTTCTAACCTCTCCTTGACTAGCAGAACCAAGAAAGGACAATATGATTCTGTCACCAAAGTTTGAAGGACTCTTGAAGAAAAAGATATGGCTAGGAGGAAAGGAGGATTTGAGGCAGTTGAAGCACTGCTGTGGAACCTTGTAGGAGCACAACATCGGTACTATATGGAGTCCTACGGCTTTTAAATTACTCTCAAAGAAATGTTTTTAACAGGAAAGAAGGTTTAGGGCACAAATAGCATGTTTTATGCCCCTTTTCTGATTCTCTGAACACTATTCCTGTCTTTGAGCTTTTAAAAATTTTAAAAAATCTTGTCTGTTTAGCATTCGTGAACAGTGTAACTTGAGTTGCTTGCTTGGATATGAATCAGTCTCCTGTTTTGGGCCTCTCAAGCAGTGCCATAACATCTTCTGCAACTCCCTACGTCTAGAACTTAGTAATATGTTTTCATGACTGCCTAAAGCACAGATTTTCCTAGCTAGAAATAATAGTAACAGATAAAAGCTTCTTATAATGAGCAAGGAGTTAATATTGGAAAGACTTATTCTAGTTACAGACATCAGAACCTAAGTGATAATTCATATTATACATATTTAATTATTATTGGTTTATTTCAATGTTTAAAATTGCTGTAGAGGCACTTTCACCAGCCGTGCAGCTCATGCCTTTAGGACAGACTGCAGTGACTGAAGTCAGTGAACCCTCGAGAGACAGCATTGCGCCTCCATCAAGTACATTAAACAAGCTCATTTTTATGACTTGGGGTTAGTACAGGCCATAAATGCCTGAAAACAGTCTTTATCACCCACACAAAATTAAGTAACTGGTTCATCCGTTTATCATACTGCATGAAGCCATAGAACTTCAATTCTTTTGTGCTGGGACTAATGGCATCACAAGCACTGACTTTCTGGAGGGCATACCATTAGCCCATTACCATTTTGTAATGCTCATATAAATCCTTTAATGATGAAGGAATTAGTGAAACCACTTCTCTCTAATCAATATTGCCACCCCAAGATACTTCCTGACTTACTGAAGACTTGTCTAATAATCATGTTTTCTACTGTACTAAAAGAAGTACATGGACATGGCAGCATGACAATCTTGAAGAGCCTTGAGCAGTTTATAACTGGTGCTTGGCATAGTAATAAGCAGTTAAGTTGATCATAATGTTTTGCTAATTTCAACAAGTTTGAAGATAAAAATTTCTGGTGTCCTAAAGAAAAAGTTGGGATTCGCCCCCAATGTTATGAGATTGAATCTGAGCTTTAATTCAGTGCTTTCCTATGCTTTTCAGTTGGTGGATCTTTAAATTTTGGCCAATGGAGGAGTAAAGCCTTTTGAAAACCTTGCATATATAGTTAATTACAAAAGGCATGTCCTCTTTTAAAAATGGGTTCTTTTAAAAAATCTGGTTTCACAGTCACATTACAAATAGTCCACAGAGCTTTGAGAAGTCTGTAAACTAGAAGCTGAAAATAAGTGATTTAAAGCATAAAGGATGATGTTCAGTGAGCCATCACAGTAGGGACAGTATTGTCTTATAATGATGGATAGAGAGCAAATCCACAGTAATGGTAGCATCTTTAATACACACTTAATTAACTATGTTATTTTATCATCATTTCACCAGGTCAAATGTTTGCTGCAGAAGAGTTTGCCATCTCTTGGCTTTGTCTGTGGATGCTTCTATGTGTGTGTGTGTGTATGTGTGTTATTGTGCAGTGATTGCTTCACAAGGAAAATCAGTCTCTGTGCAGCTACCAGAGGACAGATTTTCTTTAGTGATTTTGTGTTAACTGCAAGGACCAATCCTGTTGTTGTATATGATTTATCTGGTGGGTGGGAAAATGGTCTGCAGTGTGTGGATTTATTTTGAACTGTAAGAAGCTGCAGTGCTTCTTTGCTTGGATGTACCAATGTGTGAAAAGTCTTGTTTCCAATGTTTGAAAAACAGACCAAGAGCAGGATAAAAATCTCTCTAGCTTCTTAAGAAATCCCATTATTCATGATGCAGCTGTAGAAAAAAACTACACAGGGAATAAAATCATAGATGTGTATTAATTTTATCCAGCGGGAAAAAAAAAAAAAAAAACAACCCTTTCCTTTTTTCAGGTTCTAACAACAAAAAGCCTCTCAACCATTAGCAGACATTTGCTTGTGAGGACAAATTTTATATTAAAATAAAGCCTTTTCCTCTTCTTTTGAAATCTTATCTATTTTTTTTCAACGTTGGATATGTATTTATACATTCACACACACATTCCCTAAAGTTTTCCTTCTTTTTTATTTTCTGAATAGCTGGGGGTTTTTTTTAGCTTAAATCTATGAAACATGAACTGTTCATATTTTTTTCTGAACACAAGGTGGCAGTAAGACATTGCCTGGTGACATACAAGAGCTTGAGTTGCTTGTTTTCCCTCCTGTTTACTTACCCTTCAGATGACAAAAGCCATCCTTATGAACGAGCTTTGAGAACAAAAGAGTTTATAATAAGAACAGTTTAGAAAGAT
Organism: Urocolius indicus; assembly: GCA_013401255.1. Taxonomy (NCBI): domain Eukaryota; kingdom Metazoa; phylum Chordata; class Aves; order Coliiformes; family Coliidae; genus Urocolius; species Urocolius indicus. Next base: position 1,414,657 of record WBNH01002704.1, on the reverse strand, counting down.
AAAGAAAATACCGCAGATAAGATCTAAAATGATTTGTTACATTGCAGTAAGATGTGTTGCATAATACTGTGGACAGTATCACAAAATGCTATATTTCAATCTTTTCTCTAGCTTGTATTTAGCTTGTATAGTTTCCTTAGAATTAGTACTCTAAATAAAGGTTGCCCAATGCTAAAGTGGAAACATATTGAATATGATTGAGACGCTGCATTTTGGAAACAACAAAGCTTTCGACCTCAGTTCTTTGTTGCCTAGAAAACATTTCAGTGTCACTGCATTGAATAGTAGTGATGAACTACTTTTCAGTTGCAGTGGGTGGGAGGAATGAAGAGATGTGCCAGAGTATTCCACTGGCAATGATGAAAGAGGGCTTTTATCTTGTTATGGGTAGATATAGATTGTATGGTAACAATCCTGAGTGTAGACCAGTAAATTGCAAATGTTATTTTCTGTTGCACTTATTATTCATATTTAGGAGGCCCAAAGCAGATTCAAAGCATGGCTGGGCTAGTAAACATGCTAATATGATAAAAATTTATGCTAGTGGGAGAGTTTACAGTGTTTTGGTCCATCTTACTCCCAGCTTCCAAGAATACTAAGAAGCATTTATGCATCACGTTTTTGGCTAGCTGTTCACCTTAAACAGAGTTTCAGCAGGATGACACTAACCTCTCAGTGGCCACTTCATTTGTTTGTGACCGTTGTACACATTAACATGCTTGTTGAGTGCCAAACAAAAATTATAGACGTTTCAGAGAAGCTGATTTAATGGAAACTCTGCCTCCTTGTTTCACAAGTTATACACAAGTGGTTTATTTCCCAAGAACTGGTTGGCTGAGATCTTGTTATTTTGTTTTCTATCAGAACGATTTACTTATAGCTTCTAAAACCTAATACCACTATTGATTCTGTGAACTCCTGTGCATGTGAATCATAAACACAACGTGGAGGAAGCATCCTTTAGTATCTATCAAAAATATAGTAGTTTTCTGATGTCAAAATACTGTCAGACAACAATGATGACCTACTTATTTCCTTGTTTACTCCTTATAGTTTTGTCCTTGAATATTTGCCATCTAGAGATGAGTTGTGGGCTTTGGGCCTATGCCAAATAATACAATTTGATCTTGATCATATACTAATGGCTTTCATAATAAAGAATAGGGTCTATGGAGATCCTTTAAATTGATATTCACACTGTTCTCAATGTGTGGTACATGCATGAATATAGAGTTTGTGTAAGAAAGTTTCTATTGTCTCAAGTGACAGGACAAGAGGCAATGGGCAAAAGCTGGAACACAAAAAGTTCCACTTAAACATAAGAAAAAACTGCTTTACTGTTCAGGTGAGGGAGCCCTGGCACAGGCTGTCCAGGAAGGGTGTGGAATCTCCTTCTGTGGAGGTTTTCAAAACCCACCTGGACACGTGCCTGTGTGATCTGATCTAAGTAGACCTGCTTTAGCAGGGGGCTTGAATCTCTAAAGGTCCCTTCCAACCCCTGACATTCTATGATTCTATGAAAACGTCCTACTGTAAAACTCATCAGCTTGATTGACTATATATGATTCCTTGAGATGATAACACAACACCATTCTTCCGGGAATCTTTTTAGGATTCAACTCTTGTCCAAGAACTCTTTGCTAAATATTTTTGTCAGTTTCATGGTTTTGAGTATATCATAAAATCAGAAAAGTGTTGAAGTATTTTTATTATTAGAACATGAAGTGCTGACCTTACAAGTTGTGTATCTTCTTTTTATAGGACTAAAGGATGACAAATGCTGCAATATCTTGCTACTATGTAGTATTTATTCACAAAGAATCTGGGCTTCTGCTGTAATAGTTACCTGCGGTTGCCTTGGATGGAAGTCCAAAAAATTCTGAGACTGTTTAAAATGTGGCTATTATAAATGTAAAGTGGAGACTCTGCTAGAAAGGAATCTTCTCTTAAAATCTCCAAGAAATTATGAGGTCTCCCTTTCTAAGACAGTTTTAGTATCTGGTAACATTCCTTTGAAGTTTTTACATTATTTTAATCACATGCTACCAACCATGCCATTGATTTAAGTTTGTAAACCTGAAATAACAGTACATTTTTGACATCTTCATATTATACTTGGAACAGCTGAAACACTACTAAACAGAGCTATTCTATTGAGTGCTCAAGGGAAGGAACTGGAGAAAAAAAAAAACAAAACAAAAAACCAAACCAGCCACATGCTCCAAGAAAGAACTCTGAGGTCAAACAGTTTTCATGGGAGACAAACTACGTGGCTGGGATTATCCTGGCCAATTGTGGGTTACAAAACATCTCTTGAGAGTTTATTATGGCCAATTGTTGAATTATTTCCACTTCTACATCTGTTTGTGGGTGTGGACAGCATTCAGAAGTGTGCCTTTTCTTGAAGAATTGTTGTACAAGAAAGCACAGATGAGATGCCAGGATGAGCTCTATCTGAATGGACTTGACATGCTGTTCATAGGCTTGCTTGCCATATTCATAAACACAGCAGACAGATTTTCGTTCTTTAAGCCTCTCAAAACTCAGTGAGCAGTTTTCTGTCATGAACCATGTTTTGTAAGCAAATGAGAAAACAATGCAATCTCTTCTGAGAAGCAAGATAACCTCAAGGTTAAAGGTACTTGAGGAATTTGAAAGCAAGTTAAGTTGTCCACGTAAACAAAGCCATTCTGTCCATTCTGAAGTATTTCTTGCTTTCTGCTTCTAATTAATACACTCAGTCATGTCTTTTTCATATAGACACATGATTTCCAACTCTTCCCACTCTATTAGAGCAACCACTGGTTACAGCTGAGTTCAGATTCATGCATCTGGCTTTAGAGTTGCTGTGCAATTTAGGGCAAACCAGTCTGGAAGGATTTTTGTCTTAAATACCAGCAATTTCTGAGACCATACAAAAAGTATACCTCTTTCTTTTTAAAGTACCCAATTAACTAACTTACCGTGTGGCATAAAGTCTGGACTAGAGTTTGTCTGCAATATTTACCATGACATGTTCTTAGAGACAGAACTTCTCTTTTGGAAGACAGGGTTGTGGACAACAAGAAGCTGAATAGTGGAATGGCTGCATTGGTGTTTTTTTTTTGGTTTTTTTTTTTTGTCAAATAGTCACTACTCAGTTTTATAGTTCTGGAAAATGACCTAATAATTTCTTTTAGAAGGTCATGAAGACAAATAAAGCTAAAACAAGTAGATAAAGACACAGACTTGAACAATGCAGATCCTGGGATTTTTCGCCACAGCATAACAAAAGGGACTTTGCAAGTGACTTGTAAAAACATAGTCTACCATGAACTTTGTGCTCTTTTTACACAATCTCATTTCTCATCCTTGAAAGCTGAATTCCTCTTTTTCTCTGAGATTCTCGTTCCACAGAGTTTAGGAATAACCAAGTACATGAAACATATTCTTTCTGACTTCATTGCAGAAAAACCTTAGGTTGGTATTGAGTGACATTTCTATCTTGTCATTGAAAGTTATCTTGACTCTGGCCACAAAGTAAGAGAATAGATTATTGTTGCTTTGTTTTTAAGAGTAAACTATTTTAAGGTTACATTATGTGCTTTATCATAGAAATGTTTGGTTTTCCTCCTAACTGAATAAATATTCATGTACAAGTGTGTTGTTAGCACCATTTAGCAAATACTCAGTTCAGAAAGACAGAATAGGTTCTCAGAGATTCACAAGTGTTGGTTGTGCAATGGTGACACTTTCATATTTCTGACCCTCCCTTGGCTCTTGGACTAACACTGAAACCACTAGCTTAGAAGACAGTAATTGCTGTACACAAAAGTAGAGATTCAGATATTTTCAATTGGGGTTTGGAACTAGTATAAGAAGTGAAGATGAACAAAGAAAAATGCTTAAAGTAGGAAATGCTGAAGTTAGGGGTACTGGTATGCCTTGTCTTGCTAACAGATTTAGATGCCTACCTACAAGTCTTGATTGATGCTCTACAAATGAAGAACCAGACTCCAAAGCTACTCTGGGGGCCCTGGGCACCTAATCCTGACACTTCTGTGTTATTAGATTCCTAAAAGTGAGATTTCTCACAGCAGAAAAAGATAAAAGAGAATATGTGAATGACTCCAGAGTGATGACTGAGCATTTTCCCAGGTGCTGAAAGAATTTCTGGTTTTATTCTGGATCATATAGGTCTCATCCTTCAGTATCTCTGTTTTGAAAAGCAAGAGTTACTGAGGTCTGAGGAAAGAGGCCTGATATGTTATTTGCCTGACACTAAGTGAAACTTTCTATTTGATTTCATGTAATGATCAAGATTGTAAAATTTGCTTGAAACAGAGGGTAAATTTGGTTTGAGACTAGGCTAAAGAGATGATACCTTCTCAGCTTTTCCTGCCTTCAACTCTTGGGTAGATATCAGATATATGAAGAGAAAAATGTATTTGTAGCAGGGGAGGAAAATTAATACTAGATTTGACTGAGGTAGCAATCAATATTTTGTATGGAGACCAATATTTATTATGAGATACTGTGCCAGTTTTGGCTGGTGTGGAGTTAATTTTCTTCTTAATAGCTAGTACAGGGGATATGTTTTGGATTTGTTCTGGAAACAGTGTTGTTAATTCAGATAGGTTTTTGCTATTGCTGAGTAGTGCTTGCACAGAGTCAAGGCTTTTTCTGCTCCTCAGTCCACCCCACCTCACCCCACCCCACCAGCAAGTGCGTTGGGAGTGCACAAGGAGCTGGGAGGAGACACAGCTGGGACAGCTGGCCCCAATTGACCAAATAGTGTCATGCTCAGCATATAAATGTGGGAGAAGAAGAAAGGGGGGAATGTTCAGAGTGGTGATGTTTGTCTTGCTAAGTTACCATTATGTGTGATGGAGCCCTGCTTTCCTGGGAATGACTGAGCACCTGTCTGCCCACAAAAATAGTGAGTGAACTCCTTATTTTGCTCTGCTTGCACATGTGGATTTACTTTACCTATTAAGCTGTCTTTGTTTCAGCCCACCAGTTTTCTCACTTATCCCACTGGAGGAGTGTGAGTGAATGGCTGTGTAGGGATTAGTTGCCATGTGGGGTTAAATCACAAACGTCCAGATCTGGGACTGAAGTTTCTGTGCTACAGAACAAACCAGTCTATGATCTAGTTCATTAAGCAGCTCATTACATGTTCAGGTAAGCATTTTTTCATATTTAGTTCTTTCATCAGAAGTGAATGACTACCAGTAGCTTGTTTCCTGTCCATGTGCCAGTGGCTCCATACAATTTCTCGGTTGTACTTTTTTAATAGTCATGAAGTTTGCTCTTTTGCATCATATAATTGTTAATGAGTTTTTGTTGGCTTTACATAAAGGTCATATCCACAAGTTGAAAGTTATGTTTTTAAATAAACCAAGAATACAGAGGGAAAGAATTAAGTCCTCCTATAAAACCTCACCTACTCAACCTGTTAATTTTCCAGGTACATGTGGATGTTGTGTCCATGGTACAGAATAAAGCAGCATGGAGTTCTTGTCTCCTCTGGCAGTGGTGCCCCAGAGCTCTACCCTTAATTCTGGTTCATTTACAGTAATAAAAAAAACTCCTGCACGTTAAAAATCTGGCCAAAGAAGAAGCTTTAAGTTTTCTAAAGTTTCAAAGTTGTTTTTTTTTTTTTTTTTTTTAATATATTATTGACACTTCAGTAGTGGTAGCACACAGAATTTTGCCGTTATTTTTGGCACTAGAGAGACCCCCAGAAACACCACATGAGTCCTTGTGATTACTCTAGATGGGTCACTGCAACAAAACTTGTCTGTATAATCTTCACAGAGCAATATAAATGTGTAGTTTTATTGTTAGTACTCTGAGGAATTTGAAGCATTGGTTCAAAAGTTCACTTTTTTTCTTTGCTGGGAGGAACATAAGCCTTCCCTGGGAAACGATACTACAAGGCAATGAGTTAAAAATACATTTCTCTGTTTATTTTTAATGTATCAAATATGATAAATTAGTATCTATATCAGAGTTAAAAGTGCAAGTTTCAAAGTAATAAGGAATGTGATTTTGGAGGGATGTCAATACCTACTATTTCCAGCTGCCTAGCTCTATGTCCTTGAGTACACAGAAAGGGAATCTTCTGGATCTTTAACCTCTATTGCTCTCCACACCTTATACTGAGGATGTGAAGAGTAAACTGTGGGTTCCAGATTCACAGTGGAGACACTATGTTTAAAAAAGAAGTAGCTGTAGTATCTATTTTATACATCTGAATCTACTGAATAAGAAAAACTTTTTTTTCTTAGCTCCAAGGATATCAAACAACCTAGTCAACCCTTCTAGTCCAGCTGCTGGTCAAGTTGGGTGTTGAACATCTGCAGATTCTGGGCTAATGGCTATTGTTTCCACAGCACTGATATGAGGCCTTGAAAGAGGAAAAAACCAAATGCCTTAGCTGAGGAGTGCCAGAGTTGCAGAAACATTTCCTGCATCAAACTCTTAACTCAAAATCAGACTCTGTCGTGTATAGTCTTACAATTTGCATTAATTGGGTTACTTCTCTGAATCCGGCACCCTGAAACTCTCATGGCTGGGTTTATGAAATGGAGGTTCTACTGGTAGGTTGCTTCACTTTTTTTCTTTTGGTTTTTTTTTTTTTTTTTTTTTCCTGTCAAGGAGAAACTAAAATATGCTTGCAATCAACAGAAACCTTTACAGCTGCAACTCTCTGTAGACTCGTGGGGGGAAAACTAATGTGCAAATGAATGCTACTCTTGCAGGGCTACCTCATACACTTTGAAATATGGTTATGTTATATCACTGCTGAAGTTGTCTCAAAATGTGCTTCTGTTATGCTGGGTGATGTACAATTGCCTCCAGGCAAAAATGATCCTTTCTGCAGGGCCTTCTTAAAGCCTCTGAGAGTGAAAATATCTTTTCCTTTCTGCAGCAACAGGGTTGAGGGTCAACTCAAGCTCTTTGCATATGAAGTGCTGCCGAGAACCACATGCAAAGAGTTTTTAAAAATGCTCTCTTATATGAGGCACTTGACAATATCAGCTCAAGTATCTCTTGTTTTCTCATAAGACTCATGAGCAATATGCGCTACTAAAGAAACACTGTTTTTTCATTCATTAGTTTTAATTAGTTTCACTAGTTTTTATTTCCCAGACAAGGGGAGGGTTGATGGTGAGAGTTATGAGACTAGGGAAGCGGGGTGACAGAAACATTCACATATGGTGAAATATAGAACTATGTCATTTTTGTCAAATATAGGATGAAAATGTTAGAACATCCATGCCATCGTTCCTTGGGGATGTGTATGGAGTCTTTCAGTGCCCTAGAAGTGATACTCCAAAGCTGGGATCATCCAGGATTTAGGAGTTGTTTGCACCCTCTATGAATCAGATGTTCCTGAGGTTACTCTTCCATGTTTGCAGACACCTTTTGGTGCTCTGAGTATGGTACAATGAGGACTCCTGGAAATGCATTCCACACATTGATGAACGTGGGATGCCGTGGGAGAGACTGACAGCCATTCCCTAGCTTTAACTTCTGGCCACTGAATCTTGTTCTACTACTGCAGGCATAAGGGGCAGTCAATCAGAAATCTCTTCCCCATGCAGTCAGTCATGTATCATTGCAAGATCTTCTCTAAACTATTCTTTGAAGAATTTGGATCTATTTTACTACTGGTCTCTCTGTAAAAAGATTATTTTTCTTGAGATCAAGCTGGTTATTCAGCCCTCTTCTGAATTCAGCATCTTGGTACTTAAAAGACAGAGCAGTTAAGGATACATTTAATACAGATTTTTTTTTTGTTTGTGATTTTGGTGTGTGAGTCCTTGCAACGCTAGAATTTGTTGTAACCTAATAGCAGCTGGAACATGCTTTTACGTGTCCTAGAAGCATGGACCTGTATTTGCAGTAGCTAGTTAATGCTAGAAGAATGAGATTAAAATGTTTTGAGGTCACAACCTGAAGACAATCTTGTAATAACAGCACAAGGGATATATCCACATATGATGCAACAACAGCACTTTTTACTAACCAGCTTTCTTTTGTTAAATAACTTTCTGCTCAAGCATGATCTGATTTAAAGGATTAAATAAAATCTCAGTCTGTGATTGAATTTTCTTTAGGCACCCTGACTCACAGAAATGGCAGCAACAAACAAACAAACAGGTTGATTCAGAACCTCTGAATCATGAGATTTAATAAAAAAAGATCTATTGAACACAATATTGCCTCCTTAAGAGCTTCTTGCAGACTTCAGGCCAGCAACCAATCTACCCTTCCTCCCTGAGTCTGGATGAAAATTCAGTACAGATTCAATGTGCAGGCGAACAGCCTGCATGTGCCTGTAGATGGGATGGTGCACTCAAAGCAAAGTTTTGGGAAGGGATTGAATTGATCCCTGTGTTCAGGAAGATAACAGTTCTGCATTCACTGCCTGTGAAATTATCTTGCCCTGTCTTAGCCTGGTAGTCCAGCTGAGACTTAGCTGGGGGAGGAAAAGAAGAGAAAGAAAATAAGGAAAAATAAAAGCTGAGGAAGAAGAAAGGCTGTTTTACTACAGTTTAGCAAGCTGAATTGCCTCACTGAGACAATGCTAAGTGCCTGAGTGGGTGGAAAGGAGCAAGAAGTGCTACCCCAAGTAAAGCTCTGGGAGGCAGAACCACTCCCTTAGGAAGCTGTTAGACTGGCACATTTCTTTTTCCATTTTCAACTCTCTGCTTCATCTCCTACCAGGTTGTTTCCTTCTTTGTTGCACCATGTTGTCTCACATCTTGATTTGTCTTTTTCCCCCTATTTTGTTTGTAGTCATGTTCATTTTACTTCTTCTCCCTGCCAGTTCCTGTGGCCTGTGCATGCCAACCCATACACCTGGTACCTTCAGTTGAGGGCAGTCCAGCTTCAGCTGCAGAGGAAATTATAGAAAATGGCAGATGATTTCAGCAGTGACGTTATTTTTCCAATAACTCAAAGTTATTTCTATGCTGTGACCTACACTTGCCCAAGTAATCTTTCCTTGTCTTAGCTATGCTACGCCACTGTAGATGGTCAAAGCTGCTGAAGACCTCTTGCACCTGATTGATGTGGGTTTTGGCATTCATGTTAATGGGAAACTCAGTGCCTAGATTCCTAGCGTTTGTGCAGTGTCCTTTCTCACGGCCACAGAATAATCACAGATGTGCCTGTCTCCTCCCTAGAGAAACATTTTGCCATTAAAGCATCACCACTGTAGCTTCTCCTGGCATGCTACTGGTTTAGCTGTTTCAACACAAAAGTCACCGTGATCTGGCAATCAGCTCACAGGGGCTGAAGCTTCAAGGCCCTGTTATAGGTCATTGGTAAGAATTCAAAATAAATAAGAAGTAATGATTTAAACTATGATACCCTACATTGATTTCACAAAGAGGATCAGCCAATACTTCATCAAGCAAATAGAAACTAAATTTGTGATTGCATTATTCATTTTAATCTATGTATTGACATATCTCTACTTGTTCATGTCATATACACATGTATTCTTATTCAGCACGTACAGAAAAGCGAGCAATGTTTCATGCTGCCAAATCACTTTCTCTGTGGACTGCCTGCTCAAAAACAGAATCTCTGGTGAAGAACAAGAGCTGGTCAGTGGCAACAGACACTGTAGGAATTGCAGCATAGATGCCCATATATAAGTAGTCCTATCTTTTTCACTGACTGCTCTGTACCCTTCAGTGAGGCACATAGCCCGTCGTTATCACAGGTTCATTATATGTTAAATGGAGATAATAATCCTAAGTCCTAGTGTAAGTAGGTTAATGGTTTGAGGATGAAAAATAAAAAGATATTTTGTTGCTTTTACTCTCAAGTATTACAAGGCATTCTGGACATTACAGTACAGCCAGCACTGAAAGCTTCAATTTCTAAAAGCTCATTTTAAATCTTAAACACTTCTACAATGCGTCATCTATTATTGCAATCACTGACATTTGAGCAACTTCTCCTTTCTTTTAGTATGTAGTTTTGGAACTCTGATTTCTCCATCTGGAAAATCTCATAATTATAGTGTTTGTTTTTTTTTTCCCCTTTAACAATCCCCACAGCATTAAAAAAAAAAAACAAAACAACAATCCAGGAACCAAATACTCAAGCTAGGTTCAAGATGCAAGAACATGTCAGAAGCAGAGGAAGCGATGGCATAGTGCCACTGGTAAGAACAGTACATCAATTACAATGCACGGAAAAGAAGCAGAAAGTGTGGCAACTTAGGGGTATTTCTTTGCTATGCCTTCAGTTTCAGGCCACACATTAGAAAATGTCTTGACAAATATTCTGAAACTTCAGGTATGTCTCTTCAAAGATACTCCAAAAGTTCTTTCTTACCTATTAATTTAGAATACATGTTTTTCATGGTAAAAGGATGACACGCAAAACAAGCACTCCCTCCCTACCGAATCCTGTGTTTGTTGGATCAGCACTCTTTGTCCAAGACTAGGAAAACTTTGCAACATTTCTTTCAGTTATGAAACATATCTGTTCCAAAGCTGGTTCAAGTTGACTGAGACTGTCCCATCCTTCTTTTTCTCTATTAAAAATGTTAGAAAAAACGTTGGGTGCAAGAGGTTACTTTTTCTTGGCCTATATAGATTTTCCTGTTCTTCTATATGCTTACTTTTGTAGGATAAAGATTGTCACATTTTAGTAGCTTCCTCCTAACAAAAGAACTGTTTACATGGGAATACACTAAAGCAATCATTGTTTTATTTGACTTTGAGCCCATGTTGTTCTCCATAAAACTCTAAACCAGGGTCAGAAACACTGCCATATAATGAGGTGAAAAGGCACTCATTGTGAACACAAAGTCTTAAATAGATTGTTCTCAGCTCACAGACTGACCTGTATAATATCTCTTGTGCCAAGAATAAGTTATTGTGACTTTGTAGAAGCCTTACCATGTGAAAAAAGCAATATATATTTAATATTTGAGTTTTAGTTATTAATGAGATTCCTAGATCAGTATTGTGTTAGAGACAGAAGACCAAAGAATGAAACTGAAGAAAATCAGGCTGAGGAGTAGATATGTACAGTGTACTGAGGAGCTGTTCCAGTATACTTTTCCAAGTGTTAGTCTCCTGATGAATCTCATCATTTTATAAACTTAGTCTAGACCTCCTCATTGCTCTGTAAATGTATAACCTTTCCTTGGCAAACAGTCACACTATTTCTTTTAGTTCTGCAAATACGGCTGTAGCGTTGCCTGGGGTGTGCTGTGTTCCCAGATATTCTTCAAGGGGAGCTACTGGCACCTGTGAACCCTTTCACTTGTGCTACCACCTGTGCCTTTGAACTTGCTCTCTTCTGCCAAGCCGTAAGCATCCTTCATGCTTATATATGTGCATCTTTCTTTCTCACTTTTACCCTGCATCAAGTTTTTCCATCTGTGGTCACAATTTGTAAGGGGTCATGAAACAATTTGAAGAAAGTAATGAAAAGTTTCAAGAAAACTGCAAAGTCCTGGAAAATGTAGAGTGGGTTGGCAGCGACTTGATACTTCACTGGGTGAGGAAATGAATGCTTATGTTTGCATCCAATAATGACAGCCTGTTCTTCCTTTCCTGTCCTGAAGGAACTGAATTTCTGCCAACTCAAGGTGAGCACATGGACAAAGGGAGATTCACAGAAAGGCATCTGAGACAGAAAAAGAAACACCAAAAGTCACGATGGGGTCATTGCTGTTTCAGAATATTTGAGAAAAATGGTTTGAAATTAGGAAAGTTTTCATATAACCAAAACTACTGAAAATTCTCTTTGTTTATCCCTTCCAAAAGAGAAAAAAACTCTCACAAATGGAAAACAATATTAATGAGAAATCATTCTCTATTGATCACCTGATTTCCTTGGTGTACCTTACAGTCTCTCAGCTTGATAAAATAAAGCTCTGCATGGCAGCATCCAGAGGCTGTAATCAAATAACACTCACAAATCTATTAAATTGCACTAATAAAATAGATCTAAAATATAGATCAATAAAGCAGAAGTCATTGCAGTGCTCTTAAACCATACATTTATGATTTTTTTACTTGAAAGCAGAAGGGATTTGATATGTTCCCCAGTGGTCACTCACAAATCCCTGAGTATCTGGGGAGGTCTATAAGTATGGTGGTGAGGCAGTGACTATATCACACTCCTTGCATGAATCCAGAAAGTAAACTCACGGAAGCAAACAGAATGTAGAGTAATATTGAGTCCATCACTCCTGTTGCTGCCTACAGTGGGATTTCCAGAGCTTTTTACAGCCTTCTTAAGGATGAGATTTCACAAGGCAAGAAAAGTCCTGAAATACTAATTATCTTCCTGATACCTGTATTATTTCATTGTTTTACTTTTAAATGCACTTGTTTCATTTATGTGAACCTCTCTATTATTACCGTTATTAACAATAAAGTGTAAGCCATCTAGATATATTACAAAAAACACAGATTCCCAGCATAGACTTTGAATGACACCAGACGATTTAGTATCCTATTTTATTTTCAAGTTTACCCACCTAGCTCACATTTATACTTCTCAGCTCTGACGTGTTTTGATTGGTTTCAGGGCATTTAACTATGGTAAGACCATACTGCGTCCTTTTTTCTCCCTTATCTTGAGTGAGCCACTTGTCAGAATATATTTTGTTGTTCGTGTGGCTCAAGAGCTGTTGAAAAGGAGTTGGTCTGTGAGCTGCTGGAATAGAGCTCCAGCAGAGTTGAGAAGGGACATTTGTGTAGGTGTGCTTGTGCTCCATGCATGTGCTCTGCAGCACTTCAGGGGAGACGTCTGTCCTTGGATGGTGCCAGTAGCCGCATGAGAGGGCTGGCAAGCCCATGAAGTCTTAGCAAGGCTGAGTCCAAGTGCTGAGCCCTGCTGTTGCTGATGAAAACCTTTCTGTCAGTGGCACTACCATATTATGCTCTCCTCTGATCTGAGCTGCACAGAGACTTTCTCTACCCAGTTCTGTGATAAGCTACCTTACTGCCTTAAATCTCAGTGTAAACAGGAATGAGGTAAGTGTAAGAAAGCCAGGAAAGACAAGTGATTAAACTGATTTCCATCAGAAGCAGTTGATAGGAAACTCATGCTGAATTCTTATCACTGGTTCCTGTGCTATACATGATTTGGCTTATAGGTAACACGTGGGTAAATATTTGCACAGGCCTCTGCAGTTATAAATGAAGTTCACACGACATTTTTTTATTGTGATGGCACTTTTCCTTCCCTTTCCCTTCTCTAGTTGTATATTTGGAGAACCTATTTTTACTCTTCACTGAGCTATGACAAATACATAATCACTGGGATCATTATAGATTAACCATTGTTCTACTGGTGCAATGAGAAGATAAAAATAGGGCAAAGACAGAAATAGAGTATAGTGATGGAGTGATATATTGAAGCAGAAAACATCATAGTAATGGGAAATGAGAATTTTAAACTGGATTATGGGTTGTGCGATACAGTAGCAGGAAACGCTGAAAAAAGATAAAAATTATATGAACCACTTATTGGAATTGGGTTACTATCCAAGGAGCAGATGATTCCTTGAAACCTGAGAGCCTGGGTTTCAGAAATATGAAGAAATGTTGGTCTCCATTCAACAGCTGGGAGATCGCACCTCCTAAAATGTAGTTCCTCAGTTCAGACTTGAGACGAATTCTCATTATCCAAATTAAAGACCAAATGAAATAAAGCAATCTTGCCAAAATAGAAAGGAAAGCTTATAACACTAGCTCAAATCTCATGTATCTAAGTGAAATCACTGAACTGATGTTTTTAATGACATGTAAAGCTCTGGGTCTGGTTAAACAAAAGAGAAACTTGAAAATCGCATTTTTTTTCAGAAGAAAACAGAAAATAAATGATGGTGTTGCTCCTTCCTCAAGTCCTTTTCAGCTGACCAGGCTATTCTGGCATCACTTGAATTTGGGCTGAATGTTAACTTATACTCATTCAATTTAATCATATCCAAGATAACACAGTTCATTACGAATACTTGTGTACACCTTCTTGGGTTTCTGAGAGCTTAGTAAGGAAGTATTTCTTTACTTAGTAAAGAAGTACTTAAAGCTAGAATGAAGATAAACAGAAAAGCAACCTCTTTGTTAGAAGTTAAGAGAGCTAGCTCAGGAAGATAAACTCCCATTGTTATGATATTGCCTTCTTCAGGAACTTATTAACTTAATAAATACTTGAGTGATGGGAGTAAATCTGTATTTCCACAGTATCTGCAGCTTATGAATCATTGAGAACTTGCTTTCCCAGCTGTGATTTCATAAAAGGCAAAGCAGAGGTAAAAACACCTCACTGCAGCTTCCCTGCTGATCCATTAGCTGCAAAACTGCATTTACCTCACTGACATCCTTTCTCACTGGCAAGACTTTCTGCTGCCTGCTGAATAGAAAGTGGGTATTGTAGTGGTACATATGGGTGTCCTGCTCTCTCCCCATGGTGACACCAAGACAGGATGGCATTCTTGTTTCTCTTATGCCATGGGCAAGGCAAGATCGTTCTTGCTGCTCCGCCTGGCTGGCTGAAGGAAGAGTGTCTGGAGCACTGTGTTGCTCTGGGAAGTCTGCCTCCAGCAGTCTCCCAGGAGCCTGGCTCCACCCTGAAGCCAGTTTCTTACTTTTTGGGTTGTGGCCAGAGGAAAAAGGCAGGATGCATGCCTAGCTATGTGCATGCAGTAACACCTAGAGGTCTTGCAGGAAGATCTGGGCCTTCTTGGCGAGGCACTGCAAAAATGAAGACCTCCATCTTCATTGGAGATTAAGAGGCTAAGGCAGGTGTAAATCATCAGCACCTACTTGTTGCTGTCCGTGTTGGCAGCCATAAAGCAGGAGCAGATCCAGCTCTTGCAGTGTCTCTGGCTGTTAAAGGGCTGGACCAGCATGTCCTTGCATCTCACATGGTAGGTCGGGCTCAATATTTATCTGTGCATTGCACAAAGTGGCATGTAGGCCACTTAGAGCTGATGGGGGAGAAATAAAGTACAGCAAGATAGAGATAACAGAATCAGGCTCAGTGAAACTAAAAGCAGTGATGGATGACTTAGAAACAACAACAAAAAAGAACAAAATAACATAAAATGACCAAACTGCTGTTTTATGGACTACCTGCCAGGCAATAACAAGGCAGAATGCTGTTCCTAACAAACTATAAGCTGGCTTTCTCTTAGGCAGCTATCTGCAGAAATGCTCCCAAAGTTGGGAAATATATCTCACATGAACACCCAAATATGCTGCTTTGAGGCTTTTTACAAATCTTCCCTTCTTCAAACTTCAATTCCTCTGTTACTGCCTATTGCCACAGCTTCAGGGTACCACTGTGAGGAGTATGCTGAATCTTTTCCATTGTCCTTCCCAATAATCTCATGCTTGTTTCCTGTCCTGATTAATTTTTATGTACAAAGTCTGTTTTATCTGAATGGGAGGCTACAAACTAAAATCTAAATTTGTAGTTTCATTTGTGGCATTAATTCTCTTGTGGTAATGCTTACAGAAATAGTCAAGAGAATGTATAAGTTGTACCAAGCCTTGAATAGATAGGAACAGGCAAATTGAACCACATTGAATGTATTCAATGGGTATATTTGATTAAACATTTTAAATAAATAGAGCTGGTCTTTTAACAATAAAAACAATTAGGATGTTTTCTTTCCCTGAGAGAACCTTTCAATTAGTTTATTTTTCAAAGCTGCTGCTTTATATTTCCAGTGCAGGGATAATATTGTTGAATTTAATTAAGTTTTTGTCTAAGCCTGGAATTGTTTAAGGAGAAACAATTAATTTTTTACAAAGAAGAACGTTCCTATCCTTGCCATGAAGGGCGAGAATTTTGTTCCTGGCTTACTCCATGAAGTTCCAGTGAAATCAATCCCTCCATGTGTGAATCAGTCCTTGACTGGTGCCACTGAACTAGAAATTCCTCATAATGGCATTTATATAGAATTGGTTAAAATGTTTTTGTTACATTGGCATCTTGATTCCAGTGTGACATATGGTACAGAAGGAAGGAAAGACTACCTTCAGATGTTACAGAACAGATGAGAAAAGCTTTAGACGACTTGAAGCATACAAATGGTCAAGCTCGAGTGCCAGACACATTTCTTTGGCAGTGGATATAATCCAAAAGCTGTCTGAGACAGGAAGGCAATCCACTTACCAAGCAGTGGGTGGGAAGACATTTCTAGGACACGTAATTTCCCCCCCTTGGAGACAGAGGAAAGGTTTCAATTAGACATGGGTGAACCTGGTTGTGTGAGGTTTTGCAAACCTCTCCAGCAGATCTATTTTTTGCTTCACAACCATAGCCTAAGTTTCAAACTGTTTTATTATGTAATTTAAGCTCAAGGCTAATTCTATCTAGAAAAATAGGCTACTATTCTCTCTCTCCTTCTTTTGACAATAGCAGAACTTATATACTGTAATTGAGACCAGAAAAGCTGAGTGTCTGGTAGATGTCACATATGTATTGGACTTAGATTTCAGTTGCCTTTTTCTTTTCTCTCCATCCTTTTGAGATAAGGTTCCCTGCTGCCTCTCTTAAAGGTGTAGCATAGACTAAGAAACACAGAAGAAACTGTATGTGTGTGAGAGAGACATATGGAGGGAGTAAAACCATCATATGCTCTCTCAGGCAGATTTCTGTAAGTGTGAGGGCAGCTGTAGAAGTCTCTCTAAATACAGCAATCCTTTTCAGGGGCTGGATGGACATCAGGGCTGCCTGAAAGCCAGCTCACAGTGAAGAAGGAATAGGGAACAGGGAGGACTTAAATTTCCCTTACTGCCTTACCTACCTTCCCAGCTTGAATAGGAAAGCCAGCTCTGAATTGAGTGCAAATTCACCTCTCACAAATCAGCCTGCCCACCCACCCACTGCTACCTCCATCCTTACTCATGATAAAAGAAAATGGGAAGTTACTTGGTTTTCTCACTTGTACTAGAAAACTGTTAACTACGATTTACCAGGCTTTGTGGAAGGTTTTATTGATTCAGGAAACACCCACATTCTTGACAGCAGTTTCTTCAACATTAATCATTGGGTTAGGTGTTATTTTATAATAGCATTGCCCAATGCTAAGAAACAAATCTGCACTGATGTGGAACAGCTGGATAGAAAATATCTCAGTGTTTGCAGGGTATATTTTATAAACCAGCTTGGAAAATCCTGTTTACTGATTTGGCGGATGGTGAAGAGAGAAGAGGAAACGGAAAGACAAAGAATGAACCAAACTCTATTAGTTGTTGCAGGTCCATCTGCCAAAGCTGTAATGAGATACTTGTAAAGCAATAATTAGCTGTATCAATGCTAAATTAAATTTAAAGTAGGGATACATGGTCAAAGAATCTAGAAAGGATTAGAGTGATAAATTTCTCTGTTAGTTTTCCAAAAAAAAGTTCTGGTTGCTATGAGATAATTCAAAACTCATTTAAAATTGCTTTCCCAAAATAAATATTAGGTAACTTGGTATATGTTTCTCTGACTAAAATACTTGACATTTTGGTTGATGAAGAAACATGATCCCAGGGGCTGAGCAACCTCCTCAGAGCTATGTTTCTGGATGCCTGTGACTTTCTCTGCCCTTCACTTTGTTCCCTTTGCATTTGATCTTATTTGTGAATATGTGTAAGTATTTCTTTAATTTATGTCTTCCTGTTAACTATCTGAATTAAGACTTTGTTGTGGTAGTTTGACCCTGGCTAGATGCCAGGCGCCCACCACACCACTTGATCACCCACCTCCTCAGCAAGCCAGAGAAGGGGAGAAAATAAGATTAATGTCTCATGGGTTAAGATAAAAGTAGTTTAATAAAGAAATAACAAAGCCGCATGCGCGAGAAGCAAAGCGAAGCAGATAAAGCTGTTACTCTCTACTTCCCATCAGCAGCGATGTCCGGCCACCTCCGGAGAAGCAGGGCTTCAGTACACGTGATGGTTGCTTTTGGAAGGCCCAAAATGAAGCTTGCCTCCCCCTCCTGCTCCTCTCCCCCAGTTTATATATTACTGAGCTGACGTCATATGGTATGGAATATCTCCTTGGTCAGCCTGGGTCAGCTGTCCCAGCCATGGTCCCTCCCAAGATCGTGGCCATCCATCGCTGTTGGTGAAGGTGGGGGAAGGAGTGCTGGAGGGACAGCCTTGATGTTATGCGAGTGGTAGTCATAATATTGATATCAACAACAAGCACAGTACTGCAAGAGCTACTGTGGAAAATCACTACCATCCCAGACCCACTACATTTGTCCTGTCAGCTGGTTTGAAACATCACCACAGTTGTTCTCAACAGAGAATAGGCTGTGTATCTTGCCCCATCTCAGCCCTCTGCAGCACTCTATGACCTGCTCCCAACAACACTCCAACCTGCCCTTTGGGATCTGAACTCCAGGTGGTCATTACCTCATTCTGTCCAGATAGATGGAAGCTGCTAAACTAGCCTTTTCCACTCTAATTCTTAGTTTTAGATGGTAAAGCTTTCCAAGTGGAATTAGCAGTCTGGAATGCAGATTGAAGAGAGTTTCAAAGCTGCTGTGTCTGGCAGGTCTGATCTGCTTTGGATCATTTGCTACAGCAAAGTCATGAACACTACATCACTAATAGCCTTGAGGAACCAAAGGGCACTTCACGGTTTGTAATGTATTTGCAGATATTTCTATGCAGATCATCCCACTCTACAGCATTTCTTCTCATTGTTGCAACTACCACTTCTTGCTGTTTCGTACACCTTTGTGCTGTAATCTCTGCTTTCAGGGAGAAGCTAATGTGCCCATACATAGAGATTTTCCTCTGATTTAAGGCTATTCCTCCTCTTACAGGTACTAGCTGGTCTCTTTCCTAGGTGACTATAGGAGGCACTTCACTGGGTGAACCTTGACTCAGTTATGAGGAAGAAGGGCTGTCCAAGAGCCTGCCAGCCCATCAAAGTATCCAGGACATATGATAAGCTGGGATGCAGAACCCCATAGATACGTCTGTACAGTGTTGGCATTTGCTAAGAGCTAAGGCTCTTTCCTGTGTTCACCAAGCACACAATGCAGGGCCTTAGGGTATTGCCATCTCTTCTCCAGCCCTGGCGCCCTCTTCCCTTTCATGAGCTGGCTTCTTAATATTTGTCCATGAAATCTCCTGTGCTGTGCTGTGAATTAGTGCAAACTTGGCCCTGCTTTTTGTGTTTCCTACAGGTGCATTTACCTCAAGCAGAGAGGCAGAGCAGAGCTGGGAACTGCCAACATGGTAAACCACTGCACTTAGCTTCCTCAGGGCCACTGGTCCAGCATGAGAGTAACTCTTCAGGGCAGTTTATATCAGCTTGTAAGGAATTATTAAGCAAAGCAAGCACTGTAATACTAGAAAGGGAATGTCCATACTGTAACGTATCACAGAAATAAATCTACCTTTCCTGTGCATACAGATCTTTCTGGTGCAAACCTTGCTTCCTTTACATTTTAAGAAAATGTGCCAGGATTCTTTTCACTAAAGGCAGTATTAGCAAGTGGAACGGGCGTCCCTTTAGATAGAAATATTAGTTAAAATAATCCTTTTTCCTGATCCCCAAAGTTATTTTTCTTCCTTTCCTCCCTCCCATTCACTCCTCCATACACATTTTGTAAATCAGATTTCCTCAGAGCTTCTTTGCACCTGAGGACACTTCTCCAAGCCTTAAATTCCTCCCAGCAGAAACCTCTAGTTCAAAGCTTCTTAGAAACATCCTTTGTTAGCAACACAGCTGAGCAAAGCTCCATTAATGGTATATACACACTGATAAAGAAACTAAGAAAGAAAATCTGATTTTCTGACTGCTTTTTACTCTTTGAAGTCAAATGCACACAACTCTTTTTTATTTATGCAGAAAGTGTTTTACATTATTATCTCCAGCATGTGGGAAATTATTACCTCTCATGCGAATACTGAACCAATCACCCTATATAGTGTTAGTGACAGTTTGCTGTGATAAATTTTGAAATCAAGCAGATTCAGTAAAGGTGCAACATCACACTGAAAAGTCTTGAGGCTGTTTCAGTTTTTGTTACTGAGGCTGAAT
Source organism: Urocolius indicus (assembly GCA_013401255.1). Taxonomy (NCBI): domain Eukaryota; kingdom Metazoa; phylum Chordata; class Aves; order Coliiformes; family Coliidae; genus Urocolius; species Urocolius indicus. The sequence goes on along the minus strand of WBNH01002704.1, from coordinate 1,394,623 downwards.
ATAATTCATCGCAGTCTATCCTTCCTCTCTGTAGACTACTTCAATTTTCAGAATATGGTATTAGCATAAAACAACCCATAATGTAATGCTGTTGGATGGAGTTCAGTGCTGCAATGCAAGGCCAAAGGGCTATTCCATACCATAGGACATTGTGCTGAACAATGAAACTGTGAGAAGTTGGGCAAAGGGTGGCAGCTCTCTGCTTGGTGACTGTTTGCTCATCGATTAGTGGGTGATGAACAATGTCATCATGCATCACTTGTTTTGAATATTCTCTTATTATTTCAACTTCCTTTTCTGTCATACTGAACTGTCTTTATTTCAACCCACAAAATCTTCTGTTTCTCTCTCCCATCCTACTTGGGGAGGAATGAGCGAACAGCTGTGTAGTATTTAGCTGCCTGCCAGATTAAACCACAATACTAGTGCAGGCTCTCTTCCACTGAAATCATTGCCCCATGCCCAGGTTTCCCTGGGCTGAAAGCACCCAGGGCAACAGAGACAGCATGAATTTACTGTCCTCTGAGCTGGCTGGCTAGGCTGGTAAACTGTGTTGTAGACAGGGAGTTGTCCAAGTCAAGCAGACTCTTCAGGTGTGTTTTGCTTAAAGAACTCCAAGCTGTAAAATAAAAAAGAAACCAATAATCTTAAAATTAAAGCCCTACAAGAGTGCCTGTTTGTGTTGAGAACTGTAAATATTTAGCCAACTCAGCAGCCTAAGTAGTCAGGCAGAGCGCTTTCCCAGCAGTGCTGCCCTTATTTTCATAGTGCATTTCAAGCAGTGGAGTGGTCTCTGGTATCATAAGAGAGCTGTGCTGAATGTCCAAATGGTGCCAGAGGAGAGAATCCATAGACCTGTTCCCTGAGTCCCTCATATAAAGACAGCCTTAAGAGCCAGAGGCCAGAATTTTCAGATCTATTGCAGATGTGTCTCACAACTGTGTGCTTGTGTGTATACCGGAGGTTCAATATGACATGCAGAGGAGAGAGCCTGAAGCACTGCACATGTACAGAACATCTTCTGTTTACACACACATGTAGTACTCCCAGATGCTTAAAATCTTAATATAAGTTTGGATCAATCAGGCATATTATATTATGCAGGCCCCAGGCTCTCATTTCTAAAATCATGAAAGAAGCCCATCTTCCTCTGGGAACTTGCTGTAGGTCACAAGTGCTTGAGATATAGATCTATAGTAAGCAAAGAAACGTGTGTTATTAATTCCTAGTAACACCACTAAGTTCAAGGATAAAGTTCCTGGAGATCCTATCTAGAAGTTTGCCTTGAGTTTTGCACTTGCCCCCATGAAGTGAAAAATAAGGGCCATCTCTAGCATGCATCTTTTGCTTCTCAATGTAAATATGGGCCCGCTGTTGTGTATCACCCAGTGCTGTTTAACAAGCTCTCTAGCTATTAGCTTTTCCTCTTTCTTACACCACTAGGACAGGATGATCTATCTTTGCAGTTCTATAAAGCAATGAATGATTTGAGGTTGAGGAAGTACAGATTCCCACAAATCCTGTCATGGCTCAAAACAATCTTTCCACTGTTGATGTCCTTTTGCAGCACAGTTGGGTTTGCCTATGAGGAACATATCATTTTTCACATCTTATGCTTGCTCAGTCTCACAGCTCCATTGTGTGGATCTACAAGATTAGGTAGCATAGAATACTCCTGCTAACAATATTGCGAAGGCACCTGGCCACCACGCTGATTGATAGAAACAGGCAGTGTAAGTAATTATATCAGCAGATACAGTGCAACACAAAGTTTCATGTAGTGTGTGTGATGGCAGCACATGTATTTTTATTTCACCAAAAAAATGTCATAACAGACCACTGAACTGTTGCACTACAAAGATTTCCAACTGTTTTTTTTTCAGAATTTAGGCATGAAGTTCCTGAGAAATCCTGAGGCTCTTACTAGAGAAGCTTTTCTCATGAGTTTTTTCTTTAAAAGTTAATCTTTAGCTAACACAAGATTTACTTCAAATCCTCAGCAAACTCATAAAACTTCAGAAGAGTTTATGGGCAAAAGTGTGGCTTACTGTGCAGTAAGAGGAGGGCAGTGGCCAAGCACAGTGCTAATTCTGCAGCATAGTGCTCTCAATGTAAATTTGTATCCATTAAGGATCCAGAGTCCACTTTATTCCTATTTATGTGTTTACGCCACACTGCTTAAGAAGTTCCCAAGGATGTCAACACTGGGAAAACATGGTTATATTGGTAAACTGAAGGAAAGATGTTAGATAAAGCTCTGAACAGCTGGATATTCAGAAATCTTATATACAATTTTATTTGCAAAATTATTACAGCTTTTCAATCTCACCCTAGGACCTGCATTTATCTTCTACATGCTTCAATACAGGTGTCAGTTTTTAGATTTTTTCTTGTGTGACCTCAAAAAGAGGTAAAATATATTTTTAAATATTCTAAGAATTTGCATGCATAATTATTTGTTTGTAATAAATTTCAGGCATGGCCTTTCCCGTGGCTGCTGGGGCTACTACTAAAACTGGCAACCAAGAACTAATTTCCTGTAGTATATTGTAGTGTAGCTCTTCCCTTGGCAGGTGATGATATTTCAGTGCTTATTAAACTTCATAAGAATTAGAATAAAATGAATAAAAGCTGTTATGACTTTGCAGATCAGTCATATGTCAGCCATTGGTTGTACATTTAACAGTAACATTGTCTCTCAGTATGACATCTAAACAGAGACCTTAATAATACTAGCACTGAAGTGCTGGTGAGCTGAAAGATGTTGTCACTTGATAAGTTCTTCAAGCTAGGAATTTCCTCGATCACCTCAGAGGTCAAGCTCCTCTTCTTACAGAGACCTGTTATTATCCTTATCTAACTTAAAAATGAAACTTGACCTGTGTACTTGCGGGAACATTAGTAAACTTGAACTTGGCACGTGTTAAGCTGTATAGTGTCCACAGCCTTAGTTGTGCCCTTGTTAAATTTTCTAATTCCACCCTAGTGAAGAAAGAATCAGACAGGGCATATAAAACCAGCTGTGGCTGGTCGTTTAGCTGTTTGTGGGCAGCTGTTTTATGCTGGCATTCACACAAATTCTTGGACGATAACATAAACTCTCTTGGAAATGAAATTTAATAAGCAGAAGATGAAAAATTCTGAAACTGCATTTTATGCAGACAGGAGCCCATTCTTCTTGAACTTTGGGATTTTTTTTTTTATTTAAAAGAATGATTATTCCCTCCTCCTCCCCAGTCTCTAGGTTTTATTTTGGTTATTGTACAGTAACAGAGAAATCAATCCCTCAATATATCTGTTCTCTAGGTTTTATATATGTTCTCTAACCTTTACCCTGAATGGTAAACACGAAAGCTTGAGTGATTTCAGATGATCATATCTTTTTCCTCTCTTCATTCCTGAAAACTGGAAAGGTGTTTTCTGAACAATGTCAGGGACACTTTTCAGTAGCTTATTTGTAACCCGCATGTGCCATCACTGTGTTTCCAACAAAACCTTTCTTTTGAGTTGAAGTTAAAAAAGTTCATATCAAAAGAAATAAATCTGTTATGTGAATTCAAGAGGGTTTTATTTTCCACTTTGTTCAACACCTTTCAAGATTCAATATCCTTTATTTTGTAATTTTTTTCTGGAGTTATGTCAGTCTTCAAAGACCATTGTTTTGACTATGCATATGATATTTGACTCAATTGTACTCACAAACAGAAATAGGCTTTATTTATTTTTTGGTTTAATTGTGCATACAAAGCAACTTGTCATTGTTGCAAAGGCATACAGAATAGTTACCTTTCCTATCCATGGAAAAAATACTCTATTTTATGTTCAAAAGGCAAATGTGAAGGCAAATCTGTGAAAGAAAGCTGTTCTCCATCAGATTGCAGTGCCCATGACCTTTATACCTTCTCAATTAAAAACAAATTCCTACTGGACTAGCCATCCCTTCACACTGATTTTTGATGTGTAATAATCTACACCCCTTTAGTGTAGATAATTACATCTCCCATGGAATTGGATTATTGCCTTGAGCAATGAAAAACCCCCTCATACTTGCCTCTCAAATGCCAAGCATTAAGGTCAATAGGAAAGGTATTAAAATGTTGAATTGCAAAGCTCTAAAAATATAAATTTATTATCATTTGCACAAAATAATTTTTATGTTGATCTCCATATTGGGGTAAGTACTGTAACAATTACTGAAGTCAATGTCTTAAGTTCCACTTTTACCAAGCCAGGCAATTTAATTCATTAGAATTAAGCCAAAGAGAAGGAATTCAGTTTCTTTCTGTTTTTCCAAGGAAGGTGTTTCAGAAGCTTGGCTTATACAGTCCTTGCTAGTAAGAATAATGGAGAGTTTAGTGCTAACTTTGATGTTTTCAAGGCTTCTGCATATATAGAAGGACACTCTAAAGGAGAAATTGTAGTCTGATTCCAAGACATTTAGATGATGCACACTGATGTGGATAATCTTCTGGTCAATTTCCTCTTCACTCTAATAGGAAATTTTAGGACTATCTGGGTGGCCAAATGAAGGGACTATTCAAGAAGGCCTGTTTAATTTGGAAATCAAATCTCTAGCTTCTGGTATATCTAAGGAGTTTAAATATGTATGGAGATAGATCTCAGACTGTATGTGTCCTCAAGCACTTAGGAAAGTTACAACTATCTGTGACTAGTTCTTAATTTGACTTGAGCCATAGCTAAGCATCATTTTAGTCTCCATTCATTCAACAAAAGCTTAAAACTATTGAACCTCTGTCTTACCCTTGACTAAATGAGGAAGGAATGTGATTTTCTCCCCCTTCACTTAGTCCTAAGATGTGTAGTCTGGGGTTTGGTAGAGGCAGGCTATATCTAATACCATGTTTCACAATAATTTCTGATTTTAACTTAACTATGAATACATTTAGAACTCCAGTCCCTATACTCTTTATTCAGTGAAATCCATTGAACTGGAAGATTTTCTGAAGCTTGCCTCAATAACCTAACTTTGTCATGCTCTTAGAGTTTTATGTGACCTCACATCTCTGCTCTTTCTGCTGACTTACAACTATTATTTGCATTTCCATGACAAACCTTTTATTTCTGCCCATTTTTTCCTCACCCCATGAGACACATGGGAGATGCCTGATGAGAGAGAATGTCTGTCCTGCCATCTGTCAGCCAGCAAGGCACTGCTGGAAATTTAGTGATGTCCATTGGTCTGTTTGAAATAGAAAGCCATATTCTATATACACTACCAGGAAAAAGCCATACAAGTAGATTATAGGAAGCCCATACCTTGTGCTAGAGTTACTGAATTTCAGTGAACATAATAATGTCTGTTAATGGGAAATGAGGCAAGGTGGGAGAATTTTTTTTTTTTTATCCCTGGAAACAGAACTGCATTTAAGTTAATACTATTGAAAGATATCACAGCATATATAAACACAAAATACCATACCGGACAACTTCTAATATTGCAGTAGCTTTGCAAAGACAGCTGGTGTGGCATAGACAAGACATAATATTGCTCAGGCATTTGGTAGCTTACAGTCCTTCCTTAAACAATAGAGTTAGTTTAAAATCTGTTAAAACCAATTCTGCCTGCCTTCTGTCCATGTTGGAAAGAACAAGCCACTTCTTTTGAAAATGCCTTGTGGCATATCCTGTGCAAGATATCTTAATGCCCTAATTTCAAGAGAATTAGACCTCAGCTTTGCCTCTAAACAAGTGTTTTTTTCGCAAGCAGTCAAGACGCAGTCCTCATGAGCTATATTTCAGATGCCAAAAGGAATTAGTATCTGGCAAGATTTTTCAAAGAAAAATCTTTTAAATAAAGCATATAGAACCATATGTTCAAGGCTTTCTTGCAAACTCCCAAGAGCATTAAGCCTAATGCTAATGTATGAATCTTTTCTACACTGGAACTTAACATGGTTATGGGATTATTTTTTTTTAATTTCTTTCCCTGTGGAGAGGGGGAATCGGTTCAGATCTTAGCGTTTTCCATTGTCTTGCAAATGGAATGACTGTTTCTGAAATGAGAAATATGTCCCAGATGGATCTTATAGCCTAAATAAAACCCATGTAAATTTATCCCGTCGAATGTAAACAATACAGCGATAACTTTTTCCATTAAATCACTCTGGAAAAATGTAAGCAAATTTGTGTTATATTTCTGTATTTTCCACTGTAAGATTTTGTTACTTTTTCCTCTGCTTGCCTGTGCATTTTTTAATAAATAAAGGTCGAGCCTGATGTCTCATATCTCTGTTAACACAAGATCACTCAGATATAGCTAGAGAGATTTTTCCAGTGAATGATGATCAAGTATCAATTCTGATAATATTTACTGTCATGGAAACTTCCTGGTCTACATATATTACTTGGAAATATTGTTCCTTAACAACATGTTATCTCTCTCTTTCCTCATCACTGCCCACTAGTGGTGTTAATATCTAGATGAGATGCCAGTTCACTGATACCTTGCCAGAAGAAAAGTCTCAGGGAAAGAAGCTTTCAGCACATTCGCATTTTTGAAGTGCAAAGGAGTGATGGAGAGGGCTGTGCTGAAGCTGCTGAGGTCTGTTTTAGCAGAGCTAGCTGTTAACAGCACAGCTGGGTCCCAGTTCTACAACTAAACTGGTTTGGCAGTGCTCTGCTACTTTCTGATGTGATTGCCCCTCGGGAGCTGAGCTGTTTAAGCTCCTGGTAGCTGTCTCCTTTCTACCTATCCCTGTCTGGAAGTCTTAGATCTTAATGTCACTGTCCTCACTCCCAGTCACTGTCCCTGACAGGGTTTCTGTTGATTTCAAAGTGTGCTTTTGGCAGTGGGTACAGGCACAAGCAGTTTTTCTAGATAAAAATACTTGGGAACAAATGCTCAGCTGTTCTGAATTACAACATATTTGTGGCCATTAATGGCTTTGGTGTCAGCCTATGTGTTCAGGTAGACAGAGCCCTTAGTTAACATCTGGTTGTGAAACAAGCACTAATCCTATTGTCATGCTGGCTGGTGCAAGAGCACCAAAGCAGTGTGTGAGGTTGTGTATCTGTGATGAACAGTTTCCCCACTGAAAAGATCAAGTCTCCTGAACTACAGTGCTCCCGCATTTGCTGGAAGCCAGAGCAGCTCTTCCAGGGTGGCTGTCACATAGGGCCAGGGCACTGGGTAGTTCTTGCAGGTCATCTCCTCAAAGGAGAAAAACTTCTTCATCAGAGGCAGGAAAATTCTCCCGGGATTCACACCCATATGTACAGGCACCTCTCTTCATTCCTGCCTACCTTAGATAGCATGATGCCTATTATAAGCATTGAGTCTTTTGTAAACGCATCAGTTCACAGCTTCTCGTCATCTGCATCCACCTGAGCAAAGATCTCAGGCCACCACACAGCCTCCAGCATGGCCAGTGTTCAGTCTGAGGCCACATGCTTCCCTAGTACAAAAAGCACAGGGAAGAATGGCAATTTAACAAGACTTAGTTATGTTTAAATACACTTTAAATAATGTAACATGTTTTCAGAAACCTCATTAAATAGTCATAGCACTTTCCTTTCCTTCTCATCATCACTGAACAATTAGCCATGCATTTGTGCATAAGTGGAAGCGCTATCCTTTCTGTAATTAGCAAATGCTATAATTATGAATGCCTCCAATTCTAACTAGCCTTGGGCAGCCACCTCCAAGATCAGCCTTTGCATATTCAGCTATAGACAAACCTCATCACCATGATGCTCAGAAGCAATTTTTGTTCTCCTTTAACAGAGTTAACTGTTAAGATCTGTTATGGAGATCTGTTAAGAGTTAAGATATGTTATGCACGGAGTGTGGGCGAGGTGATCCTTGATTTCTTTGGTAAACTTTTGTACATCATCACTGTCTTTTTTCATGGTGAAAAAATGACTGGGACTGGGAGAAGCGATGGAAGAGGTGTAGGTTCCGCTCTTGACTCTGCAACAGATTTATGGGGTAATTCTGCAAACATTGCATCACTTTTGTGGCACTGTCTGTATAACAAGGATAATGATTTTTCAGGCTTTTATAAAATGGTTTGAAAATTGAAAAATGCATTGCTTTGTTAATATCAGATGTGGATCAGTGAGGGAAAAAGGACTGATTAGCAGCAAGTATTTATATGTATTTGTTATTCTTAACAACAACAAAAAAATATTACGTACTAAGTAAATATTAAGTAAAAGTTTCATTTTTTTATTTGATGGAACTTTCTACTGTTTTCTCAAGTGTGGCTGAAATACTCTTAACACTAAGTAAAATCTTGCAATTCATCTAATATGCCTTAAAATTTTAGTAAAATGTTCGTACATTTTCCTGGTGGTTTTTCCTGCTGTTTGTTGGTGTGAAACAGTCCCAAAATTCTCTATTCCTATTTGCTCTTCAGCCTTTTTGCATTTCCTGATACACAAGTGTATTTCATCTGTAGCAGGATGATCTTACACTTTAATTATAGGAAGATGGTGAGTTAGACTGGTAGATTTCTGTCACAATACGTTGCAGTACTCAAGTTGAAGTCTTTATCGCCAGATAAAAATCCACTCTCTTTACTCAAACGTCTGCTCTGAAGTCTGTTTGATTAATATCTGTCAGTAAAGTGAAAGACAAAAGTGCGACTTGTGACATTCTGGGAGGATTTGCACATGAGTATTATGTTGAAGGGCTCCCTGAGGCTAATTAAAACTTTCTGAGTGTGGGAGTAGGAGAAGTTATTTTATGCCTAATGCCCACTCTTAGTCTTACAACAGCAACATGTGTCCTTAGAAATTAAGCCTAAAGTAAAAAGATGGAATATTATAAACTAGCAAGACCCTGCTTTTTTTCCATACAATGTCAGTTAGATCTCTCCAGGTGCTTTCATACTTTTAAAATCTAACCCTAACCATACAACTCTTTACCTGACCCTTCTGTATTTAGCACAGTGAGGATTTGGATTGCATTGTCTGTGAGCTGGGTTTCTGTAACAAGCACTGGGTTGGGTGACGAGGCAACTGTTAGGCTATTGGAGGCAATTACATACTGCTAACCCATAGGTAACATGAAGCTATGGGTGCCATACCGAGTGACCTGTTCGGCAAGTGTGTAGCCATCTGTTGATTAACTCTTGAGGCTAATTAAACGTTCCCCAAAACACCTGGGAACAAGGAATGGGCAGGAAAAGCTTATCCTGTAGTGGGGTGGTAGGTCTGAGGCTGTGTCTCCAGAGCACTGAAGCCTTGGTGCTGACATCTCATGGACCACAGGTAGATCAAGATGAGTTGAGATGCAGCTCACTTTCCAGATGAACATTTTGTCTTCCAGCCACAGAGACCATAGCATAGTTGTTGATCAACTGGAAAACAGTTCAGCTCTGCCTGCCTGCAATTTATAGAAGAGATGAAGAAACCAGGCATGAGATCCAGGGTGTGCCTCCCTGGGTGGAACCAGAAGCACGAGCTGGTCATTCTTGCAAGCAGCTCACCGTAGTCTTGCATGTGCCTTACTGTCAGCACAGCTCCCAGCACCTTTCTTACAATATCAATCAGGGGTGTTTCTTAGCTGTAGACATGCATCAGGGATTGGTACTCGGAAGTCAGGGTCTAGGCTTGATCCTGATTCTAGAGAAACTAGAGTGGAAAGGGCTGTGGCTCTTACATATACATGATACATATGGGCCAGTACATGGGTCACAGAGTACCCATCTCAACCTGTCACAGATATTTTTAACATTAAAATTAAAAATTATATATACAGCATCTTCTTAACAAAACTATTGACTGTGTTTCATCATATTCAGAAGAAACATTACAACATACTTTTGCTGAAAGTTTTAATCAGAAATCTCATCATTAGCAGCTTCTCTCAATTTTCTTTTTTAATTTTATGATCTGTTAGAAAATATTTTGTTCTCTTTTTCTAGCAGTGACCTCACAAGCCTACAGTATAAGAAGCAGTTTTAAAGGTGTTTCTCTATATATGAGAGTTGACCTGAAACCACTGGAAAATGACCATATTGAAAACATTAGCTGACCTTCAGTTTAACAGAACTAGTTGCTGCTACTTCCCTAAAAGGATACTGACAAAAATTTCCCCTTAGACCAGACAAAAATACCCAAAGCCTATATGTAGATCCTGGAAAAATACTCACTGTATGACAATTAAAAACTTAAGTAAAAGAAAATAACTCTCTTCTCAGGTTTTTGTGGGGGGAGTTATCTGAAATTTATGTATAGATATATCTTCAGGATCACCTGTAATTTTTTGTTGGTAGTGGTCTTGCTTTGTTTTTCTAAGACATTTGGATGGAGCTATTTCAGCCTTGTGAACTAGAATAATTTACTTCTAACCTTGGAACATTTCAGTAATGCATATTTCTACATCAAAGGGATGAGAAAGAAAATACGTGCCTTGCAATAGGTTTTGTGGGTCATGAAGAAATAAGAAAACAGAGAATATACAGTGATGGCTTCAAGACAGGCAAACTAAATTCTAGAGGTATCTCATTTCTGTAATAATTTTTGTTCATTGCAAATTTTTTGGTAGTGTAGGAGAAGAAGCGGTAGGCTCTGAAATCAACTATTTTGATTCAGAGTAGTAAGGAAACCTTAAAACTACTGAGTGCTAACGAAAAACAACCAGTCTTTTGTTCTGTATGTGAGACAGTTTCCTTTGCCTTCATAGTCTCTATTAACCTCTGGGTTGGAGAAGAGGCCCTTGCACTGAAGTGTGGCTATATCATCTGTTTGTGTGAGTAGATCAACTCCTTGCATGCTCACGAACTGCTAGCACTAATCTTGCCTTAGTTTGACTGTATTTACTGTGTGATGTGGCTCAAAAACTAGGTGGCAGCACAGTGAAGCAGCTTCCCTAGGGTGCAGGACATAGAAGGTACTGTTCTAAGAGATGAAAGCTTGAGTGGCTCTTGAATTATATTGCATCTGAAATGATGAGTCAAAATCAGAATGAGTCAGAAACTCCACCTCACGTGTTCGCTGTTTGAGAACACTAAACCCACAGTGCTGATATGGTCAGTGGACATCGCTTCATTTCCACACAGGTCTTCTGGAAAACAAGCAAATTTGACAGTCCAGCTACTCACTTCCCCAGCAGCCAGCCTCTGCTGTAATGAGTTATTATCCTTGGATCATTTACAGCTCCTGATTTCCTCCTAGGAAAAACTCCGAGGAAACATATTTAAAAGGTCACAATTTGCTGGGATTAGTATAATAGCGTGTCCTCAGGAGTACTTTTTAAACCAAAAAATTAGAGTTTTTAAAAAAGCCATTGGACATTGTAATGACTTTTCATGCATTGCCATTTCTTAGGTTTCTTTTGAAGGGAATCCAAACAGGAAAAGATTTTTTTTTCTCAGATAACTTAAAGCAGAGGCATCCAAATTTTTCACAAAAGTATTAAATTTTTTCCATTAGCTTGAAACTTGCGTGTAACTCAAAGGATCATTTTATAGCATTTCTCAATAGAGCTGCAGAAGTGAACTTCTGCCACAAATACTGAAAGGATTAAGATGGATGAAGGAATTGATGCTAGGCACCAACTTTTCCACGTTGTGAAATTTGGAAGTGGCTGTGACTGACCGCTACCCATACTATGGATGCTGTACATTGGAACAACCTAAGAGCCAAGTTTTCCTGCCCTTCAATTTGGCATGAGTGTTGAAGTGTTAGAAGTGTGTTTCTGACAAGTTTTGTTGATGATGGCCTGTATTTTCCAAAAAATCTCCCTGAGTCTTTTTGGCACATCTCAAATGTCAGCAATAAGAGAGTATTTTGATATAAATTTGCGCATGCCAGCCTTACCATTTAACTATACCCTTTCCAATATTGTTGAGTATTAAAAGAAAACAAATTAAAGTCCCTAACCTGCCTCCTCTGACGCTGGGCCCTATTCATCTCTCTGTGACCAAATGAAAAGCGACAAGCACTTCTTCACAACATGCTGGCTATATGAACAAGTGTTGATAACGGGGGTTGAAAGACACAGTCTGGTGCCCCAAGCCCAGCTGTTTCTTCACTAGTTACCATTGTGCTGCCTCTCTTTCTTTTCAGGTTGGCAAATGCGTTTCCAACTAGTCTCACATTTTGTCTCCGGGATTCTGTATCTTTGGTGCTGCTTGCCAGGACAATAGATGAGCCTCTTTCTCAATGCTGAATGCAATGCTTTTGTGTAGACTTAATCTTTGGTGAAACAGGTTCGTCCCTGCTGCTTACAAAATTTGCAGCACTCTGTGCCAAGAAATGCATCTGCTGTTGGCCCTGTCACTTTGTTCTACTGAAACAACACTCGTTTTGTGTTTCTGTGCCATACTGATTAACTAAGTGATGCAGTTTGAAGATAATAATTTTTATGCTTTGTGATAATTGCACTTATTTAACTTGTTGAATTTTTGCTACACAAAAAAAAACAGCTTTATTCCTTGATATAGAGCCATTCCTATGCAGACTGTATATTGATAGCATTTATAGAATCATAGAATGGTAGAGGTTGGAAGGGACTTTTATAGATCACCTAGTCCAATGCCCTTGTCAAAGAGGTTCACCTAGATCATGTCACACAGGAATGCATCCAGGTGGGTTTTGAAGACCTCCAGAGCATTGGTCAAACTAGTGTAGATATGTATCCTTTCCATGCAGTGAGATGGCTAGGTTTTAAGCTCTGAATTTTGCTGTGGCTGTCTCTGGGTTTACCTGTTGCACCTGGGGCTGCTGTGCCTTAAGGGGCAGGCATGTTCCTGAGATTCAGATTCAGACTATGTACAAATCCCTTCTGATCCTGTTGTGAGTATTAGTGGGGCTCTTGGACAATATAGTCTGTACAAGCTCAGACAGGAGATGCCAAGTGCAATACATGCAGGCAACCAATATCTTGTCTCAAATCCATTCCTGTTGGGACAGACAGCAAATTTGATTTTGTGCCTATCTGGAAGCATCCTGTAAAAGATAAAATCCATGTGAAATCAATACTTTCCTGGGGAAAGTAAGGTCTACCTGCTTCACTAGAAGACATCCTGTTCACACATGCAAATTGCATTCCCTTTTAGACTGCTGGGTTTTTTTAATGTCAGTTTTTGTTAGACATCATGTCACCTAAGTGAACAGATTACATACATGCTTATATTTTACCCATCTGATGTTTACAACCCATGACTTTCATGTCAAACCTTTATTTGCACTACACATCAACTGGCATGAACCATGCTAAAGAAGGGCCATTTGTAGCTACCTTTAGAAGCTCTTACAAAGACAAGGACTCTACATACCTGTTTCTAAGTCAAAGTTTAATCTTTTTCCAATGGGAAAGAAAACTACTTCAGGTACTGTTAACTGACTGTGAGCCCTCTCTTATCTTTAATACATTCAGCCCTCACTAACAATGAAGACTGACGCTGATGTCAAATGCTCTGAAGCAGAGAGGATAATATGAGAGGAAAGGATTTTTTGTTTTTCCACAGTGAGTTCCAACTAATCTCGACTTTGAGTTTTCATTCCTACACTGTATTTCAGTTATAAGCAAGGATATCCATGTGTTGGCTATGCTTTAGTCTCTGCCAAGGACAGAGGTCTGAGTGTAGCAGATTATAATCCTAAAATAACAGAAGGTAAAGAGGTAAAAGGTTACTTGTCAAGTCCAAGCACAGCAGAGTTTTCTCCTGCTCCGTAACGTCTGGTGCTTTGTGCAAAGCCTCTAGCTCTTGATAAGTTTCTTGAGAGACAAGTCTTTGCTTTAAAAAGCCTCAGCTGATAACCATTCTAAACTATCACTCCTTGCTCAGCAGTTACAATACTTCCACACCCCTACCCTCAGTAAATGCTTAAAAAAAACCAGATCATACTGAGGATTTAAAAAAGGAAGCGGTATAAACTTCTTAGAGTGTAATGGACACTGATGTCTCAAGATTTAATGAAGACTTGGCATTTAAAGAAATTTCATGTCCCCTTCCTCAGAGCACAGCTGAAGGAAATTGTTCTTTTGCTGGTCCCTATGTCCACAGTATCTGAGTAACAGTAGAGCACCATGCAAAATTAACAACTCTTCTGAGATACGGTTCTGAAATAACCGTGACAGATCTGCCCATTTTCCTGGTTTCTGAGAGGGCCAAACTTTTGGGTTTATTATATCTGGCTGCAGTAAAAGAAAGCCCGAGTCAGCTCCTCTTTTAAGACCTTTCTCGTGGAAAGCTGATGGAGGGACTGAGGGCACAGTCACAAACAGGATTACGCAAGCTGCTATCCACTATCTTCTGATAACCTCTTCAGTGTTGCCCTGTAAAGGCTGGGAATGTGTCTGGAAATTGAAATTGAAAGAAATGTTCTCCCACTCCAGTAAATACCTGCTTTTCTCTATTGCCATATATAGAATAGTGCCATATTTATACTAATTAAAATGGGATCTGAATAATCTTTGGTATTTTTTTCTTTCCCCTTCTTTTAATTGAAGATTGAAATGCTTCTTTCTCTTGTGATACTGAGTAATTATCATTATCACCATGGACTCAATCGCTTTCATATTTTATATGTTTTTATTTCCTATCAATCATCTGCATCTGTAAGTAACATAATTGTATACAGATCTGGTCTTTCTTCCATGTTTTTCTTGTGCCTCTCCTCACTACAACTTGTTTGTGTTAGCACATCCCTTTGGATTGTAAACCTTGCAGGGTAGGATTATTCTTCCTCAACTGAACTGCCTAAAAGTTGAACATGTAATATAAACTTATTTTTGGGGTTCCTCCTGTAGTCAGTAAAGAAGGACAGATACCAGTAAGGGTGGACCATCCTACCTGTCTTACACATCTCAGTGAGGGTGCTTCTGGCTGGATTTACCTCTCCAGAGATGGATTTCTTTTTGTATTGTGTAGCATATTTTCAGATGCTTGAGATCAGGATCAAAATTTTAGTATCATTCACCAGATTTCTTTTTTTGGGTATACCAGGTAAGCTAGGTCTTGGCAAGTGGGAAGCCCTCTATTTCTTGGTTCATCAGTAACTCCTTTTGAGTAGTAATTTAGAAGCAGCCTGGAATCTATTAGGATGGGGGCTCTATGCAGTCACCTGCTGTGATAGAACATAGGAAAGGCTGACATTGACTGGTTGACATGTTGACAGGATGATTAACAGGACAGGGTGATATACTTCATCACAGGATGCTCCTGGCTGGGGTGTAATTTAAGCTAACAAACTAGCCACTCTCCAGCCCATTCTGGTGCTTATATCCATCTTCCTAATCTAGCACCTTGATGATTTTTGCCTATGACAGTCAGTGAGATGGCATGTCTAATTAAGGACAGCTATGGTGCTTATGGTTAAGAACTACTTTGACACTTTTGTGGACTTTTGGCATCTGACTCTCAAATATATCTAACAGTCTAGGAACGCAGATGGGCTTCTTAGTCCTGTGGACCCCATTCTACAGGCAGTGTCCTGCTGAGTTGATTAAAGAAGATCTCCTATTGAACTCAGAGTTGTAATGCAGTCAGGGTAAAGGTTTGGTCTCAACAATTCATCAGACATCCACTTGCGTAAAACATAGTCCCTCATTTCTGATCTTCTCATGCATATTTGCTTGTTACCTATGTGGTCCTTCACTTCAGCATTTTTTCCCTTCGGTTACTTCTTTCCACTATATTGCAGACCAACAAGGAATCATGACTTTGACCAGAGCTGTTAGAGGAGTTAGACAGTAGAGGGTGCAATGGGAACAATAAATTTATCATCTAGACATTGTCTCCTTGGATCACAGTCACCTTTCTGACTCATAAACTGAAGTGAGTCCACAGTCAATGTCTGAGTGATGGTACCATGAAGACAGACTGTGGCTAGGTCACAAAGCTGATGGAATGCCTACACAGTTAGGTTTCAGCAGTATTTTGTAAGTAATAACTTATTTTGTAAGTAATAACACATTCTTTCCACCTCTTACTTGGCGTAGTTCTTACCATGTAAACTCTGGATGCTTATGTGAACAACCTAGACAGAATGTGAAGACTAGTCTCCCTCCCTTCTTTTCAAATCCTGAGCTGTTCCAATATTCATGTGCTTTTCATAATTCTGGCTGTGGATCAAGATCATGAATCAACCTGGTCTTGGTTTTGTTAAAGAAGGATCATAAATTATTCATACCCTGGCAAAAGGCACAATGAAATAATTAGGTATTAAATATGCACTGCAAATCAATCACGAACAGAGAACCTTCCAAGCTGAGACTATATTTCATAAAGATTTGTATCAATATAGATCATAAATATCTGGCAATTAGTTTGCTGATTTTCTGAAATAAAAACAAGGTTCATCTTTTTGGCAGCTTGTGATGAACTAGAGATGAAGAATGTGAAGAGAAGTTGTAATGATCTCTGTGCTGCATCTTTTAATCTTCACGTAGGTCCTTGGGTTAGAGAATATTAAGTTTAGACTGACAAAATCAAACTGGCAATTTGAAGATAATAACAAAACAGATAAATTAAAGTTTAGTGATTAGTTGGTATGAGCACTTGGCAACACAACAATTACACTTTCTATATTCTTAATAGGAAGCATCAATGAATCTGTTAGTTTTCTTTCAGCACATGTAAGATCAGCACATGCAAGAAACCGAATGCGTGTCTGAATCAAAGATATTGACCCATTCTAAAGCTAGTGAAAGCACCTGTATCTGCTTATTATACATGTCCAAGTGAACCAGACATCAAACCTGTTAAACGTACTCAAACACAAGGCATCCACAATCCAGATACATCACAGCCATTGTTAGGCTGAAATTAGAGACTGAAGGTTTCTTGTAATAACTACTTAAAAAACCACAACAATAGGCTACAAAACTGTAAATACACCATTTGCAGTTCTATATATTTACCAAAGGATTGGAAAGGAACAGCAAAGAATACCTCCTTGCAGGAGAAGTTTGATCCATCTTCAATGTAGACATGACATCATCACTATAACTGCAGACTGAAAGATGAATACTATCTCAAAAATGAAGTTACATGGCATACTGGGAACATTAAGGTGGTAAATAAATCTTTGAAATTATTAGTTTTGTTTCAGTCATGAGAATCACAGCATTCCTCAACACTGATTTTTCAGAAGGCCGTTTTAAATCTGTAAATGACTACATGTACCTGCAGACTTGACTCTGAATTTTAAGGCACTATTTCACATTGTTTTCAAGGTATCTAATGATTAGTCCCTAAATATATGAATCAAAGTCTTATGACCTTCTATCTGTAACAGCTATATTAGGCCTTAGACAAGATTCTAAGCCATTTTTTAATTTTAATACCAGTGAGTATGTTTGGGTTTTGACTGTTCAGTTTTGAAGGTCTGGTTGCTCTTGTCAAATTTTCCTCATAGTCTTCTCTACTAACTAATAGATTTGCACTGGTTTATGGCATGATTGGCATAATAATGGGGCACTGGAACAGGCTGCCCAGATGTGTTCTTGAATCTCCTTCTCTGGAGGCATTCAAAACCCACCTGGACAAATTCCTGCATGACCTACTCTAGGTGATCCTGCTCTGGCAGGGGGTTGGACTAGATGGTCTTTTGAAGTCCCTTCCAACCCTTAAGATTCTGTGATGACTGATATCACACTTTTTAAAATCTCATCTCTGAATCTTGATGAAAGGGATTGTGACAAATCAGTTATTAATAAAAAAAGATGATGTCAGGACTCTGCAATTAGGTATTGTTGTATGAGTGAAGTAGTATCCTCCTTCTAAAGTAGAGTGGCTGTAAGAAAAGCATAAATGCAGCAATCCAACTAGAACACCACCTGTTTTGGCATGGGTCTAATGTTGAACTCTCCTGGGGAAAAAGCAAGTGCTTTGTTACACTGCTACCCTCAGATCCTCCTGGGTGGCCTATGTGAGTGGGTCTGGTGCCAGAGCAAGAACTACTGTTCCTAGATTCCCAAGAATCTGCCAATAAGCGTCTCCCAGGTGCAATCCCGAAACATTCTCCTTGGTAGGCAGTTTCACACTGGACTGTTTAGTTCTATTTTGGTCGCACACATAAATAATTGCTGATGGTGTTAAGTCTACAACACATGGTAAGGAATCGAGGTATTTGTATTCAATATCATTCCACCTTTGACCTAATTGCTGGTGAATGTTTAGATGTGGGCTTGCCTTCTCTGAGACTGTCCTGATGCTGGGCCCCGCTGGCTGATGAACAACAGGAAGTGAAACCCAGAGTTTACAAAATAGGAAACCTTCCTGAAACTCTGGCCTCATTTATATGCAGGCTGTGGCCCCAGGGTGGGATTGCCCAAGTAAAAGCCCACTGACTTCTCCTGATCTCCCCGTTCTGGGGAGCTGCTTCTGACATGGGCACCCTGGCAGTCTATGTGAAAGCAACTGAGTTCTCCAGCTCACAGAGGCCTTTAAACATCTGCACATACAAACGTGCATGTGTGCACACGTCCCACCCTGCCAACACTCTTCAGAGGGAAAGACAAAGGAAAAGAAATAGTGGTAGTTGTCTGCTTTCATTTCTGTTTGTTCTGACAACATTATGGGCCCTGATGAGCTATATTTTGTTTACAGTGTTCTCTGGGGTGCTACTAGAGTGACCAAGCTTTAGCCATGCCCTTGCCTGGAGACTGAAGCACAGTAAACAGCAAAAATACACTTCCAATGATAAGATCTGCTCTGAATCATCTCTAAGAAGAAAACTGTTACCTGGCCTCACTGCCTAACCCTATTCATGGCCTGCTTTTCAAAATTCACAAAAATATAAAGGGCTTTGAAGGCAGAAGAGAATTTACCATAAACCAGTGGCCAGGACTGTGGCTGCGCTTGATGGGCATTTCTTCTTTGGAATGTTTTACATTCACAATAAACAACTTTTATTTCTTGGCAACATGAATTGCTCAGGGGAGTGCATAACTCCTTAAAACAAATGCAAAAAAAAAAGGAAGGAATAATTTTCAGTGGAGTTTATGAGAAAATCTTTTGGTTCTGTTTACACAAAACTTTTATAAATGACCAAGGAGGCATGTTTATTGCAAAGCTCTCTGCCTAACAGGGGAAAGGAGCGGTGACTTCTCCTTCCTTCCCACCCCTTGCAAGATGACAGATCTGCCAGGTCAACAGGCAATTCTTCTGTTGCTAATCTTGTAACAATTGATTTTTACCATCACAAAGCACAGATGTTTCTTGCAGCAGTGAGGAAAATGCCTTAATGCACCATGATCACTATCTGTTTCTGTGTTTGTTATTGTACTGTCCTGAAGCCTTGGCTCACACAGAGACCCTTCTTATGCTGAACTCTCCACAAACACAGGTCAGGATATATTCCATGGCCCAAAGGGAAAATATCTGAGAAATATTGTCTGCATTTGTGTAACAGCTGAGCCTTCTGTCAAAATCCAGATATGCCATAAAATATTTTGCTTCCCCACCTTAAAGAATCTGACTTATTTGGTGCAAATCTGCATCTTGAGCTTTTGCTCCCTATTATGTCAGTGAAGGTGAAAAAAGAGCCAGGACTCACATTCTGAGCATGGGTATTTTATGTCTTTTATTTCTTCTTTCTTTTTTTATGTGGAAAAGGTCAGTGAAAGGCTGCTGACATCAGGCAGTGAACTGCAGTGCTGGCAGGCAGATCTCTCTCCTCCTTCACTCAGTGCACCCTAATGCCAGCTCTGACCCAGAGATGCAGGTGTGGAATCACAGTTCTGGAGGAAGACATGTCCTTTGGGAGGAGAGCCATACAGTCTCAGTGCTCTTGCAACCCTTATTCAAGAGCTCCTGTCTCTCCTGAAGCAATGCCACATGCATACACTGGCTCAGCATGCGTCCACATTGCCTTCCCGTGAAACCAGAGTGCTTAGCAATGTTGGAGGAATGACTAGGTGCACATTTGGATGTCATCTAAAAATAACTCTATACTTGACTGCAGCCAACAAATCAGAAGCATCCTTAGGCCCCTCAGTCTGGACTTTACCTCTTTCTCTCACTCAAACCAGTCTTTGCGGGGAAGAGATTATAACTGTGTTACCTGACATTATACCTTCCAAGAAGAGCAGACTTTATTTAAAGATGATCAATAGCAAAATCAAGATCCTGTGAGGAGCATGTGTGAAGGTTGACTTCTGCAAGGAAGCAAATTTTCCAGGTAATATAGGGACACTCTAAATATTGTAAGGGTATCAGCTAATGAAAACCACCTGAGAAGTAGGAATAAAATCACTAGGCTCGATAAGCTCCAGTCCTAAAAAGTAGTTCTTTGTACAGTTAAGTATTTCTGACAGAATAGAGAGTAGAAGGAGAAACATTTATCCAAGTGGTGTATATGTCACTAGTGTCTGAAATTTCTGCGTATATCTTCAATGAAGGGTGAAAGGAAGATGGAAATGGCTGTTTATTTATAAGACTAAATACTTAAATAAATATATGAGAAAGAGAACTTGAAAAGGAAAAGATTTTTTTAAACAATGACTGATACTAGATATTTTCATATGGTTGATGCACCAGGAGGGTTTTAGCATGTGCCATGAGGGAAGCAGAGCATACAGTTCTGACATTCACTAACCCTTTGGAGAGGCATAGGTTCCTCAAACTCCTGTTTGGGTTGGCTCAGGCACTTGAGTTGTTTCAGTGGAAAATACAAATAGTCCTGATGGTCTAAAGAGAGATTTTTATCAATTTAAAAATAATGGAAGAGCATGACCAGAGGCTCTGTGCAGCTCTGGAAAGAACCAAATTGGCTGAACTAAACCTAGACAAACAAAAAAAACCCATATATTCTTTGCAGCAAAACTGAGCACAGAGTACATATAGATTGCTGTGAACCTGAAGCGTAGCACCTTGTCTCAGCAGATAGGAAGGGGAACATCAGCTCTTTGGAGCAGAATATGGGACCATTTATGCTTTATCCAGTTGTCCAAATTTCAGTGACCTGTAAGCACTATTGTGTAAAGTTGTCTTATCAATGTGGGAAGAAGACTTTGTCTCTGGACAACTGAAAGGAGAGTGTTGGTGAATTGCTCTAAAAGAGTTAGTGTCCTAAAAACCCCAAACCACCAAATTCCCAACAAAATAAAAGGCAAGGTTTTTACTTGGGGCTTAAATGTGAAAACATCTCTTTTTGTTTACATGTTTTGGTAAGAGATCTGCTTTAGCTAAAATTATCTACAAACCTCTTCTGTCTTTGCCAGAAAGGTCTAGCATGCCTGTTCCATGGATGCAGAGGTTAGTTTTTTCAACTATGATCTGAATACAAACTTGAAAGAGACTTGGTTTCAGCAGATAAACATGTTGAAGTGCCTTGAGGAAACTCCTGAGTTATATTTTGACCATGTTAAGTTTATAAATTTCCCTTCAAGTCTCAGATAAATTACTGAGATGCCACTGAGATTATATTCTTTGGAAAAAAAAAAACTATATCAGTGTATCCCGAGATCTTTTGATCACTTGCATGTTAGTCAGACATGACTTTCCTTGTTTTATGTCTTGTAATTCTCAGTGTGCCACAGAAAAATATGTTAATGTATCACTTGAAAATAATTTAATAATAGGAAAAAAGCTATGTGCAAGGCTGGATATATTTTGTATTGGTTTCAAAATTACAGTGAGAGCGTGGAAACTATTTATATGCTGTCTGTGACAGAAACAGACTCAAAGCAAAGAGGCCTTTTCATTGACAGAGAAACTATTGATCTATTGAAAAAAAAAAGTAACATTTTTTTTGTTAGCTAGAGATAAAATAAATTTTAGAGTTGTCCTAAACTGTTCACAATTCCTGAGATTCTGTTGAGAGGAGGTATTACCATACATATGCAATTTTAGGTAGCTAGGCATAGTTTTCAGGAAAAGTTCACATCTGACCTGAGACCGAGTTAAGGTAATTTGGAAGGAAATGGAGCTTTAGGTGAGTAACCACTAGTTCCTATTATTTCTCATCAAACATTTGGAAAGTGTATGAAAACCCAACATGATGTGATCCTGGATCTGCTACAATTTCATGGAAATTGTCCCATGCCTGGCCATCATCAGAAATCATGTTCTCAGAGAGCGAGTATCTAATAGGTTTTGTGGTTTGATGATGTTGTGATTCTATGCTTTACACGGTGACATCTCCAGAGGTGAAAGTATAGCTGGAGAAACGGAGATAAATATGAAAGCAAGGATGTTGTGCATCATCTGAGAATATATCTGACAAAGAACAATCCTGACAGGCTACTAAATAGGAGCTAGGGGATGAGGCAGGGGGATCTGAGGAACATTCTCCTGTCTAACAATGTCCGAATGACCTGAGGGTAATCTGCAGGTTTTCCTGGTGTTGTAGATATTAGTTAGTCATTCCTTGCCATTCTACTTTGTTCTATAGTGCTCTATATTATTATTTAGACATTCTGAACTATGTAAATGTTGGTGGAAAGTGCTGTTAATTTGAGCTGTAGGAAGGAAGTTGTGGGTAGGAGGTCTCTCAGAAGAGACAGCTAAAGAGACTGTTGCTACCTTGTGTTGGGCAGAGGGCTAAAATTATAGAGCATAGATCAGTTTGACCTGCAGCATCCTGTGAAGCAGTCTCTGCCAGGATCTTTGACACTATCCAACCACACAAGAAGCTTGGTTTTAGATCTTTTTAAAGCTTCAGTGCACTATTGTTGCTATATAATCAGTGAGTGACTCAGGCCACAGATGCCTGTATAACAGCCCTGCAGCTTGTCCTAGAGGTCACAGGGTCAATCCCACTCTTGTTCCTATTTGGTGTCCAACACATCACATGAGTAACTGGATACTGTGTATGCTTGGGGAGTGGGACCCCCATCCTCAAAATTAGATGCTTTGTTAGGAATAGTTTTTGTGCTGCGACAGGCTGTGGCAGGATGAATTTACTTACTGCTGTATGAATGGCCCTACTGATAAAGCTTTTGTGTTTATGTACTTGCTAACTTCAAAGGACGCTGTTGCCTGTATGAATTCAGATCAGATTTCAGGAGCTGCATTAAAATCCAGTAAGGGCCAGATGGCTGATTGTTTGAAGAAGAACTTTCATGTTTAGCTTTTAAAAGAGAAAAAACCCCAACCACCTCAAACTTGTAATCTAACAGCAATGTTAGAATGACATTTTTGTTTCAGATGTTGCGCTCTGTTTTCTGCTCCTTTCTTAGCAAAGTGATAATTCATAGACCTGAAAATTGTCTCAGTTCCAAATTAAAATCCTTGAAGTCTTTTTTTTTTTTTTTTCTCTGTGTATCATATTTCTTTGACATTGTCCTTGGGTGGTACTGTTTGTGACTCAGTGAGGACAGAGCTATCCTCTACATGCTGGCAGAAATAAAAAAACCCAACAAATCTTATTTGGCAGTTTTACTTAGTAAGCTAAATGATCCAACCTGAATAGATAATAATACATTGCTATTGTGAGCATAGGTTCCGTGAACAGGACTGACTGACATCCCCACCAGTTCTGTCACCAGCGTGCAGATTCCCTCCCATCTCTTGCCTGCCCTTTATCCCTTCCCTGCCACACCTCAAGCCTTCAAAACCTCACATTTAAGAGCAGGTAGGAAGGCATACTACACTTGGATTTTCACTTGCACAAATACATTTATCAGGGTACCTGTTCATTTGAGAACCTAATAAGCTTAGATGGTTAAGAAATCTGGAGCAGGCAGCCAGTGGAGTGAGGAACTGAAAGGAAAAACATTAATCACCTGACTTCTTGAGTGAGACAATAGTGTTTCGGTAATGAATGTGAGAAATGAATGTTTTATAGAAATAGGTTTTTTTTTGTATTGGGGCTGGGCATGCTTCTGTGGAAAACTCAAAATAGAATGGAAGCTAATGGGAGTCTACAGAAACTTCAAAAATTACAGTAGAAATTATATTTACCTAAGCTGTATTGTTTCATTTAAAATAATTTTTTAGACAGTTGTAGCTAGATTAATGAGAAAACACTGTTTAATTCCCATATCTTGTTAAAAAGGTCTTTTGAATTTTTCCAGAGGATCAAGAGATCAAAGAGTGGAGATGTTAAAAAGATGGTCCTGTGTTGATTCCTGGATAGATGTAAGACTTTTCATATTTTTACTGCTATTTAGCTACACCTGGGTGAATAGTTCACAATAAGTAATTGAACAGAATCTGTTATATTTCTGCACACAAATTAACCATGGGAAGGTGCCATTAACCATAATAAGATGTCATTTTCCTTCATCATCCTCAAAACTCATTTTTGAGATCTTCCTACACAAGTACAATACACACTGTTCTAGAAGAATAAAGCCATTTTTCAGAAGATTGTTGTAATAATAAAGTTCAGCAATGAATATGAGATATACAGATGTGATAGAGAGCCAGAAATGTTCTTTGCTGCTGCCAAGTAAACCTCATCTCATATTCCCTTTTTTTTTTCAATGGTTTGAATTGCTGTCTTTTCCCTGCAGAAACTTTAGTGAAGCTACTTTATCTTTTTGATGTACTCAGTTCTGAGTGTATCTCCAGCTGGAAAAAACAAACAAACATTCCAAAGAATGTGTTCAGACATGTGCATTTTTAAATCAAAATCATATGCAAAGCTTTGGATAAAACATATTGGTTTTGCAATGTGGTGTAATTTTGTTCACATTTGCACTTCAAAGGTTTACAATGAGGAAATCCTAACTCAACTGTTGATGAAGTTTCTAATAAATCAGTCTTGAACATATCCTGCAGTGCTCAGTTACAAAAACTGACTCTGTGCTGCTTGGCCACTCTGTTGATATTTGTATTGCTATGGAATTGCAGATTCAGCAACATCCAGTATGCTGCTGCTGACCACAAGTTTTGAACTACTGTAATGACCTTGCTCAACAAACACACTCGTTATTTTTGTCACAGAGTAATTACCAACCAGTCTGTACACTCTTCGGTTGATGTTCCCAGAAGTTATCATGTATTTGGAGGGTTGCTTAATGTATAGCTACTAGTTATTTTTGAAATGAACTGAACATTTTGTAACACTTTTATTGACTTTTTTAACCCGTGAATGAATAACGGAAATTGCATCTGCTCCTTGCTGTGGGGTTAAATCATGATCTTTTTCTGTGTTTATATGGGGCACTCTGATAGGAATCTCTTTACACTGTACCAAATCAAAATAGAGCTTGGCCTATGGCACGTAGTCCTGTAATTTACAGGCTGAAACAAGTTTCAGTTCCAGCCTCCATAGTAACTCAAGCTTTCAATTGGAAATACAATCTCTGTATCTCAAGTTGTGAGAACTCACTAATCAGAGAGCTTTTCCTGAGGAGACGTCTCCTTGTGAAAGAAAATAAAAAGGAGTGAGGAAGGGGCGTGTGATATTGTGCCAAATTAGGTTAGTTGAAGTTCCTTAAACTTCTCAGATCCTTGGCAACTCTTCAGTGTTTCCAACATGCTTGGACTCCGGCTTATATGCCTGAATAGTTATGCTTCTTTAATGGTGTGCAAACCCAACAACGTGTAACTTTCAGAGTAGAAAGTTGATTAGATGATATTAAAGAGAAAAATGCAGGTTTCATGTGCCAGGTTATAATGCCACATGCACACACACAAATTCTTCCTGAATGCCGGTTGAACTATTGCTCTCAAACCTGGGAGCTGAATGAACTGCCTTCTGTGTGCCTTCCAGCACACTCAGAGCTGTTTGGGGCTCCTGTTTCTTTTTTCATTCCCACCACAGTGTTGTTGATGGTATTTTGAAATTTCATGTAAGAAACATTTTAAGAACAATCAGAGAAATATTGTGTGCAGTGCTTTTGGGCATACCTAAAAGCAGCCAGTGCCAACCCTGCTGGGGTGCTTAAGTGTACCCCCACCCTGGGCAATGCCTCCCCACTGTTCTTCCAGGGGTTCCTGTCACTGTGTCATGGAATGCCTCAGCTGAAGGGTGCTTCTCCTGCAAGCTCTGCAGGTTGCAGACCAACCTTCCAAATTCAACCATCTACATGAGCTCTACACTTGTGCTTGGAGACTCCCATAAAGACTGTGACACATGTAGCATGACATATATAAGAAAGTAAAAGCATTTTGCAGATGTTGATCAACATCACAGCTACATACACATACTAATATCTACCAATTTTAATGCATAGACTTAGATTTTGGTCTTGCACTGCCTAATGCTCACCTGGCGTCACCCAGTATGGCCTGGGTAGCTATGCCAGGAGCATACTTATCAGAGTACTATGCCTGCAGCTTTGTCAGAGCTTTTCTCTCGATATACATGTTCTTGCTGTGGCCAGTATACAGTCCATAAATATTTCTTTGCAAAGTGTACCTTAGCCTTAAGTGTGTATAAGCTAAATATATTTAGTGCAAAACATCAGCCAACTTAGCTATAGAATTAGTCAAAAGGAGACTAGATATTTTTTTATGGTGGAAAAGGGTTATTTACAACTCCTGTCACCTCTCAGATGCTAATTCTGCAACACTTTTGTGCGTTTGGAAAACAACTGCTTACCTTTTGAACAATGACTTTGTCTGGAAATCTCAACCCTGAGCACAGCTTTTTGTCACAGATACACGCACCTGAAAACAAGAGATTGTAAAAGAAAACAGGTTTGCAGCCACACAGTGGGTTGTTTTGTTGTACTCAGGCTATGATTACCACTGTACCCACCTCGTATGAAAACATGCAGTTCACAGATGAAGGAAGGTGGTAGGGAAACTGATGGTAAGGCCATCGGAGCCAGTGATTCTCTTTGGAGGAGGTGATCCTAACTGGAGGCATGCGTCTGGTTTCTTACCTTTGCACAAGCTAAGTGTTGTAAATGGAAGGGAGACAAAGATGGCGTCTGGACAGTATCTGTGGGCCACTGGGCAATATATTTACTCAGAAGATGACTCCTGCAGGATTTTCTGCAGGCTTGTTGAGTGTCAAGTTGATTTGAGGTATCAAAATGAGTTGATTCTCAGTTGCAGACATACTTCTTAATTTTCATGGTTAATCAGAATCTATCAAAATTAAAAGAATATGAAACTGCAACAGAGACATACAATGCAAGCAAACAAGGAACAAAGAACAGCCATTCTTACTGCAAAGTGAGAACCATTTTGCTTTAATGGCTTTTCACCAAAATTCTGCAGGCTTATGAGTGGCTCTGCAAACTGTGAATATTGCCTGAATGGAATGTTTGGCCGTTACAAGGAAACATAAAAAGTTGAGCACACTGAGGCCCTACCTCCCATCATTAAATAACACAGCTGGCTTATGTTCACGCTAATACTTTCCTGTGGAATTTTTTCTCCGCATCACTTGAAGTCCTCACCATCCTGTGTTGCCCTTTTCCATTTTGTGCTTGGTCTGTGCTTTCAGTGGAACTGAACTTAATGTGCCTGCTCTGTTTTGGTTACACCTAGAAGTTGGGCACAGCCGTTTGTGGATTCACCACATTTTAAATTAAACATTTGTCTGTCTTCTGTGCAAACCCCAACCCGCTCTGACCATAGAAAATATTTTAATATCTTTTTTTTCCCCTGTATGTATGAGCTTTCACCCACTGCTCTACTTCCTGCTTTCAGCCAAAACATCGAGGGGAAGACATCAAAAGGAGAGGGCAAATGCAAAGCAGTAATTTCATAAAAGGGCCAACAGGCATGAAAAGCAGAACCTTCACTGGCTTCCCACATATGCACTTGACCTTGAAATGTTGAATGTTTCTTTCTTGTTTCAAAGGCCAGACTTCTTTATTTTTCTTCCTTTCCTGCAGTAAAAACAACTTCATCCGGACCCTTTGCAGAAAAGCCAAAAGTGTAATCAATATCTTCAACTTTGCACAACTCTGATGTGCAGCAACTGTTGTCACAATTTAGCTCAATTAAAGAAAGAGGATTCCAATTAGAGAAATCACTTGTAATGTAATAGGGAAAACCGGGAACAAAGCCCTTACAAACTGTGCTGCAAACCATCAGCCAGGCAGAGTAATGAGCAATCTCACAAGAGTGCTATGCAATAACACTTGACATCTTCAATGCATCATACCTCAATATGTAAATGTTCATCAGGAACTAATAAAGTCCAAGGACAATCCAGTAGGAGTGTCCCGGAAAATTACTCGTAGCTCCTAATGGGACTTGGTGACCCAGGAGCTTTGTAGCATAGAGCCCTGCATTTTAGCAAATGCTTTTTGTTAATTTTTGGAAACTATAGCCAGTCATACTTTTTCTAAAGTTCCACCTATCATCCAATCCCAAATAGAAAATTCCTATCTGCAATCAAGTTGTCAGCAAGCTGTCCAGTATTTGCTTTTCCATTTCCTTTCACTATCTGACAAAGTAAATGACTGAAATATTTACTGCAAATATAGTAGAATGCATCTTTGTCAATATGACTATAACTTCAGGAGCTCTTAATTTGAGATCTCTTCCTGGGATTCCTACCCAGCACTTGATCTGCATCATTATTCTCTTTTCCTACACATTACACATCTATATTGAATATTCCTTGTTGAAACAGTTGAACAAAGGGAAAAGAACTAAGTTGAGTTTTAGTTACACTGAAAATTTCTTTTTGCTGTGCTTTCAAATAATTCCTTCTGAAAATTTTCAGTAGTTTCTCAGTGTTTGTCATAGTTCCTTCTGAAGGAGAAATGTACCACTCTTGGCATCTGCTCAATATAGAAATGTAAGGACAGTTTTCTGATGGAAAGCTCTCACTTGGGAATAACTCATGTTTGCAGGAAACATATCATTTAGAGTATGAAGTCTTAAATTAAGACACTGGTCTTGCGCACAACAGCCAGGTTTGTTCTCATTTGTTTTACAAATTACCACGGTTTTACTGCACTGTATGTGTATAGAAAAAGAGCTCATTACATTTTCTAGCTGTTGTATTGATATGTTGAACAGATAAACATTCCCATTAATTTGGGTAGGATCGTTTCTTTAAAAGATATGTATCTGACAGGTCAACCATAAATAAATCTTGAGAGTATCGTGGAAAGTGGATGCTTCTACTGCTTTCTTAGTGTGTTTCTCAGAAACCTTTTAATCCACATGGATGAGGCTACTGTCTTGCTGGCTTAAAAGGAACTTAAAAAATGTTTTATACTTTACTCTATGTGTGAATCAAGCCTTTATATGGGAGATCTCACTAACATATAGTACGCTCAACTACACTGTTGACTGTCAGCAGTCAGTGAAGAATTTTATTTGACTTTTCTCCTAATATTGCTTCCACTGCTTTTTCCTGGTGACTGAGCTAAGCCAAATGCATTTGAAAAAACATCAGGTCAAAGTGAGGATGAATAGATCACATTCATAATGTGTTGCCTGCAGTTTCAATCAAACTAGTTTTTATTATCTATAAAGGTGATGTCCATTTAAAAAAATCAAACCAAAATAACAGTATCTGCTCTCTCTACTGAGTTAAGTTCAAAGCTGTTTTCCACTTGATACAGCACAGGAACTGCAGCAGAGGTCTTTCATTTGCTGAGTGTCCTGAGCACTGTTAAATGCAATCTTTCTCCTACTCTTAGGATCAGTAAACATTTAATACATCTATACAAAAAGCAGTGAGAGGAAAAAGGAAGAACAACACACGTGATGGCTTGATTCTTAGGACAGTATCCCAGTAATAAAAATTAGAGGTTCAAATCCTCTCCAACAGAGGAGAGAATGGAATATAAGTGTTTAGTCTGGTTATAGGGAAATGTTCTTCTCCTCAACATTGCAAATCCGTCCCAGACTTCTATCTAAACGAAACCTCTGAGATGTATTGGTTCCAGCTTCATTCTTTACACTAAAATTTGCTTTCTCTCTCAAACTAAATCTCTACATGATCTATTTATTGCTTCTCTTTTCTCACATTAACAATAGCGAGTGGCTGACAATGGAAGAGTTTGATTGTTCGGTTTAGTCCTTGACAGTTTTAAAATGTGAGATTCAACTCAGGATGAAAACTAGATTTGCTGTCTACAGGAAACTGTCTACATGCATGTCAGCTATATAACTTCCTCTGTACTCAAGATAAGTTGACTCCATGCAGCCAGAGAGCCTAGAAAGTGATTCTTCCCAGCCTAAGATAGACCCAAAGCTCAATTTGGATTCCTAACCATAGTTTTGGAGTTTTTGAAGATGTAGTTGGGAATCATACCCAGCCTTCAGCTGCTGACCTAGAAAGACACAGTTGAACTGAGCTCCTCTAGCTTTTGTCCTGAGTAGCTCTTTAGCTTCATTGGCTTTGAAGTCTGCAGACTCAATTGAGTTACCTGTACACACACGCATTTGGTACATTGAAGATGCCCTAGAGTAACTTGTGAGGCTTCAGAAAGAGATGAATCTCCTACAGGTTCAGTGCCACATGTACCAGCTTGTGTGGATATCTTGGATGTTCTAGGACGTGCTTGAGCAACAGAAATGAACACCTACTTTGTCTACCATGATGCTCCATTATTTAAAGGATCAACAGACATTTACAGACTTAAATATTGGGGTCTCAATGACAGACTGTACTTTCAGAGCTCTAGCTCTTTACATTTGTAATAATATTTTTTTTTATGGAGACCAGAGCCATTAGTTAAGCCAAGTTCTCAGCTGCCTTGTGTCATTGATATACAGAATTGGTGGAGCTTACTATTGAGTATAGCTGAAACTGCAAATACTTGTCTGTGCATAAAAGAATTGAGCACAGACTCCCTTATGTATAGCTGGAGTGCTTTTTCATTTATCATGTTCCTTCCTCTTTGCAGAAGAATTTTGCTGAACTTACAGTTTTTATCTGTGCCAGACAATTTAACCTGGTACTTTGCATCATAAACAAGAGGTTTTCTGTCCTTGAACCTAACTGAATGCCAAAGACACAGATTATCTGCTCTTCACAAAACAAACCTAGATGTGATACCTTGCCATTAATTTATTCTCTTTAAGTTTGTAAAATTTCTTTGAGTAACATTTCTCTGTGACATTTGAAAACAGAATTGTATGGATGTATTTCTGCACCAAAAAATTAAGGGACAAGACAGAGAATCTCTTAAATATTTTTTATATTCTGTAAGATCATATGTAACTTATAGATACGAAAACCATGCAGATTTTTGCTTTGCAGTAGACTTGACAGTGTTATTTGTCCATTAGAATTTACTGCTATATATAGGAAAATGGAGGAGAGGTAAATCTAAAATCCCTGATCCAAATTCTGTCTTCTAGGTCCTTTTCATCATGTTTTTTTCCTCTGTACTGAGAAAGAATTTGCAATTTGGAAAAAACCTTCTTCTGGTCAACAAAATTGCTTTTATAAATAAGTAAGTGTATTAGGAATAATTTGCAATATGATATCTTCTGTTGTCAAATTGTGCATACTTTCAAAGTAATGGTAACATGCTAAGAGAACACCATGATGAAAGATTTGAAATATTGTTAGGCAGCTACACACAGAACTGCCTTTACGTATGCATTACTTTAGAGAAAGACAGAATGAAAAAAGGAAGTGAAGTGTCACATATTTTAGGTTGTGTTCTGAAGTCAAATGTTAAATTAGTAGGACAATTGTATGTGTCCTTCCCAAATCTCCTTTCTGTTTCACAATGATGATGCAAATAATGCATCATCTATGCCTGAGATTGGAAGAATAACTCTTATGTCCAAAACTTCAGACAAACATGCCCTTATCTAAATGACAAATGCATATATTCCTGCACCTTCTGCTGCATTCACTGTGGGGTTCATGTATTTATTACAGTCCATTATTTTTAAACTAAAGGCATGCATGCTCAAGCAACAGTACTGGGCTGAAGTAATATTTGCAAGCTTTAGAGTAGTTTCTCAGGCTTCCCAAGGCATGCTGCCTTGGCTGAGGTATGTCCTGGTTACTTCCTAGTGTGCCACGTCTTCCAACAATGAAACAAGTCTTCCAGCAGCAGGTGGGCAATGGGAGACACCTGCCTATATATTACTCTGTTCCTTTACCTCCTTGTTCTCACATTCCAGGGCAGCCAATACAGAGATCTGCACTAGTTTCTCTGAGACCTTGACACAGAGCTGGGAAGTACTGCTAGTACTGAGGAGGAGATCACCACTGTCAATTACCTAGATGGTGTCATTCAAATCCCTATTACGTCAACATAGACGCCACATAAACTTTGTCATTGTACACACAATATCCAGACCAAATAAAACAGTTGTAATTTTTTTTCTGGCCTTACTCTACTTGCTGCCCTTCATTTGCATGATCAGTTTGTTCTTTGCTAAGTCCAATCAGTCTGTGCTTGATGTTGTAAATGGATGTGATAAAGGAGCTGAGGCAGCAGCTCTACGAGGAAGTCCCAGAGCTTGCTCTTTCATTTAATCTAAAACTCAACACACTGGAGATTAAGGTTAAGTAAGGCAGCAGGGAGACTTTTCATATATGTTTTCCTGTCTGTTCCTTGTGGCCATTGTCGTGTTCACTGTCGTTACTATCTTGTTGATGGAGACAGAATTTTAACAGGCCTTGTAGCAATAAAACAAGAGGTAATGGTTTTAAAGCAGTGATGAAACACTGGAACATGTTGCTCAGAGAGGTTGTAAATAGCATATTCCTGGAAATGTTCAAGGTCAGGTAGGACAGGACTCTGAGCAACTTGATATGGTGATGTCTCTGGTCATTGCAGGAGCATTGGACTACGTGACCTTTAAAAGTTCCTTCCAACCCCAAAAATTCTGTGATTCTTGGAACAGAGCCAGACTGTGAGGGGGCCATGCCCAGTCATGGAGGGCCAGAACAGCTCAGGCTGGGAGGAAACACCTGGAATGGAGACACAGAACTTTTCCTCCTGGAACAAGGATTTTGACTTCTGGACTTTCTATCTTTCTCCTCAACAAGTGACATCTTCCTAGTTCCTCTAGAGCAACAGCCCATTCACAGGCAGAGACATACCCATGTACAGGAATGTGTTACCACACAAATTGAGTCTGCCCTGCTGGGTACTGCAAGGCAATGTGTGCCAGCATAAATGCTGTTGAGATGAGATTAACAGATTTAGGAGGCTGGCAAAAAGGAGTAGAAAGTGTATGGTAGAGAGTGGGGGAAGACACCAGTTGTACTGACATACATTGAGAGTTGTTGGGGGAAAGAGAGCTGGAGACATCATTTGAACATCTGAAGATATGAAATTAAAGGACGGCAGTGAGGAGCTGAGGAAATTGAAAACGAAAAGTTACATGGCTGTGAATCAGACAGTGTCAAAGGAATAAAATGACTTAGTTTTATGTCTTCGTGCTATCTGCATAATCTATGTCCTTATGAAGAAGAATACAGAAATACTTATGAAGCACAGATAAAGAGGTCTGTAGTTGACTCATGGAGCCTATAGTACATTGCATTTCTAAAAGATTTCACATCTTCACCATCACTGGAAAGATGTGAGCCATGCATGTTGACCCTTCATTTCAGTCAGAGAAAAGTGAGTTAGTGTTGCGGAAATCTCCATTTTAATGAGTAGTAAAGAATTTACGTTCAGAAGAAAACTGAGAAGATAATTTCTATGTATGGTGAGTGGAGATTATTTTTTCCTCTCCAGAAATAGTCCAGCAGAAAGGAGAGGTCAGCAAGTTGCTGTGGGAAGGATAAAAAAAACCCAAACAAAAAACCCCAACCCAAAACAAAACCCCCAAACCCTAAATCCTCCTCTCTTTAATCTTACAGAAAATGCTACATTTTAAGTACTCAAGATGGGGACACAGACAGCTAAATGAAAGTGATGAAGTTGGAATAACACAGAGCAAGAAAATGAATGCTAGTTAACGGTACTGAAGAAGATATGTCTGGCATACTACGGGGTATTTATTGGACATCTACAGTGCTGGAACACTAATGTGAAGTGTTTTCTTGTGACTAGACAACTTTCAAGTCTATAAAGATTGAAGATTATTTTATTGTCTGTCTCATGTTGTGTTCTGGTTCTTCCATGAGGATGTGCTGCCAGAGAGAAGAATGGGGCTGAATGGAACGAGGAGATCAAATTTCTAACTTTGACAGATATTCCATTAGAAACAGACAGCTAACAAACTGTCTTTTTCATCTGCCTTTTAATCAATAATATATGAGATTACTCTCTCTGCAGACCAATATTTCAATTATTTTAGTTCAGATAAAGTATGTACACTGTGCTTTCTTTTCTTTTCTTTTTTTTTTTTTTTTTCCTATCCTGATTAGCAGAAGAGCAAAACATTAAGCTGGCTTTGTCTGCCTTTTCGCAGTTTGAAATTCAGGCTGTTTCAATTACTTTTGAATCCACAACAGTGAGTCTAGGTACTATGTCGGAAGCTGTCAGTTTGGTTTCTTCTGTTGGACTGTATGTATTTCTAGATGGGATTGCCACTAATTTTAGAGGTAATTCTCTGAATAAACCAAATCTATAACATAGAGATGGAAAGTATGCAAACTTCAGCCTTCGTATTTCTTCTGGTTCTTGTTAGCTGTGGAGCCTCCTTACTACTGCTGCTAGTTTCTTAAGGCACTCAAGGAACTCCTGTATGTAAAATGTTTTTGTGTGGCACGTATAGCAACATTAACTATACGTTGTATTTGGATAAAGGGAGGCAGTGTGGGTTTATTTTTTTTCAGAAACAGGAAATCAAACTCAAGTGGGACTGATTCCAAACACTGACCAATTTTATCCTGACTCCAGTTTTGCCTTGACCTTTCCTGACTAATGCAAAATGAGGCTAGCTATGTTAAGAGTTTTTTTTTTTAAGTATTTATACTGTAAAGAGTCATGCTGACTCAAACAGAAGCAGGCTTGTGCTCTTCCAGTGAGCCACATAATAGATCCTTTGAGAAGAGCAGTGGAGGTAGTGTGAAAGGTCATTGACTCTCAATCTGTGTACATTCCAAGAGGATGCAGACAACTGGTGGTGTGAATACATACAAGTCTAAATCATCTAATCACAAGACATAAGAGGACAGCTCAAAACCAGGAAGAAGCAGCAAGGTTCTGTGACTTCCTACAGAAAGCCATAGGTATATAGAGAAACAAATGCACACTCCACGTACCACAGTTTTGCTTTGTTTGTTTGTTTGCTTGTTTTTCCTGACCAGAAAGCCTTTTTTTTTTGCTTTATGGAGTTTTTTTGAGGTGCTGGAGCGTATCCAGAGACAGGCAACAAAATTGGTGAAGGGGCTGGAGAACAAGTCTTATGAGGAGTGGTTGAGAGAGCTGGGGATGTTTAACCTGGAGAAAAGGAGGCTAAGAGGAGACTTTATTGCTCTCTAAAACTACCCAAAAGGCAGTTGAAGTGAGATAGGGGTCAATCTCTCCTCTCCAGTAATGAATAATAGGACAAGAGGAAAAGGGTTCAAGTTGCACCAAGGAAGGTCTAGATTGGACATGAGGAAGAACTGTTTCACTGAGAGGGTTATTAAGCATTGGACCAGCTGCCCAGGGAGGTGGGGGAGTCACTATCTCCAGAGACATTCAAAAGACACATAGATGAGGTACTGAGGGGTATGGTTTAGTTTAGGGATGGGCCTGGCAGTGTGAGGTTAGTGGTCGGAATCAATGATTTTAAAGTGTTTTCCAACCATAATGATTCTATGAGTCTATGAATTTTACAATCAAAATTGTTCTGTTTGGGAATAAAATAAGTTTACAGATTCTATTTGGTCAATCCCTTTGTCTGACACTGCAATTTTGAATCCCTTCTCAAAAATGCATAGTGCTGTCATAATCCATAGCTCTTATGAGAACTGTTGGAGTTTCTGTGTGATCTCATCTGGGTAGATCATTTTGTTGTCACACCTATGACAGAGGCAAAGATCAAGAGAATAATAAGTGCTTTGAGTTTTGTCTTAGCTGGGGCTGCCACCCTCTGTCTCTGTGTGGTCAGTGGGGGAAAAGAGACATGATACCAAAGTTAGATACCTACCGCAGGTGGTCTGCTTGCCTACAGGTCACAGCTACTTTTTCCAATTTGGCAGAGCCCTGGCTGCCCCAGATAGCAGGGGATGTACTTACTCACTTCTAACTTCATTTTGATACTGGTAGGCAGGGAGCCATCAAAGTGAGTTTTTTTTCACCTAACATTAGTAATCTAAAAATTGTGAGATCAGTGTAAGCAGACCATCCATGCTTTCCCTCAACTTCAACCATCTTTATTCATAACAAGCCCCTTAGGTCTTAGGAGGAATGAATCAGCCTATTCCATCTATCTCCCAATAGGGAGCAGAGAAAGCTGAGGTAGCAAGTTTTCACAAGGTATCTCAAATCCTGAGAGCTTGCTTGGCAAAGTGAAAGTGGCTCTACTCTACTTCACACTTCTCTGGTGTTCTCCAGTTTTTATATGAGTGCCATTTCCTTTGCCTTCAAAATCATCACTTTTGGGAGAGCTGATGCTATGAGAAACAAGTCTTCAACAAGGCTGTGCTTTTCTAATGGATGTAAAGCCAGTAGAACTATTGACATACATTAGGTTACATCTGTAGTGCAGAGAGTATATGTTAATCTGCATCTGTTTATTTTTATTTCTCCCTGGGGGCATGTTTGCACAAAGAACAGCTATTTGACAAAGCCTACACACTCCTTAAATGTAGATCTGAAGTCCTGCCAAGCATCCATGGATGAGAAGAAGTCTTTTCCTCTCATTGTCATTTGTATCAAATTAGTGATATTACTGTGGTGCCTAGAGACTGCAAATTAGGTTTAGATCCTCCTTCTGCTATGTCCTGTTCAGCCAAATCAGATGACAATTGCTCTGCTTTAGTGAGCCTACTATTTTTCAAACCTGCCACCCAAACGTACTTAAAAGAACCATTTGATTTAGAGGGAAGGCATGGGATGGAGGAATGTAAAGACAGATTTTGTTTGCTATTTGTATCATGATGAGGAGTAAGCAACCACGTTGCACTGGTTAGAGCCAAAGAGAGAGAGTAAAAGGTTGAGGGAAACTGCTAGCTACTTAGCTGTAGTAGTGTCTGTACCTGGCAAAGGGCAAACCTTTACACTGTCAGACTGGAAGCAACTGCAAGTCCAGAAGCAAGTGCTGTACCCTCTGTAGGATTAAAGCCATCCCAGCCTTCCCATGAACAAGCTTTCTGCCATGGTCTGCATGCCCTGTGATGGAACCAGCTCTCTGAGCAAACAGAAAGCGGCACGTTCCTGCTTACAATAGTGTGATAAAGATTAGCCACCTAAAACCACAGGGATGACATTAAATAGTACAACATATTTTAAAGCAGTAAATGAAATGGTATGATAATTCAGCAGCAATACTCTGTTATTTTTGATACCACCAGTTTCTTTTTAAAGCAAAAGTCTCAGTAGGACTCAAAAGAAGATTTTTTTTTTTAAAGTCTTGCACTTTTTATTATTGAGAACACATTGTTCAGTGGAAATTCTCTCATCTTCCATTTATCACAAACATTTTTATTTGTAGGAATTAAGTGTTTCATGGATATCTGTTACCTGATGCATTGTTTATCACAGACAAAAAATAAGTGAATAAGTTAAAACAATATATTATGCCTTCTTTTAAATATGAGATCCGAAGCCTACATTTGAGAAGGTATATGGCGTATAATTTCCCTATATTTAAAAGTCTACTTTTAAAGTCTATTTAAAGTCTACTTTTTCTTATAGGAATTTCAGATAACGTTCTCCAAGTTCAAAAAGGTTGCTCATTACTAAGATGTCTTCACACTCTACCGTTTTTTTTTTTGTGTGGTGGTATTTTGTTTTGTTTTTTCGTTGTGTACTCACCAGACTAGGACTGTTACTGATTCTGACATTGATGCTGACCTAGAAAAGTTTTCACTCCAAGCAGTGTTTGGTAATAAAACACTTATGTGTTGAAAAGATAATGTGGATTTTGCAAACAAATGTAGACAAGAGAGAACAGATAACATTTTAGGCCTGCCACTTTGATAGCACCCCTTTGGTGTGCCAAGCCTTTCTAGCTGGAAATGGATTTCCATCCCAGCTCTGCAAGGAACAGAGCTAGGGAGGCTGAGCAGCATGGAGTGAATGCCAGGCTGGCACTAATATAAGGTGTCGCTTTTTACCCGCTCTGTGAACCTGCAACGATCCCTGTGAAATGGAAACCTAAGATTTCAGCCCTCCTCCTGGTTTAAGCTGTGAGCTTGAACTCTCTATGAACTCAGTGTGTGTTGAAGCCTGGAATAGTTCAAAAGGAAAGAATGAAGCAAATTGATAAAGATGAAAACTGTATAGCTTCATGTTCTGGGTAATGGCGCCTGCATTGCTCACTGGCACAGACAGTTCTGAATGCTGTTGCAGCATGAAAGGGAATGATTACATATATGTTTTGGGTTTTTCCTGAGGCTCCTCTGGTTAAACCTGTTGCTACTTTGCTAGTGCTACAGGCAAGATAGCCAGAACATATAATAAAAACAGTCAAAACAGTTAATAAATAAGAGCAGTGAGAACCCTGATTCCTGAAGTTATGATTTTTTTTTCCTATCAGGTTCTGGCAAGAGCTATGGAAAGAAAGACTCTGATAGATGTTCTGTGTTTGCCCCCACTGGAGACAAATGGCTCTCCTGATAATGTTATCTCTGGAGACCGACCTTAAACTGCCAAGTTCACTCCATTTAACAAATATGCTGGGTTAATAAGCATTTTGAGCATGATTCCAGGATGTGCCAGGTGCCTGGGATAGTCTCTTGACGTCAGAGGAGGGGGGAGCTCCATGTCCCAAATGCGTGTGGGAAGAACAACTGCAGTGTTTATCCAGAATGTGCCCATTGGCAGCACCACTGAGAAACTACTCCTGAATGTCTCAGAGGAAAAGGAAAACTCAAGTGCTTTGAACTCCAGTAAGGAAATTAGCCTATCAAAGATTCCTTTCTCAAATTAGACAAGATTTTCTCTCCCATTAGGGTGTGTTCTTTGGAGGTAGATAATGGTGCAGAGCTGGAATCTGATAGTTACTCCTGCTCCCTTTCTGTTGTGGAGCTTTTTAATACATTA
This sequence comes from Urocolius indicus, assembly GCA_013401255.1. Taxonomy (NCBI): domain Eukaryota; kingdom Metazoa; phylum Chordata; class Aves; order Coliiformes; family Coliidae; genus Urocolius; species Urocolius indicus. The sequence goes on along the minus strand of WBNH01002704.1, from coordinate 1,355,766 downwards.
GAGGGATGTTTCTCAGGCAAAAAAAAAAAAAAGGCAAACACAGAAATGAATGTATGCTTTGACAAGACAAATAATTTCCTAACTGCATTTTTTTGCATATATATATATATAAAATATTTTTTTGCAAAAAATATTTATAAAAGAACCTTGCATCTGTGAGCTGATCACATGGTCAAATAACAAGCCATAAATGCAATATGGCAGTGTATGTAAGGACTTTTTCTGTGAAGAATTGTGTGCCTTCCTTTCTCATTTTGACTTAAGTCACAGTGAATGCTCCTCAAAACATTCCAAAGGAAGCTGACAGTCTCTCTGGATCAGAAGTGTTCAGTTCATTTTAGGGGGTATACAAGTTCTACTTGTCCTCCTCCCGCCTCAAAATTCATAGACAATAACCAGTCAGAAAGAAGGATTCATTACAGTGACATAAATTCAGGTGTTTAAAATTGATCATATCACTTTTGTTAAATTCAAGGCTTTGCCCAACAATTCTCTTTACATCAGAGTTCATGTTTGCCAATGCTTTTAATTTTTTTACCTTCCCATCTATGAAAGTTTCATTCAGAAATGTAACTTTTTGGATAGGGAGATCTGCAACTATGAATGCACTAGCTTGTATTTTTGGATGCTAACAAAATAAAAGGACACTAAAGAAAACCAATTCTCCATTTTTTTCAGCTCTGTGACTTTGAAGTCCTGGCATGAACTTTGAGGGTGAAATTAATCCTTAGGTCTAGACTAACTTTACCTTAGCCATATAAAAGTCATTTGGTCTCAGCTAGGCTTCTGTAGCCTAGGTAGATAGGGCAGCCCCAGCAGACAAACTAGGTTGGAAGGGGATTAGACACGTACCTTTTTCGTGACTAGTATTTATATGATAATATATGAGACAAATCTGATTCTGGTTTAGGAACAGTAGGAGTGCAAAGACAGTGCCTTGCCCTGCACTGCCAGTCAGTCTGAAAGTTGCCAGGAGGAGTCTGATTCTGACCTGACTGCAACAAAACAGCCTTCCTTGCGAGGGAGTCTCCAACTTTCCTCTTGGTACAGTTTTATGTCAGGTCTGTGTTACCAAACCAAACCAACTAAATGCCAGGGTCTGTACACAAAAAAATGCTACTGTGCAAATGCAATAAAGATAAGAAATAAGGTCTTGATCAAAACTAATGACAAGATGGAAAAGGGTACAGTCATAGTGCAATAGACATGTTATGTGCATGTTTTTATTGTACATCTTGGCAGTTTTATCAAATACTGATGCATCAGATTGTTAGAGCTGATCTCAGATATGATGTAGGTCAAATGAACTTTGCACATTCAGTAAAACTTCATGGCCATGACCCACCTCCCAGTTAATAAAACATTCCTTATCGACTTCTATGAGAGCTCTGTCTTTGAAAAGCAGAGGTGTAAACAGACAGGCCTCTTCAATTACTCCTGTAATTATGGCACAGACAGACATTCAGAACCCAATGAACATGGAGATGTCAACAGGGCTTTCACAATTGACTGTAATGGTGAGTGACTGGGATTCTTGCTCTAGTCTTCCCCAATGCACGGTAACCATTGCCATGGGAAACCACTTTGTTTTTCTGAATTTTGACCCCCTGCTGGTAAGCAGTAGTTTGAGATACCACCGAGAATGGCAATGGAGAGCTTCAGTGAGATTAAGGGGAGTGGTTAAACATCTGATTGACTGAAAACATGATAGGATCTTTCTGATGTAACCTTCTTCCCAGAAATATATCAAGCTGAGTGGCTATGACAAATGATCATTTCATAAGGCATCTCACTCCACCTCCTTATGCCACTTTCTGTGATGAGTAACATAGCCCCAGAATTGTGGGGATAGAAAGGGGGAGGGAGAAGGAAGTGTGAGGAGAGCAATCTCTGAATCAGTCTCTGTTTTTAAAGGCATTTCTGAGACCTTTTGTTTAGGAATTTTTAATTTCTCTGATTATTCCTTTCCCTCCACCTGGACAAAAAAAAAAAAACCAAAAAAAAGGAAAGAAAAGAAAAGAAAAAAGGTATTGTAAGGATCTCTGAGAGGGTGAATAGCAGGACAGCTCTTATTGGACTCCACAGCATTTGCCCCTGCCTCCCCTAGTTGAAGAGCTGTACAGCTGTCTTAAAAAATACTGTCACTCAGGATTTGAATAGTTTTACATAATCTGGACTGGAGTGGGGAATCCAGGCGTTTTGCTGGTCAAGTGGCAGATGGGGAATTTAAGCTTTTATAATATGGTCACAATTGCTGCTCCCACAGGGATTTTCTTTTTCTGTCTATTGATTTATTATAAGCTCCAAAGTAAAGACCCCAGGATTAAAGTAGGGGTGGAAGGTGATATATTCTGAAGGTCAGAGGGGTGAAGATGTAGAGGAAATCTGAATCTATCCCACTGCTGCCATGGCGGCCCAGATGGATGGTCTGCATGCTCTGTTTGTGACCCCTCTTCTAAGGAAGAGGAGCATTTAAACTGCTGGTTCACCAGCTGGCACGAGAAAAGGAGAAGCTACTATTTTAGTTATGATTTTAATTCTCTGTTTTATTACTTTTTAGTATGGAAGTACTTGACTAGTTCCTCCCATTTTCTCAGCTCTGACCATAGTCCTTGCCTTTGCCCTAACTATCTCTGCAGAGAACTGACTTTTCCAAGACAGCCCAGATGCTCTTCCCGCTAGTGTGAAGTTCTGAGTCCCCGCTAAGATCCCACAAACTTACATCCGTTTACCCCAGCTGAGGGCCTGGCACAAACCTAATGGCAACTTCTGAGATAAATCATGGTTTAGGAGATGCCAATCTAAGAGAACATCAAAGGAAACATGGCATACATTGTTTTATAATTATAAAGGGGGAGTGTAGTGCAAGTTTTTCTGAAAAATAGTTCTCTGGCAGATAGGGAAAGTATGTCAGCCTTAAGTAAATATGGTAAACCGTGTATAGCTGGGATTAAAGTGAAAAAGACATATTCTCTTGCTTACGCTTAGCTGACCATCCCTGCTGTTTGCATTTGCTCTGACATCAACCTTCAGGTGGGGGCATGTTTACACATTAAAGCTAATGAAGCTTGATTGCAACGGACCTGCCCTTCAGCCTGCCTCTTCCTTGGTAGCAGCTGGTTGCAGCCTGAACGAGCCTGGGCTCTGCCTGCTTGCTCCACGACCTGATGCCAAGGCTGGGGTGATGAACTGCTTTTACACAAAGCAAACTTTCATTCACTGGAAACAGGTGCAAAGTGTCCTTTTGTGTGAACAGCTGGGAAAACAGTAACCCTTCCCCTGCCTGCACTTACTTTGCTTAAGACTCATTCTGTGGGGGGAATAGAGTGGTAAGATTTCAAGCAATATTTTCTACATCTGCCTGCTTGACGTTGAAAACCTTTGACTTGTATTGCTAAACAGTTTTGGGTTTTTTTTTTTTTTTTTTTTTTGTCTTTCAGTATGCATAGAGCTATTTCACAATAAAAGCCAATTTTAGATGCCTTGCTAGATATAGCTGTAATTTTCTGGAGCTTGTGCTTGCCTTGCAAAGGATCTGTATATACATTCTGGCAGCTGCTGCTGGGATCTGTTCAATAGCTCAGATTATGGGTGGTCTTTCTGTAGCTAACTCCACAACTTCTTTGGCTCTGTCCTCAGTTAGATGGTGGAGTTCAGCAGAGAGTATTAGCTATTCTTCTCTTGCCTTAATAGTAAGAGATACTAGGAACAAAATCCTCACTCCTGTCAAGCATGTAGCTATGTACTTAAGGCTGAGTATATTAGTAGTTCTAGTGAATTCAAATAAAGTTGTAAGCTGGCTTTCATCAAAGGAACCAAAGAAGAAAGACACCCAAGATTACAGGCATCTCAGTGGGAAGGATAATTTAGGAATAATAATAATACAGTTAAAACTCAAGGCAGACCCTTATGTTTCTTTGATAACAAACTTTTTCTCATATTAGATTCAATATAATAGCATTTCATTCTATCAGATTCTTTGCATTTCAGAAAATTGCAGAAAATAGATTTTTATTTCCATAAATAGAAAATGAGGAAAAATAATGCCAAGATGATGCTAGGCACATCAGAAACGTGCAAAATGAACTACCTCAGTGGGACAAGTTAAGGAATTTGGTAGCAGAGCAGTCAGTAAATTACTGTTTTTGCAAGAGGATAGTATTTTGTGGGTAGCCATCTATAACAATTTTGCTTGATAGTTGTAAAATAGCTATGTGTATTCAGCAGGAATTTCATAGCATTTTGTAAATATAAAGAACCATCTAAGTTAGCTGAAATGATTTACTGAAAGCCAGTATAAGTGCCAAGCAATTGGTTATATGTCAGAAATTTAAAAGTAATAGAGTCTGATGGGTCAAGAGAATTATTGACTACTCTCACTGTTGCAGCATCCTTTCTTACAAAATACTCTGCCTAGTCAACAGGAAGACGTATAGATGTGTCAGCATAATATCTCACTTCAGACTGGGAAATCATTGACATTTAAAAAAAAAAAACAATTATAACAACTTGGTGTATTTCTGACGATATATCAGAGTCAGATGTAAACAATAATGGTGATTTGGGAGACTATTTGCAGTATTGATCTGTTTTGGCCATGCTTGGACAGCATGAGGAGCCTTGGAATTTTTACTGCGTAAGGAGTGTGTCTCACAAATGCCCATTTTTGATAGCTCAGGGCTGTCCCAAACAAAGTCCTTCTGAGAAGATGGGGAATTTTACATGAGTTCAGATGAACTAATTACTGCAGGTTCTGTCTTTGTGTTCTGTTGAAATGCACTTTACGTACTTCACACCATTTAGGATGGATTATATCCTAGCTTTAGGTTATATCAGTATCTCCCTCATCTTATCCTCTCCCTTCCCACTCAGCAGCAGCCCGTAACCCTGTCTCTCAGGCTGGTAGTAGGAAGAATTTGGTAGTTTGTGTTGGAATGTCACAGGAACAGGAAGAAGCATTCAGCTGTGTTCGCTGCATTTGACAGTAGTTCATTGCTCCCCAGGATGAAGAAGTAGGTTGTATGGAAATGCCCTGTGGATCATGATCCAGAATTTTAGCTGCAAACTGGACCACACCAGCTTCCAGATAGATGTGTGTAAAGGCGGGACCGAAGCCTTTTTTTCTCCCAGCCCAGCACTACAAGACCAGAGAGACCTTAAGTGAGATTAAAAGGCAGTAAATCAATAGGATATGCTTTTTCCAAAATATGTAAGTTAATTTTGACTGGCAGAGGAATTTAGCAAGACTTAAGAAAAAAAAATTAACAGCAAGAATTTCCAGAATTACTATAATTGTTAGACAAAAAAGAGAACAAATCTCATGCTGTGAGTCAGCCTCTGGCTACTGGAAAGGAGGGTGATCCTGGGGACATGCCCTTCTGGGTTGATCTGTCCTTCTATTCTTTTCCCCTCTGTGTGGCCTGTCTGTTGCTTGCCACCACTAATGCTAGCAGTGGTGTTCATGTTGGAGAGTCTGGCTATGCAGCTAATCCAGTCTGGACCTTCTTAATTGTCTCAAAATATTCTTACATTATTATCTGAGCTCTAGGCAAAGCTCTGATTGAATTCAATGAGGACAAGTATCCAGTTCTGACTAGGCAAGCTGCAGTCCCAGAGAGAACTGAACTTGCGTTAGACATAGTATTAGAGTCTACATGAGCTTTCTCTGCAATGATAGCACTAAAACAGTCTAAGAAGGAAACTGTCAGAAGTCAGGGAATGCTACCTTGAGAATGCCCTCTCTCAGAGGAAGATGTTGTGCTCCTTCAGATAAACGTAGCATGTCACTCGAGACATCACAGGTACTCAGCTATCAAAATGACTTTCCTGTGGGTGTGTAAGCACCATTACAGATGGGGTGCATTGGCTGTTAGGCAGCAAGTGGGGAAAGAGATCACAGGGAAATGATCCTCTGTATTAGTATAAACCATCCCTCTACTGCATTTTTGCTCTATCTGTTCCCTGGTGCTGCTTGTCAGCTGCAGGATGAATGCTTCATCTCACACGCCATACATCCATACATACAAAGTGCTCTGCAGACTAGGAGCAAGGAAGGAAAACTTAGGATTCCTGTAACGTCCTGCTGTTTGTATAGGAAATGTAAAGGGCCTAATCTCCCTGCTGTTAAATCTCTAGCAATAAGGTGTTTAACAAAGAGGCTGTACAACCCCAAAATGAAGAAAGTATCATATTAGGAGGAATGTTGTAAAGGAAACCTTGAAGTTTAGCTATTTTGGCAAGGGACCAACCCCTATATTAGTTCTGCAAAAACTTTAGTGTGCCTTAATGAGACAACTGGCCAGCTTACAGAACTGTAAACCCATTGTCCCTCCAGAAACTCTAAACCCTCCATCTCTTGCAGAGGAGCAAGGTGGAACCAAGTGCAGCTTGGTGGAGTGAAGCTCTCCTGGGAGCCCTATGTGTGCACTCAGATCCAGGGAACCGTTGACTGACCCTGAAAGATTTTTTACATGAAAAAAAAAAATCTGCTCTTTGTTTGGAATTATGCTTTTAGAGGCACATTGTGTGTGAAATTTCAGCCATTACAATGGTTGTGAGGAAAATGGGGAAACCTCAGAGACCTGCAAAGAATTCTACATAAAGTGCTTTTGAAAATGCATTTAATGATTGTTAATCCTTTATTATCTAGGAATAGCTGTCTGCATTACTTGTGAAACATCAGTGCTGTTTTTGTTTTTTCACAGCTATAAAAAATTTGATATTGTAATATCCCTGGATCAAAATATATGTAATAAAATGATTTCTAAGGAAACTATAAGAAAATGACCAACTTCAATAGTGGGAGACAAATCACATGAAGCAACACAACTCCTGTGAACTTATCATATCTTTTCTCTTTAGACTCAACAGACACTGAAATACATCTACAAAAAAACCCCTAACCAATGAAAGTGTTGTATGAACAATATGGAAAGCAGACACGGATTTCAATGTCACATTTCAGCTTATGAGCTTATGATCTACATGTGTAGTATTAGGAAAAAAGAAATTAGTTTAGTGTAATACATAATTTGCCCCACTGTGCATGAAACTTGGTAGTTACTGTTTTAAAGTAGTATGATCCTAATGCCTCTGAGTGCCGTTGTGTGAAAAATAGTACAACAAAAAGTCTGTCTGCTCTTATGAAGATTTCCACTTTCTTTGTGTTGATCTTCACTGAAGTCAAAGGTAAGACACAAATAAATAAATAAATAAATAAATAAAGTGGGTAAAAATACACTCTGACAGTGATGAGGCCAGTTCCAAGGGGAAGAAAATTACAATGAGGAATTTGCGAGAAGGCACAAATCTATCTTTAGTTGTTTCTGATATATCAATAGTTTGTGATCAAGGGACTTAAGTAGTCCTTAAACTCGCTGGCTGCAGATCATCCTATCCTTTTCTTTCAGCAGTTTTGTACTTTCCCTGTTCACTCACTGCTCTTACTGCACATTGCATTGCTTTACATCAGTCACCAGAAAGTCCTGTTCCTTAGGGTGTTTCTGTCTGCGGTCTCTGTGCTGTCTGTGAGTTGACACAAGTGAATTGACAGAAATAATATTCATATCTCTGAATAGTTCCCTACATTGCAGCAGTGATCTGGAAACCCCCATACTTCCTTGGTTCCTGCAGGTCAACATTTACAGTGATCATGTGGGCTAGTTGCTTATATTGTGCCATGCATGAGTCATGGATGGGAATTTTCTGTGAGAATTGTAAAAGTAATGCAGACCAGCAGTTTTTACTCTTCTCTTATATACTAAATTGAAAAATATGTGAAGTTCATTCCTTTTATAGTAATAACTACCTTAAATTTATTTGTTATGATTTGAAAATAAAAGGAGAAGTGCGTTAAGGAATTTGCTGGGCATGTAGTAGAGGAAGAGAAGGGAAGTAGCCCTGCTAATTGTTAACTTCTGGAAAACTGACCCTTTCAAAGAGGAACTCTTCTTCTGAACATGATATTAACAGGAATGAAAATAACAGAACTTGGAGAGATTTTTTTGTATTAAGTATTAAACAGAATTGCTAGAAAGGTGCTAGAAAGGAAGCAGGCAAGCAACACTTAAAGGACTAAATAATTATTATAATAATGGTAATGATGAAACAATATGGAGTTAGTAGTATAAAATTTAACTATACTGATTTTAATACACTTGAATCTTCCCTCTAGTTATTTGAGAAAGAATATGTTTAAGAAACATACGCTGTTTATGTTGTAATTGTGTATTTTCATGACTTGTCATGTTTTGTGTTGAATTTAAATTTGAATTTGTTAATTTAAAAGGAAATGTTTGAATGTAATTAATATTCAACATTCTGAACAAAGTTTTTGGAGTACTATTCAGTCTAAATTACTAAAATAATAGGCTCCTAACATTACCTCTATTTTAATACTGCTTTTATTTAGAAAAATAAGTTTGGAAAATAAGCAGCAGGAAAAGCCTATACATGTGTATACATAAGAGCATGTGTGCCTTGATACCTGCCATATACACTTCATAGGCACATTCAAACTGGAACACATACAAAAAAAGAATTCCCAATAAATATTGCTGAAATCCTGTCTTGTGTAATGAACAACTATTGTGCTGCAAGTTCAGACAGTGGCTTTTCAGCCCTAGAGGCTCTTGTCCGCTATTCATCTACCTAGCTATCATATATATATATACACAGTGAGAAAGTAACTTTCACTCCTTTTATCTTCAGAGCTGCACAAATCCAAGCTCTTACAACTTTTCACTCCTGTTAAGCTGATAAATATTCAAGCTGAATTTTATACCAACAGCCATAGCTGAAGTTGGCTGCACGTTTCTGTTGTTCTTTTAAGTTATCTTTGAGAATTGTGAAATTTTGGGGTTGAAATTTACTGACTCTCTGGATTAACTATATGATATAGCAATTGCTCATGATGCTCACAGAGCAAGTTGCTTTCTCACAAAAATTAACTATATGATATAGCAATTGCTCATGATGCTCACAGAGCAAGTTGCTTTCTCACAAAAATATGTATATTACTGAAAGCTGTTAAATTCCAAGGAAGGAAAAAGTTTGGGTGTTACTTTCTGATAAATCTATACGGAAGGCCTTTAAAAAGACTGTTTTGGCTAAACATGAAAGAAGCCTTTGCAATAGTGAGATATGAGTCTTCCTGGGAAGAATGTTTGTCTTTTTGGGACGTTGATGACTTGGCAAAACACTAGTTGATGCCATGCAGGGAAACATCTTGTATTAGCAGAGAATGACAGGAAGATAATTCAGTAAGTCTTTTAGACACTGGATTCTGGACTGTCCTCTCCCTTCCATACAAATAGAACAGGAAGTTCTGCAGCAATAACCTTTATAGTGAGATTATTGACAAAAAGTGGACATGCTAAAAGAATAAAATTAAATTATGATGTTTGAAGAAATGTATTAATAGCAATATGGAGTAGGCACTTACTAAAGGTTTTACTTGTTTTATTTTTTTAATCAAACCTCTTTAGCTCATGCCAACATTATTTAAATTTTTAACATAACTATAGGAAAAATTAATATGTATAATAAATTAAGTATAATAAGTAGAAGTCTTATTCAAGCATGAGTGGGTACACAACTGAACTGAATTTCACAAGTAATCTTTGACAAATATCTAGTATGTTATTTGGTGAAAGGTTCCTTCTTATGAAATAATCATATATAGCAGCCTATCTGTAAGGTATCACTCCAGGAACTGAGATCCTGAAATGATTTGTACTAATAGATTCATTGAATCACAGAAGGGTTTGATTTGGAAGGGATTTTTGAAGATCATCTAGTCCACACTCTTCTTTCCATGTGCAGGGACATTGTTCACTACATGGGGTTGCTACAACCAACCTGACCTTGAACACTTCCATTGATGGGTCATCCACAACTCTTCTGGGCAACTTGTTCAAGTGTCCACACCACCCTTATCATCGAAAATTTTTTCATTTCATATCCAATCTAAATCTACCCTCTCGCAGTTTAAAATTATTTCCTTTTGTTCTGTCACTAAAGGCTCTCTTTCAAATAAGCCTTTATATATTGAAAGTCTGCAATAAGAATCTCCATAGAACTTTCTGTTTAAGACTGAACAACCTCATCTTTCTCAGCTTTTCATCATAGGGAAGATGTTCCATCCCTCTGATAATTTTTGTTGCCTTCCTCTGGACCTGCTCCAACAGGTTCATATGTTGTGCTGGGACTCTATGATATGATCAGCTTTCAGGGCTGCAAATGTACTTTGCCAGCTGGTGTCCAATATTTCATCCATCATTATCCCCAAGTACTTCTCTGCGAGGCTGCTCTAAATCCATTCATTCCCTAGTCTGCATCAATATTGGAGATTGCCCTAAACCAGGTGCAGGATCCTCCACTTGGCCTTGTACTTTGTGAGATTTGCATGGGACCATTCCTTGAGGAATGTCAAGATCCCTCTGGATGGCATCCCTTTCCTTCAATGAAACAACTGTACCACTCAGCTAAAGGTGTATTCAATCCCACTGTCTATGTTTTTGATGAAGATACTAAATAGTACTGGTCCCAGTACAGATGCTTGAGAGAGTATAAAGGTTACTACTGAATATGATACTTATCAATACATTTTTATCACTGATATGCATTCTACTTCATCACTTCATACTGATTCAACATGATTCACATTCTATCCCCAAAAGTACAAGTGAAAACCAGAGCACTCAGTTGTGGACTTGAGAACTGTGATGATGATGAGGCTGGTAGACAGATACATTTAGCCTGTATCTATGCAGAGAAAGAGCTGCATGGCTGTATCCCTTGTTACAGTGAAGAGACTCATGCTGTGCATAGGGAATTGAAAGAGGCATTTTGTATTATTTGAGTAGCCTTGCAAACTCTCTCATGGTGAAATTGGATCAGATGGTAATTACATATGCTATGTCTCTCTCATACTGCAAATAAGCTTAAAACCAAAAATTTTATAATGAGTCTAACTTTTGATGATCCACTGCAGTTGTGTTCTTAGGCAACAATTAAAAAGAGCTCTGAGCTGGGATTTATAACTCAATGAGAGACTTCAGTAAAACAAATATTGGAGGGAAGAACTTTTGAAGGAGGGAGAGAGAAATCTGTGTGTTTTTCTCTATCAGGTAACTATGAACAGATAACTGCAAACTTGATCAAAGCAGAATCTTCCTGCATATTGAAAGTATCAATTCGTCCACTTTCAGTGACCATATTTTCACATTAATTTATTTATGCTGCTGAACAATTTTGTTTTCAGACAGGAGATGGTGCAACAAAGAAATTATTTCCTTGATGCAGTTGCTCCTTTTCCTGGAGTAGGCATACATGGACTTGGAGAGAGACTGTATTTAAATCAAACCAGTTCTGATATGGTGCAAGCATGAGTGTTTTGCAGCTTGAACAAAGCTACTGAAGAAAACAATCTCTTGCTGCAGTCATAGTCTTTTTAAATGGATTTAACCTACCAACTGTGCACACGTACTTCAGTGTACCTACATCTCCCCTTTCCCTACATAAACTATCATGTGTTTTTCAATGGCCGCACAGCTGTCTATGTCAGTAACCCTGAGCAAGACTCTCTCTTCTAGGAGAGGCAAATCCTCAGAAATGAAAAAATGCCAGCTAATTCCATGTGTCTGAGCTTGATATGGTTATGGAAAAAATTGCTCATTTAAAGAAAACAATCAAACATTTATAGAAGAGTCTCTTCTAAATAGCACTCCCTACTAGTATCAGGGAGAGAAAAGTCTGTCCCAGAATATTCAGAAAGATCAGCTGTCTTTAAAGATTAACAGCTCTAATTTGTGCTAGGTCTTTGGGGCTTTTTTGTTTCATTCTGGTACCAAGATTCTAAGCAGTCTAGTAACAAAATAATGAAATATCTTCATTGAATAGCTGCACAGTGGTTGGTCTCAGCATAACTTAGCAACTAATGAAGGCTTTTAAAGTTCAGTACAGCCCTCAGACTGCTACTACAGAATGAAATTTAAGGTGCTAGAAAGCATATTTGCCTGGAAACCAGACAGTATTGTAAGCCCAACTGCTTTCTCTCACACACAGACTTTATTCCTTCATTCTTTCTTTCTGTGCTCACTTATTCCCTCAACCCAATATACTGGCCCAAGGGTAGTTGCCTGTGTAATAACTTTTTCAGCAATCTTCTAAAAAAAGAAGCTACCCATGAGTCATTTCACACTCCCCAGACCCTTTATAAAGACAACATGAAAGTTCAGTCATGTATGCAAACTCTTTTCTTTTCTTATGGTGACATATATCCCTTTTGAGGATATGTCATAAGACTTGACTGTATGTTGCCAGACAGCACTTCCTCTGAAGAGTGGTACACCCCTCTGCAGCAGATGCCACGCAGACCTGCTGCAGTAACATTGACTTATCAAATCATTCTTGGAAGTGCACAACTTTGTGATAAATGGGTTACATTTGCTTGCTGATGCCCACTGCCTGTAGATAATGTCAGGCCTGTCACCAATCCTTTTACCACCCTGTTTCACAAGTATCCTTTTTTGCTTTATCCAGTTATCAACAAGGCGAGAAAATATCTATCTTTTTTTCTTCTGTTTCTAAACCTTCTAATTCATTACCAGTAAAGCTTCTCAATGAATACAAAAAATGAAGGAAAGCTTCTGTGTACAGATAAAAAAGAAGACTGAGTCCTTGCTTCCTGATTTAATGAAAAAGCTGAACAAATAATAGTTTTCAGGCTACTGCAAATGTAATAATTCAAATATTGCTACAAGGTGCATTTTCAGTAACTTAAGTAATACTTGTCTTCTTGGTCCTATTTTTGCTTTGATTTCCACAAACAGATCCAGACATCCTGGAACACAAGCCCATGCTATTGCAGGCAACCATTTCACGTAATCCCTTTCATACAATATATTAATCTGTCGGAAGTTTATGCAGGGAAGACGGGCAGAAAGCAACCCACTACCTGCACAGAGAGCCACAGTCCAGGGGAGTGTTCCAGTCTTCAGCTGTCAAGATGATGAGCACTCTCCTGTAAGTTAAAGCCAGGGCTCAGAAAGAGAATACCCTGCAGAAGATTGATGTATCCATCCAGATGGAGATGAGTAGAAGGATGCTTCAGTGCAGGCAGATTGCATGGGGTGTTCAGGTACATCTCCTGCTAAGGTAAAGATATGTGATAAGTGCCAAGTCCAAGAGCTGCAGCATCAGGTAAAATTGCTGCAAGAAACCATTAGTAAGCTCTGAAATATTAGAGGAGAAGAGCTAGTGGTTGACAGATAGTTCCAAAAACAGACACCAGCCACCACTGAAAATTAAATGCCTTAGACCCTGGTAACACACACAAAAAAGCAGGGCTCTGCTTTGCAACCCTTCCTCCAGTGTTCCAGTTGAAAACAAATTTGAATTAACAATGGAGGACATAGAAGAGCAAGGACATTGAATTTGAATTAACAATGGAGGACATAGAAGAAGTCCAGGTGAGGAAACCAATCTGCCACCAACTGCTCCACCTGCAACAGGCGCAATAAAAAGAAGGGATGTGTGCTCATTGTGGATGACTCACTGCTAAAAGGCACTGAGAGACCAGACACAAGAAGGGTGCCCTGGTGACTGAGGATGCAGAGAAGATGGAACTACTTAATGTCGTCTTTGCCTCAGTCTTCACTGCCAAGGTTGGCCCTCAGGAAGCCCAGTCCCTGGAAGATAGTAGGATAGTTTGGAGAATGGGAGACTTTCACTTGGTGGATGAGGATAAGGTTAAAGAGTTGTTGGGCAAGCTTAACATTGCATAACTCTATGGGACCTGATGGGATGCACCTCCACAAGTGCTGAGGGAACTGGCTGATGTTGTTGCTAAAGCCACTCTCCATACTTTTTGAATGATCATGGAGGACTGATAAGGTGCCTGAAGACTAGAGGAAGGCTAAAGTCACTCCAGTCTTAAAAGAAGATAAGAAGAGAGACGTGGGAAACTACAGACCAGTCAGCCTCACCTCCATCCCTGGAAAGGTGATGGAACAACTCATCCTGAATGTTGTCACTAAACATGCGAAGGATGAGGTTATCAGGGGAAATCAACATGGATTCACCAAGGGGAAATCCTGCTTGACCAATCTGATAGCTTTCTCTGAGAGTATAACAGTCTGGCTAGATGAAGGAAGAGCAGTGAATGTCATCTACCTTGACTTCAGCAAGGCCTTTGACACAGTGTCCTGTTACATCCTCATCGAAAAGCCCAGGCAGCATAGGTTGGATGAGTGGACTGAGAACTGTCTGAATGACAGAACCCAGTGGGTGGTGATCAGTGGCACAGAGTCGAGTTGGAGGCCTGTGGCCAGTGGAGTTCCACAGGGATCGGTTCTGGGGCCAGTCTTGTTCGACATCTTCAGCAAGTTCACTGATGACACCAAACTCGGAGGACTGGCTGATTCCCCAGAAGGCTGTGCTGCCATTCAGTGGGATCTCAGCTGGCTGGAGAGTTGGGCAGAGAGGAACCTCCTGAGGTTCAACAAATGCAGAGTCCTGAATTTGGGGAGGAACAACCCCATGCACCAATACAGGCTGGGGATTGACCTGCTGAAGAGCAGCTGTGCAGCGAGAGACCTGGGAGGGCTGGTTGACAATAAGCTAAACATGAGCCAGCAATGTGCCCTCTTGGCCAAGAAGGCCAATGGCAGTCTGGGATGTATCAAGAATAGTGTGTCCTCCCTCTCTGCCCTGATGAGACCTCATCTGGAGTCCTGTGTCCAGTTCTGGGCTCCTCAGCTCAAGAAGGACAGAGAACTTCTGGAGAGAGTCCATCACAGGACCACCAAGATGATCAGGGGACTGGAGCATCTTCCTTACAAGGAAAGACTGTGACTGTTCATCCTGGAGAAGAGTGAGAGGGGACCTCATGAATATGTACAATTATTGTAAAGGTGTATATCAGGAGGATGGGGCGACACATTTTTCTGCAGTGTCCAGTGATAGGATTAGGGGTAATGGACAAAAGCTAAAGCACAAAAAGTTCTGCTTAAATAAAAGAGTGAGGGAGCCCTGGCACACACTGCCCAGAGAGGTTGGGGAGGTTTTCAAAACCCGCCTGGATGTGTTCCTGTGTGACTTGATGTAGGCAAGTGACAAGGCTTTAGCAGGGGAGGTGGACTAGATGATCTCTAAAGTACCCTTCCAATCCCTACCATTCTGAGATTCTGCGATTCAGTGATTCTGTGTAATTACCTTATTCTCCTCAAAGCCAAGTGGCTTGCTGTTCACCATTACTCTTCCAACTAACATAATTTTGCCTAATGCTTCCTACAGCTTCATTTGCCTCATTATGGCCAAAGGATAGTGCTGCTATTTTGGTGATTTCTCTGTATGCCAAAGCCACAGCTTCCATTGCTAAATTTCTATCCATTTGTACTACTTCATTTCTCAAAGCAATCCAGAATTTCCTACATAAAATTCTTCCAATGTTTCCAACATCTCAGAAATTTATGTTATCAAGGCAGTTTTCTAGTTTCTAATGATTACAAAGTGTAATCATTAAAATAAAATTATTATATCTCTTCTTTTTAGAATTTTTCTGTTATTTTAACCTAAGTGTTGCTTTTATTTTCTACATAGCTGAGTAGACTTGTATTCCCATATCTTTAGATGAAACATACTAAAAAGATTGTCAGAGACCAAACTCTGTCTTCACACTTGGATATTGCTGACATTAAAGAGTATTTTAGATCAAAGTGACATTTTTCTCCTTTAGGCTCATATGATTTGATGGTCTGTTTTCTACTCCATAATATTTTAATTTTTCTTGCTGACTGACATTTTCTTACTGAAGTAGCAAGTTACTGATAATTGCTTTTTTGCACTGAGCGTGTTTAACACTGCAGAAAGGAAAGGTGGTTTTTGTAGGATGGAATTATGCTCTTCAGTTGTTGACTTCTATGAACATCACTGAAGAGAGTTTAAAAACCTAGGAGGAGCAAGGAGAGGAAAAGGAAAAGCTACAAGGGTTTATTAGCAGATTTCAAAAAACCGATTAAAGTTAAGTACTTGCAGAAAGATACAGGCCATGCAACTGCTCTTGGTAATCTTCTGCAATTGGTACTGAACCTTATGCCTCTACAACTTAAATAGCCCTTTCCTGAGAATTAGCCCAATTGCAGAGTCCTAAGTAAATATCAGGTTCTCCTTTTCTCTCTTCTCAGGGGTTTCCCCTCTTGTTTCAAGTCTAAACTGTGAGTTTTTGTTTTGAGAGATATGTTAGGATAATGAAGATTTCAAAGCTGGGATTTTCCCCTTCCCATGCTCACTGAAGTCATAGCATTTCCAGTCTTAAGTGATATATGAGATATATCCCATTTGTTTAACTAATACATCCCAACGTTATTAAAACAAAGGTATACGCTTCTGACTTTAAGTCTAGCATCATCTTCTCTCAGAGGAACCCACTCATCTTGTTCGGTAATAGATCTCTTCAGTGGACTCTCCTGCCAGGGTGAGTTCAGTTACAACATGAAAGGCTTCTCTGAATTATGTCATATATCATTGCTTGGATTAGATTCACTGGAAGAGAGAACCTGAAACTTGTGTTGTTTCCCTGATTTTAATTGACCTCATTAGTCTCCTCCAAGAAAAAGTGAAAATGTGTTGCAGCAGGTCCAAAGTTTATCTTTGCATGTCCATTCTGAAATAAGATATTTGAAAAAAAAATAATCACAGAATCATAGAATAATTGTGGTTGGAAAAGACCTTTAAGATCACCCAATACAACCGCCAATATAATGCTATCTAGCCCACCACTAAACAATGTCCTTCAGCACCTTATGTACATGTCTTTTAAATATCTCCAGCAATGATGACTCCATCACCTCCCTGGGCAGCCTATTCAAGTGTTTAACCACCTTCTCAGTGAAAAAGTTCTTCTTAATCTCCAATTTAAACCTCCCCTGACACAGCTTGAGCCCATTTTCTCTTTTCCTATCACTCATTACTTGGGAGAAGAGACCAAAACTCAACCTGCTACAACCTACTTTCAGATACACATGAAGAACAATATGATCTCTGCTCAGCCTCCTTTACTCCTGGCTAAATGACCCCAGTTTCATCAGCTACTGCTCTTAAGACTTGGATTCTAGACACTTCACCAGTTTTGTTTCCCATCTCTGAATACAATCCAGCACCTCAGTATCTTTCTTGTAGTGAGGGGCCCAAACCTGAATACAGTATTATAGGTGTGGCCTTACCAGCAACAAGTACAGGGGCAGAATGTTAAAAATCTGTCACAAAATTCAAAGCAAACTTGAATTGTTATGAAATGAGATGATCTAATTCACAGAGGGCATGCATACATGGGCAAACTATGTATCTCAAAGGAATTATAGAGTAAATATGATCATAACTGCATTTATTCCTGTCACACAATTTTGGAGAGGGCACCAAACTGAAAAATCTTTGTCATCACTAGACAAGTGGTTGGGTTTCCACCCTTCCTCATCCCTGTGTCTGGAGGGGGACATCTCTGTTGTCATGTGAGGCCAGGGCATGGTGGGTGGGGTGCCAGATGCTCACCAGAATACCTATTACTCCATGTGGTCATTTCCTAGTGCTCAGCAGGCTCCTGCGGGGAAAGTGACTACAGGAAAAAGGTGGACACTAACAAACCTTCAATTCCATCAGGACAGACCTCTTGACATGTCTTCACACAACTTATGTTCACATACACACTATAAAAAGCTATCTCTAGTAGAATGCAAAACAATCTTAGCCATTCCCTGTGCTATCCCAACTATCCCAGCAGAATAGGAAAGGGCAAGCAGAGGAAGCCAGAGTTCATTGTCTTCACGAGCCCTGTTTGTGTGAGAGCACTGCTGGCTGTGTTCCCAACATACAGACATTCATGTGAGTTTCCTGTTGTCGGCAGAAGAGGCTTTGGGGAGTGCAGCATGGAGACCACAGACACCTGCTCTCATAGGATCCTTATGTTTGATGAAAACAGAGAAAGACATGTATTTGTTTAATTGTGGCTGTAACTGAGATAGGATGTTGAACATTTATCCACATTAGTGGTGCACAGCTAAAGCAGGAAATTAACCATAAGGCAGATATATGGTCAAGAAAACAGATTAATATTGTAATTTAATACATGGTATTTTCTCATTTCTGTGTATACTGTTTATGGAGATTCTTTTACTGCATACTGTGGTAAAAGCTGTTGATCAACATATTGATGGTACAGGCCAACACACCTAAGTATCACAGCCTCATTTCAAGAGCCCGTCATGCTTATTGGTGAACTTAATTGCCTCAAGAAGTGTTATATTCATTAATTGTTATATTCATTAATTTTGTGGGCTCAAATTTAGGTGCTTCTAATTAAGCTGCAGAGACAGCTTAACTTGTATTTCACCAGGTGCCCAGTACGATGGTGTAGGGAAGGGAGAGGAAAGGTGAAAGGTACTGAGTCCAGCCATATATAGAAGGTACTAGCTAGATTTTACCAATGATTTTGGAAGAATCCTCCACCTGACCTGAATTGGAAGTGATACTGTATTGCAGCCATCTCAGTCTTTGCTATGATGGCAATGATCAAAGGCTCTCAACGTTGCCATTATCAACTGAATGAAAGAAGTAATGTTTACAGCAGCACTGGTACATGGTCCTTCTGTCTTAACTAAGATATTAGTCGGTGGAACAGATGGTACAAACAGGTAAGACTTTACATAGTGTTAAGCTTCCTAAGGGGTTCTGACTGCTTTTTAACAGAGGGTTTTAACAGGATGCAGGATGTGGCCTTTTTCTTTGACACATGTATCTAGAGAAAAATAACCTTTCATTACCCCTAGTTTTTGCACATGTGCATGTTTATACACAAACAAGCACCAGGGGAGGAAACCGCACAGTGTTCTCAATTTTGCAGATCAGCTGTTTGACTTCATTGTATGCCTATCTCTCCAGTAATCTGAGAGCACATAGCAACATAAGTGTTGTCGGGCCAAAAATAGTCCGGCCTTCAGCAGTCTTTTCTCATGCTAACCCTGAGCAAAAGCATGTGAAGGAAATGGGGTCTGTCAGATAACAGCTGCTAATTATCAGAAAATGGGTGAATGTCTGATTGGCTTTCATTAGTGTTATAATATTAAGCAGTCAATTGCTTATATGCATATTGTCTTTTTACAATGTATGGTCTCCATTATAGGTTATTGCAAAATTTCAGTAGTGCTTAAAGTGGTTAACAGAGCTATTTATGATAGAAACTATCTCACAGTGAAAACCAATCTAACTTTCTTTTTCCATTGTCACATTCATTGCTGGGTTTTCTGCCCACAGAACTTCAAGAAAATGAAACATCAAGAAAAATTCTGGTTTTGAGATTATTTCAAGAGCAGTATGCTTCTGGCCTGTAGTTTATATGAAGCTGTTCTGAACAAAGTGAACAACACAATTTGCACTTAACACACGTATATAAGCATATTTGTGCCACTTGGGGAAGGGCAATGAGACAAACTGCAAAACTACATAATTCAGTGGAGTATGAAGTCCTAACTACCAGGACTAATGCAGCTTCTCTTACTATTGTATCCAAGTGTAAAGTATACTGTAATCACCTACTGTGTACATATAATGGAGTGATTTATAAATTTATCTTAAAGATAATACAAATTATCATATACAAGAAGGTGAATCACTTCTTATAAACTCACACAGTTAGTATAAGTGATCCACAAGATGTCAAGCTGAAACTATCCCCTTAGTTCCCTGAAATTCATTTACCCTTAAGAAATACACAAAGATACTTTTTACAGGACTTCAGTGAAATTCACCACACAAGCAAGGAAATCCCCTAGCAGAAGAAAGCTTTTGAAAGAGATAGTACAAGATTACAGAGTCCTTCAAAATGTGGAAATGAGAATGGAAATGTTGGGGAAAGGCTTGAGAGCTCAGTATACATGGCATTTAAAATCCCCTCAGCAGTACTCTTTAGTACTGTTGGAAACAAGACAGAAAGACATATATATATATACAAATATATATATGAAAGTGAAGAATTTGAATTTCAGTTTAAGGAAATTTTCTCATCTTAAGTGATTGACTCAACTGAGACATAGTCTGGGATTACTGAATAGAGGTAGAACAGCATGCGGATTCACAGTTAACTGGTTCCTAGAAGCTAATCGTGCTTACAAAAACTAGAAGAGGTGGAGGGTTTTTTTTAAACTTCTTTATTTACTTCTCTTAGTTTGAAAAGGGACTTTCAAAGAGAAAAAAAAAAAAAAGGTCTTGTATTTGGATATATTTAGGGTGGCTTTGCAGTCTCATTGGGAAGGTTTTATTTTGCAACATATTGCTTTTGCTGGGTATTTCAAGAGAGGTGGAAACTCCTCTATGGAAGATGGAATGCATTATAGAAGTTAATAGAGCCTTTCAAGGGGACATCTATATGATGCCAGAGATGGGGAGCAAGTGCAGAATGTAGTTGGACTGAAAAAGACATTCAGATAACTAAAAAGAAGTATCTTCCAAGAAGTAAAGTTCTGTATGAATCAGAAACAATGTGAGCCAATAACAGAGGGAGTGCTACAATAATAGATAGCAAAGAGAAGACATTACATGCAATGGTAAATATCAAATTATAGGTTTTTAAAAGAGTGCTGCATGTTCTCTGCTTCTATAGCTCTAACCAGTTTCTAACCTGCTCTTGTATGTATCTTACTAAATATTTCTTTTTTTTTTTTTTTTCCAGTAAATACCCATCATGGCAGTCTATTAACTGGGAATGGCAGAATAAACTTGGGGTTTACAGTAATTTGCAGAAAGGTAGTAAAATGTATCTCATCTACCACGTGCCTCAATTCAGTCTTTTCTATGTGTCTACCTGTACATCATTTGTTGGTAAACTCCTATAGAGTGTTCAAATTATCGCCATTATTTGTGTATCATCCAATAATCCCTGTTTTCTTCCTTCTGCAGACCTACCTATAAGCAGTTTTGTGAGGTTTTTTTCCTTACTTCAGACATATTTTGTAGTTAGAGTGAAAACTATTGGTCTTAGAGTACCCAAATTTTTTCCCATACACGAGTTAGCACATTGTTATTTTTTGGTGCATCCTACAACAATAATTTGAGAATGAAGATTACAAACTCTAACTCAATGCTATATTTATCATAGACATTCCATTTTCAGTGTATTGCACTTCCAAAGACATGTGTACCTACTTGGTGTCTTTAATGGACAAGTTCCATCCTGACATTTCCTGGTTTCTATTGCAAGACAAAGAACATGTTTTGAATTACACTTTAACTGGTATTCCAGGTTATAGACTTCAGTTTTGTATTGTTAGTGCAACTTCTTAATAACCTCTTTTTTTCCCACAGAACATTAAATGAGCACATCTATTGTTTTCATATATTAATAAATATTTTAAAGTAAACTAACATTTCTATTCTAACAGTTCTCAAAAGTGAGAGATTATAGATCACTTTACTCTTAGTGGTTAATAGTGTAGAAAAAGGGTGGGTTTTGGTTTGTTTTGAAGCTGTGCATCCTACTTAATTTTTTTCTATTCCTAGTATGATAAATACTAGTGGATAAAGTAACATTTGCTAAGTCAGTAGGAAGAGCTTCTGGCTGAGCAACTAAAACCACTGCTTAAGAGGGAGGCTGAATGGATGTGTGGAGGACCTGCACTTCTGGGAAACTGATTGATTCAGAGAACTGAAAAGGAGTAAGAAAATTTTAATGGGTAGATCATAAGAAGTATAAGAGCGAAAAATCAGTGCCAGGTGAAATACGACTTCAATAATGTATCATTGCGGTATTTTGGCCTGCTTTTGACCAACTTTATACATGTCCTATTGCACAAAGGAAAAAGTTAGTCAATGATATAAAAATTGCCTGTACCTGGAGATATTTTAAATATAATTCAGGACAAAGATCATCACTGCACTACAACAACTTCTCTAGTCTACAACAGTCTACTACTTCTACAACAGTCTCAGGTATTTAAATGTACAATCATGGAAAAAATCATAGGAAACAGGTGTGTTTCTTGCATGGGTCATTTGCTAGAAAGGGAAGGAAAGGAAGTTACAAAGTCACAGAGAAAGAGGGGTAGTGAGTTTATTATCTAAGAAGAGAAAATTGAATGTAAAATATTGAAGAACTGACAAATCTCTGTGTCTCTGTAAACTGGGAGAAGCTTTGACATCTACAACCATTTAATCAAATATATGGCACTTTTCTTCTGATGTGGAACTTGGCAAAAGTTATCTCAAGTGACTTAAATTTCTTCATGAATAAGCTTGCTCCCTCACACTCTCTTCTTAAAATGCTTTCTAAGTGATTTTCATTCTGGTATTTTAAGTGCAGTGATTTTCTCAGGCATGTGTCCTGAATGCAGGTTAGCCATTTAGTGAACAGAAGTCCATACCATATGGCTAAGGAACAAGCATATGACTACATTCAGCGTTAAGCAGTGACTCTTTTTGGACCAAAAAAAAAAAAAAAAAAAAAGATTTACTGTTACAGATAGAGAAAGTTTGATGAGTCCAGCAAGACTTACTGGCTATGTGTCATTCACCCACCATTAGTATTCACAGCTGCATGCACTGTACGTGATGAATTCCTCTTTACACATAATGCTGGTCTCTTGACACTCAGAATCTCAATATTTTTTGGGAAAAAAAGCTTTCTGACAGAATACAAATGCAAAAAAAGTTAATTTTTCTTCTAAAACCATTCTCAGCCATACAAGCCTAACCTTCTTCATGATTATATTCAGTAACAGTGTTCATGCCTTGGCATCCTACCAGATACATTTTGTAACTACTGTAACAGTATGAGAATGTTTCCAAAATACTTTTCCAGGTTTTTTTTTTTTTTTTTTAAGAAATGTATTTCTCTCCTAGTATTTGAATTTATTCATTAAGACTCAGCCAATAAAAACAAGTATTTAACATGAACATTTAGGACAATGTTTGGCTGCAGTGCTGAGAAATAAATACAGTCTTTAAATTTGTATGTACCAGAAGTCATGGATACATATGCTGAAGAGACATTCAACCATTTTTAGCTTTATGAATGTGACTAGTTCCAGAGAAGGAAGGAATCTACTCATAAACATATGCACACATCTTGTAAGAAGAGTTATTTTTCTTTAAAGGAAGAATATGGAAGTTTACAAGCTGAGCCAGAGGGGGAGTCCTTTTGTGAAATGATCGTCTCCCTTAAGACTTTCAGAAACCTAGAAAAGTGTTTTTAATGCCCTATATTAATATATCTAAAGTAATGACCAGTTCCAAGCTCTTTTGGTCCTACAAAGCTAGATGCTGTACAGAGTAGACAGTTCATGCCCTGAAGATCTTACCAGTTAAGAGCTATTGGAACAGGTGGAATTCCCATCACAGATAGAGTAGGTTACTTATACTGTTCTAGTTCTAGTGGCTTAACCGGATGCATGATGATCCCTGTCAGAGGAAAGTTCCTCTTCAGCTGTGCCCTGCACATTTAAAAGTTTGACAGATGGAGCAAGAAGGGGCGTAACACCAGAATGGCCACAGATTATGGGATCCCAGTGCTGAAATGAGGTTTGAGAGGTTTTTTAAGTCTGGTCTTGTTCTGTGTCAGAAAGGCTGCAGTTTTTTTAGGAATCATGATAATCTAGTGAGAAGAAAATCCTGAGAACATTGAGGACAAGAAGTGGCACTGGATGGAGAGAAAGCCATGGGACGGGCAGGAGAGGATGTTGTTGAGGTGGAGAGAATGGAGTTGAGGTGAAGAGGCTGCAGCTATGAGTTAAATGAGTTTAGAGCAGACACGTAAATGGTAAACACTAGGCTGCTGGAGTTTCAAGGCAGTAAGAATTCTATGGTCAGCTTTGGAAATTAGATTAATAAGCCTATTTTCCTAAGAATTGTGGCGAGTTGTTTAAACAAGAAACTGCCTTTTCCAAGCTGTTTCTTTGAAAAAAGACTGATTGGAGTACTTGGTGTTGGAATATTCCTGGGAGGCTCTGGCTGCATTGCAAGGCAAGGAGAAAGGGAAGGCCGAATGAAGGAAAAGCTGGAAAAGCAGATTTGTGAAGCTCAGAAGGGTCAAGAGTGTACCTGTGATCATGGCAAGTAGAGGCAGGGCTTTGTAGGACTTTACAGAACTGGCATGTGAGTGTCAGAGTAAATAGAAAATCAGATCATGGCTGAGTAGACTCACATAAAGGAGCCAGTACTTCTTTAACTGAATTATAGTTGCTTTGGCCGTTAGGTTATTTTCTAGCTCTGGCAAAATGCTTCTGAATTTGTCTGCATTCTTGGTATGGTAGAGTACATGTGCTTGACCCTCTATAGGACTACTCATCAGGAGCATCTTCATATCATAGTAGACAGTCTAATCTGTCTACTAGATGTCTCTAGTAGGTATGCAGAAAGATGAGCAAAAGGATTAGCTGGCTACTTGATTAGGACCCTTCACTACTTTAGCCAGTCTCTGGCCACTGATTCTTTTGCCTTGGAGATGACTGAAAGTCACCTAGCAGTATAGTGCAGCAAAAAGAGATAATTTATAACTGGAAGCAACAGATGCCTGATCCCACCTTAATTTTATACAAACTGCTGATTAAGAGTACATGAGAGCAAGAGGAGGGAGAAAACGAGATATGATCTAATGAACCAGGCTATAGAACCCCATCCGTTGCTTCTTGAACTTCACATTGTTTGAGATTAAATTATGAGATAAGGAGAATATATTTTATGTTGGAAGCACATAGTATAAAACATTATATACCAATACAGACAGTGCTGTATTACACA
Organism: Urocolius indicus; assembly: GCA_013401255.1. Taxonomy (NCBI): domain Eukaryota; kingdom Metazoa; phylum Chordata; class Aves; order Coliiformes; family Coliidae; genus Urocolius; species Urocolius indicus. Next base: position 1,330,983 of record WBNH01002704.1, on the reverse strand, counting down.
CTTTTAACTCCTTTTTGCACGTTTGAGTGCAGAAAGCAAAACCGTCCCTCATCTCATGTTTTCAAATGTATCAAGTATGCTTCCTTATAAACTACAACAACGTAAATACAAGATCAAATAATCTCTTCTTGGCTGCTTGTGTAGAGTTGCAATCAAATAATCTACTATTGGCCACTTGTGTAGGGTTGCAGCATTATTAAGTGTGCTGCAGTATCTGGCATAGGGTAAGGCAAAAGCATCTATACATGTGGTGATTTCCACAGCCTTATCTTTAAACACCTTGTGTTCAACATATGTGAAATGATTCAGAAGTATTCTGTGGTGCCCTCCTGTCTGCCACAATTTTTCACACTCAAATGGAGATAAAACAAAAACAAAATAAACCAGAAAACCTCAGAGCATTTTAAAAAAGCCACATGAGTGATATTCTGGACCTTTTATCCATTTCATGAAAGACATTAGTGACTGGTAATGATAGCCTGTCAGATAATACCGGAGTCAAAAATTAATCTCCACTTATTAGCTGTAAACCATTTACTGCAAGGATTCTGAAAGTCTGAAAATTCAACAGAGAAAAGGCCATTATTCTATCACCTTGTTAAAATATAACTATGGTGGTGCTGTTCAAAACTGTTTACAACGTCACAATGGAAATATAGGCAGTGCAAAGTCACAGTACTGTAACAAGCTAGCTCACTTTTAATAACAGTTTTGTAAGACTTGTACTCTTTCCAGTTAATTTTCAAGTTTTTCAATTGAAAACAAAGAAATAGAATGTAAGGACTATTTTAAAGCTGAGACATGATCCTCAGTTAAAGTCTGGGGCAACTTTGTTGGAGATGCCTCATTGTAAGACTGATTAAATTATTTCCATCAGTAACAGAAAGGGGCAAATTTGAAAAATGAAAACCAAAACTGATGGCAAGATGTTATTAATGTAGTACAGTCTTCTGCTGCCTATTACCTTTGTGAGTTTTTTCCTATATTTCCCTTTTCAGATGTTTCTATTGGCCTTCTCTTCAACCCTCAAGTCATCATGCAGTGGAGTGTGAATCATTTCCCTCATACCTTTAATCACACTCTCCACACAACCTTCTATTGGAAAAAAACCTTTTCAACTCGGGAGAAAGAAGTGTCAGCAAACAGAAGGCATTCTTAAGCCTTTAATTCTTCCTCCTCTCTATTTGAGTTGTAACTGGTGGGGAGGTTCTTATTTTGGATAGTTGCTGGTATATCTGCATTCAGAAACCCACAGTAGAAAATTTGAGCAGGAAGAGTAGTGATCATAAACAGAGAGAATGGGAAAGCTCTTGAAGTCATAATGCAAAGGTGAGAATGGATACAGTTTAGTTTAAACAGGATTTATTAAAGATTTAAGCAGATTTTTTTTTTCCCTTAGGGAATGAAGATGCAATTTTAATGTCTATTTCTGGATATTTTACACATAGCTGCAATCACTTTCAGATGACTTAAACATATGCACAGTTATTATTGTTTATTCCTTCTGTCATCTCATACATTTTCACTTAGCTGCTCTTTATTTTGAACCTTCTTTGATGTATCTTGATTTAGGTCTTGCCAAACTGAGAACTCTTAATCAAAAGAACAAATACTTCAAAAAGATTTTCTGGCATTACGTCTTCCTCCTTTAACCTCTCCCCCACACCTCTTCTCTTTTTCTTTCTCTTTTTTTTTTTTTTTCTCTTTCCTTTAAAAGGAGAGAAAGAGCAGGGATAGGATTAAAACATGGACCTTGCTCATCACAATATGTGATCATACAAAATATTGTATTGCTCCTCAAATTTGTTTGAAGCACATCTCTCAATCTTTTTTGTTCTTGATGAAGACACTCAGACAGTTCTATTAGTTTTGGTAAGTACAGTAGTAGCTGCAGAAGCAGTAATTGGAAGAGCTATCTGACTCTGCTTTATATAGGGTTGAGTTCAGTCCTGCAAAACTCAGTCTGACCTGTGAGGACTGGCAAGAGGAGGGAAAGCACTGAGGGAAGTGAAATAATTACTTCAATATAACACATAGGTCAATGCAAACTGAAAATTGCGTTGGAAATGTTATGATACTTAAGATAGGCCCTGGGTAAATTCTGGCTAAGGGAAGCCCCTCATCATCCTCTTGGCTTGGACTGTGTGCTGTCACATGTCAGTGCTGCACTACTTGGGCCTGGATTTCAGTTTTACTTCCTTATTTTTCAATTCAGATTGTCTCTGATCTCTGTTTCTTTGTGAAAAACAGCAATCATGTCTGAAGAACAACATTTTCATACTTGATAGCAACTTAATAAGCAGTCCTCAGCACACAGACTTAACAAACAGCCTGTCCAGCTCAGTCAATTAATTAATTTAAGTTGTACTCCCCTTCCAATTGTTTGGTACTTGGGATGAAATCTGACTGCCCCCCAGGTTACTTGCAATTAATTCACATTTAATTTTCTTGTAATGAAGCAGTGTTTGTTAGAAAATTCTCTTAAATCACATAGTGCTCGCACTGTTCTAAGATCTAAGCTACTGCCATTCAAAATGAGAGACACCTGCAGCACAGCAACCTCTATCTGCGCTAGTCACCTACAGCCTTGCTTGTAGTTAATGGAGCCTCATTGACACATATGATGTGTGTTTTATGACTTCCAGTGATGTCTGAAGTGGATGAAATCAAGGATTCTTTAGAATCACTTATTTCCCTCCCTGGTCAAAAAGGAGTGTATGTTATTAGCTACAGAGACAGGTATCTGCATTTGAGGCATTTAGGGTGACAGAGCAGTGGCACAGGCTTCCCAGGGAGTTTGTGGAATCTCCTTCCTTGGAGGTTTTCAAGACTCACCTGTACACGTTCCTATGTGACCTGATCTAGGTGGATCTGCTTCTGCAGGAGGGTTGGACTAGATCATCTCTAAAGGTCCCTTCCAATTCTAACATGGATGAATTTCACCCTATAAAGTCACACATCCAAAATTCACACTGTAATAAAATTGTTTTAAGTAAGATTTCACTCACTTATGATGTGAACACAAAATTAATAATGGACTGCTTAAAAACAGCATAGTACACCCAGCTGAGGGCTTCTTTGGTGTAGCCATCACTGTTATTATGCTGGATATCCACACAGTGAAAGAAAGTCTGAAACTGGAATACTCTTGTATTGGAAGAAAGACTGAAACTGGAATACTGGAGACAAAGAAGAAATTTATCCTCAAAGACAGACTTCCACAATTGGGATGAAGTTTTCATCAGCTTAGTAAGTGGTGTACATCAGCAATCCTCCTTGGCCTTGTGTTATCTGTCTAGACAGGACTTGAACTCAGGACCGTGCATTAAAGCATTGGTGATTTGGGGATAATGTGTGATTTCTTTAGGTTTTATATTATTGTCCTTCTCTCAGGTCATCTTTGTAGCACGTTACCTTTTATTACCCTAAAGTGTTATTGCTTCTGTATCTCTTTGTGAGACTTCTGATGTCCCTTACTAATTTCTTAGGTGTGTTGGCAATTTCCTTTTCCAGTCATTGATGCATTTATCTCCTACGAATTTTCCAAATTTCCATCTATCTTTTCAATTAATACCTAGCTCAAGATTTTCTCCAGTACCTACAGTCTACTGTTTCTGTCACATACTGGAAAAAAGATCACACATATACAATTTCATTATTTCCTCTTACCTTCTTACTTGTGGTTTTGGATTTCTCTGTATTTCATCAGATCTTCCCCATTGTTTTTAATTTTACATTAAAGTTACTGATTTGTGCTTTCCACATTATTTGCAATTTCAAATCTTCTCTCTTTTCATTGTCATTTTTGTCTATAAACATCCTGATATCTATCGCACTTTGCAGTGCTATTCCAGGTGGATGCTCAGTGTCACTATGCAACATACTCTCACATATTAGCTTCATGAGATAGCAAGGCATCAAAAAACTCAGGCTCTTCACTTAAAGTCACTGCTGTATCTGGAGAATACATACTACTCACATGACATGAAAGCTGCCTGTTTTGCAGTATTGCTAGTAACAGTCATGAAGGGACTCATTTCTGCTTCATGCTTTAAAGTTTGAATTAGAGGAAATCAGGTGTTTGGGATTAAACATACACAAGCATTCTGCTGAATCGGAGATGAGAATTTGTTCTGCATTTCCATTCTTGTTAATCTAGTCCAGCTGAGATTTTACAAAGCATGTGCTACACAGACAAAGAGATCTAGAAAAGGACTCACATCTATTATGTCTTTGAGTAAAAGAACTAGAAAGGAATTCTGAAACTGATTTGGTTTTGGCAGTGTATATTTCCATAACGTTTTACTACTCTCTATCCTTTTACAGTTTCATCTTATAAACCTGCCCTTAGGAAAATCCAAGAAATCTAGTGTTCCTGGAGCAATGTTTCTTGTAATCATACTATTTCAAATGAATGCTCTTAGGGCAAGATAACTCAGAAGGTGATTGCAACCCAGGAAGCCTCATCCTACATAAATATTTCTTTGAAGGAGTCTAGTCAGGCTTGCACTCTACATGCATCACTGGGGCAGGCGTCCTGTGGAAATGCAGCAATCAAAGTAAGACTGAACTGACTAGATTTTTTTCTCCATGACTGGCAGTATTTTATGTTAGGATAGTATCACATCATTTTGACAATCATTTCCCTGTTTTTCAGCATTAATAGTTCCACTTCAAAACTTGAACTCTGCCATTCATCTTGATGCAGGTTAAATAAGTAGTTACCCTTTAGTGTAATTCCATAGCCCTCTTTCAAAATACCATATATATCTGGAAGGGGAAAAAAAAAAAAAGAGATTAGACTTTCAGTAGGAGCTTGATACACAAACTCCCAAACCCTAACCTTGTAGAGGTTTAACACAAAAATACAGTGAAAATTCTTAGTCAAGAGAGACTGAAGATCTCCATGTGCAACAATTGCCCACTACACTTCTATGATTAGTTTCTGGATTCTGTCCCACTCTATTCAGAGTTGTTATGCTTTGAGCAACTAACAATAGCAGATAAAGAAACACCCTTAAACATTTTGCTTAAGGATTATTTGCTAAATGCTGAATCACATTACGTGGTACAATCTTTTAAGATACCATTGCACAATGGAAAGTGCAGACAAAAGAAGCTCCCTGAAAAATATTACTCAAGGATTCATGATTTTTCATCCAGTATATTTGAAAAGAATGCACAGTACACACCCATCAGGATGAATAACTCCATCATGTTCAGGAAGTTAATGTTTTTTCTTTTATTGTTCACACCCAAGTTATTGGCAAACTGTTCAAATTATGCGAAAAATCACCTGGGTTATTTGTAGTTCTAGGCACTGAATCACACACTTGAGCAATAGACATTTGAAACAAAGTTTCTCCCTCGGGAAAACAACAAATATGCTCTATTCCTGTTAATCTTGAAATGTTAAGTTTATAAAGAAGAAGAATGACTTCTGCATTGAAAAGATATAGTTTAAAATTTTCCAGTGGAGCATGCTCCTATAGGGAAATGCTGCTGCACTGAAAGCAAAACCTTGGATTGAGACATGACCATATTTAAATCAACAAGATTTAACATATGGAGTGATTTAGATTTTTGTTTTGAAAATTAAATAAAGCTTTGAAATCAGTACACAGCATTAAAAAACACAAAATTACAGCATGAAAAAAGGTAAAAGATACTAACTCAGACCAATTTTTTTTTTACTTTAGCAAAGGAGAATGTTCCAATTCTATTTGACAAGCCTTTCAATAACATTCATTTTAAGGAATATTCAGAATTATCTTTTTAGCTCAGTACTGAAATGTGTTGCTAAGATAACAGAAATTCCAGCAGAATTATATTGCAAAGTTTTTGATGCAATAATCACCAAAGTTCAGCTGCAACTGTTGACCTTACCACTTAGAGCTATGTTGTGGCTTGGTAAACTCTGGTGTTTGTAGTTGAGTTTCCACAATTTACATAAAGTGTTAGACTCACCAGGTTGCCCAAGGACTAGTCAGATGGGGAAGCTGGTCTTCAATCTTGACCCCAAAAGTGAAGACTCCATTTTACACTGAAGAAAAAGTGACAGGACTTCTAAGGGGGAATTAGCTGACATTGTCTGCCTTTGCCTTGAAGATAAACAGAACATATATATCCAGGAAAGCTCACTCAAACAGCTTTCTGCAATATTGAACTCCAAAACCACCAATGACTTAAAACCAAAAGATATGCTACTTTTGCATTTCATATAAACAGTGGCTGCATCTGTGTGTCATTGAAAAATAGAAGAATAGTTTCATGTGAAATTAAATCTCATGAGATTGCCAAAATGTTAATTCACTTCTGAAAGGAGTGCTTAGAGTTTTACCATTTTGGAGTGGGAACCTTTGCTATACGGCACCTGCTAAATGGGGATGTCCCATAGCTGGTTGAATATTATAAGAGTAAGAGCAATACTCATTAGATGAGAAGTACTACATAAGCATATGGCTAGCACAACTTGAGAAAAATAGTACAGGAAAGAAAATTTCCTGACAAGTGAGAAATTGCAAGGTATGGAATATCTCCCTAAGGAAAGGTGCTAAACAGTAAACTGCAGGGAAAAAAATTAGATAAAGGGAATGAATAAACTTTAAAACCTCTCCATTTTTAAACTTCCATAAAAATAATTTAGAAAAGGATTAAATTGGCTTCTTGAAACCCATATCATTATTCTCAATGCATTCTTTCAAGTAAATCACATCTCTCTCCACACACCGCTGAAGTCACCTGCCTTGGCCCACACATCTCATAATGAATAGAATCATAACCCACTAGCTGCTTTTTCTATGCTACCATCACTGTGTGGCAATGTGGGAAATACATATTGAGGCAGCTCTGTAATTAAAAGGATGTTTTAAGTTTAAATAGTTACATTCAGAGCATGTGTACATATTTTCCACAGATTTCATGTGGTTTGTGGGGGTTAAAAATGTCCAGATTGCATTTACAGACCATATCACCTGGGGTCAGTCTAGCCAAGGCTATCTTAAATCTTTTCAGCAGCTTAGAAGGAATTTTGTTCTGTCGTTGTTATATCTAGAGTGACTATCTCAGTCTTAGAGGAAAGTTAGTGGAGCAAGTGCTGGGAAAATCTGCAGAGGTCAAAGGAGTTGGTCTAGGGAAGTGGGGATACTGGGGACACAGGGAAGTTACAGCAAAGCAAGAACTGTGATGATGGCTATTAGAATAGTTCTACTAGTTTTCCAGGAGTTTGGGTTTGGGAAGTGTCAAGGGAGAAAAAGGATGTCACTGGTCTAGTGCAAGTCCTCCTGTCCCTCAGGAATAATAATTTGGAGGGTACAGCTGAGAGTCAGAAACTGGCTGTTCCACCCCATGTTTCCAGAGCAGTCACTCTTCTGGCTGGAGAAAAGTAAATAAGAATTAAGCAACCTCCTGTTTTGCTTTGTCCTAAAGCTAGACCCACCTTTTGCTGCTGTGGTCTATTCTGGCAAAGCAAAGCTATGAAACAAACATAGCCCTACACCTAACATAGCTAGTTAACCTAATGGTGAGCTGACATAACTTCATGTGTACTTTATGGAGTAACAAAAATCTTGTATCATGTCCCAGAGTTTCAACACTGAATATGAGCACGGCAAAAGAGTGGACTACTTGGATGCAAGATCCAGAGTCAACACTGAGGAGTAGAATTTTGTCCTTAGAATTAAATTATCTGACATATTGTTACTATAATGCAAATATTTAGCTCTTAAGGAAGGATCTGATAAGAATACACTTTTAAATTTTATTATATTCTAATAGCTTTCTCAGTTGATTTGCAGAAAATAATTGTACTCCACCCTGCAGTACCATATACAAGGAAATAGCAGCTTTAATGAACAATGAGGGTTGTCCTTTTTGACATTGTTTTATAGACTCTTGTTTAAAAATATAGAAGATTGTTGAATTATGACAGATTGAATTCCACAGATCTCTCAATCTTCTGCTTCCATATTTTACAAGCTTAGTGCAAAGTGTAGTCTTAGTTTCAGTTTACTCATGCAAGAAGGCCATCGGCTAGGATCCTCCTATAGCAATTCAGTATTTATTATCAGTCTTTTATTGCATTTGACCTCAGACAAACACAGCTGGTGAGGTTTAGCTCTGAGTTATGAAACAGAACACACAGACTGAATAAGTAAGGTCTATTGTTCTCATTTTTTGTTCCCAGCTAACCATTTTTCATAACTTAAGGACTGAACTTCAAAGGTCATTACTGCTGTAAATATTCATCTCATAAGTAATTTACATACAAACGTGAACATTAAAGCAAAATGATTTTAAAAAATGCATTCTAGCTGGTAGTCAGGCTCCAAAGGTTAATAGTCCCAACCTTTCTTTTAGATAAAGGTTTGGTCTTCAAGATTAAGGAGTACTGTTACTTGAACTGCTTGTTTCCTGTTGCATGAGACCATCACCTGAAGGAAAAAAAAATCTGGAAGTGAAATCAGCTGGCATGCTTTACTAGGAAATTGCCCTGTCTAAAGAGCCAGTCTCAAGGAGCTGGCAAATGAGCCTTTCTTTCCTGCTTCACCATTTCACCAACCTAAGGTAGTAGATCCAAACCAGTGACTATATCCTTTGCAAGTTTACTGAGATTTCATCATCTGCCTGTGTTTTCCTGTCTGGTTTTCTCTTTGGGTTCTGAAAGTAGTGGACAGAATATATGACTGGCTTAAAATGCCTCTGAACGTTATGGTTAGATGTATTCCCATATATTTCTTCTGAACTGATATATTCTTTTTCTTATAAATGCTTTTATGGAGGCAGTGCCCCTTCTCATGCACAGTCATCTGCCTCTGACCTATTTGACACACTTCACTAAAGGATTTGATCTCAGTAAAGTACAGAGATATTGCTGCTGGAGGCGACAGATATTTTATGAGCTCTAAATTCAGGAATATTATCACTAGGCATTGTACTTAACCAGAAAGCAGCTATTAAGCTCTCTATCTCTTAATGCAGTGTTTGAAGTCATATTCTGATATCCCTGGAATGGTGTCAGATTGAATCTCCTGGACTGTGAGCCCCTGGTCTATTTTATTGGACAGCTTCTCTGCAGCTATTAGTGTTTCATGTACAGTGGTTGGTGTTCTGACTACCTCAGGCTGTTGACTCTCAGCATTTTTGTGTTTGTGACCTAATGGTTTGTTTTTAGTTTTGCTTGCACTACTGTGGTGATCTCCAGATTTTCTAGGAGTCTATGTAAACTAAAATCTCATGGCTTTCCTGCTAAACTTTTGTTGAATTTGCTTACTCAATAAGGTTTAGAAATCTGAAGCTTTACTGATAACTATGTGTGTATGTTGTAATTTATACATACATATTGCCTTGTACTCTCAGTTATAAAGCATTCACTCACCTTTTCATTAAAAATAGTCTTAATACTTTTGTTGTTTATGACAGGCTTTGAAGTTCAGAAGGAAGAAGGCCTTGGGCTATAGATGTGTCTTTTCTTGCTCCCCTGCAATTCCAGAGAAGTTCAGCAGAGATATAAGCTGCTAGAAATTACTGTTTCTTGCCTCATACTTGTGATCCTTGGAGAAATATTAAAAGCCTGCATAAAATAAGTGCATATAAATATTTTTAAATGGATGGATTAAAAAATACTACCAAAGGAAAAGCAGCAGCAGCAGCCTGGAAACCACAGGCTGACAGCCTCAGGAAGATAACTAGAAAAAGACCAGCTTATGAAAACCATTTTTCTGCCCCTCAGAAACCCATCTGAAAAGACTCTGTGTTCATTAGAACAGTCTTTTCCACTGCTTTGAGATAATAACTTTCCTATATTGCCAAATGTATGGGATATAGGAGGTATCTGCAATATTTTATGTATTTCATTGGTGTGATCCTGTCTGCCTGAATCTTGCATTCACGGTGACCTGCAGCCTGGCTGAGGTCTCAACAGTAATCCAGCTTGCCTACTTCAACAGACTGCCTATTCCTGTAGACACCTACATTTGTCAAGTTGCTTGCCTTGGTACTTCGTTGTGCCTGTCCCTGTGTGCTGTGAAGTGCACATTGCAAAGACGGAAGTCAGACTTCCTGTGTGTGCCCTGGTATGATTGAGGTGAAGTGTAGGCGGGCACATAAAGTCTTCCTGAGATCGCAGAGGAAGACTGAAGGAGACAAGGTGTGGTCAGCAGTGTGAAAAAAAACACACCATAGGAAGTGATGGCAATCCATTTTTCTAATGTAATGGTTTCAACATTTAGAAAGACAGTCGGGGCTACAGGATTTAACTGTTTTTCTGTCAAGGTGCAATACCATCCATATCAATTTGAAGAGTGTCTTAGTTCTAGCAGCATAAAACTAAGACCACCTTTGTGTATTTTCCAGCTGGCTGCAGGACTCCTATGTGTCTGGCTTCATAGGAGCCAGGCTTGTAAAAAATACAAAAATCTCCTTACTTAGAAGTGTAAAAATGTTGCCTTTAGATGGTATCCGTACAACAGCCTATTACTAAAGGGCTGCCATCAAGCACTGGAGATGACAGGCAAGTAGAGCAGAAGCTATTTGGTAAAAGGTAAGTCCCTATCTGGTAAGAAAGCACGTCCTTCTCTGTACCTCTCGGTGCTCCATTTCAGCTGTGAACTAGGTAGCTAGATAGAAGTGCTTACCACTTTCCTACCAATCTGTGTATGATTTGGTGAACTATGCTGCCCTTTAGATATGCCTGAATAAGATGGACTTGGATATCCTTCAGAAGGTCTCCAAAGGCACCTTGCTGTCTTTACTGACTGGATATGGAACTTAAACAGTTTGGTTAGGTGAGCTGGATTGCATGCTTCATTTCATTTTAGGGATGTAATTCTGCCTGCCAAGATGGGCTTGAATCAAAAGGAACTGCAAGTACTGTCAAGGAGGAAGTGAAACATTGGCAAGGAGATAAGGCATCTTTGGGTATAACGTCAAAAAAGTTTAACAATGGTTAAAACATTAACTGTTAATTCTAGTTGCCAAGAAGAGTTGCACAAGCTACTCGCTAAAGCTAAGGATGAAACCCAGTTAACAGTTAAAACTTTCACTTTAGACAGTCTGGGAAAAAGTAAGGGGGGAGAAAAAGAGCCTGTGAGGCAGCAGCTGCGTATTGTAGATGTAATCAAAAGATGGGTCTTGCATAGTAGGTTGACAGCTAGGCTGCATCAAGGAGTGTGAGAAATAGCAAATTGAATATATGTACCAAACTTGAATGGCTTTTTTGTTCCTGCTCACCATGTGCCTGTGGCAGAATTACTAAAGAGTTCATCTGCAAGAAGCCGAGCTGTTTAAATCAGCAGTTTGTAGTCACATCTGTAGGCAGGGTTTTCTGAAAGGGGAAAAGGGTCTGTGATGTAGGGAGATGGAACAGATTCACAAGTCATTGGCAGAATAGGGGTTTAGTTAGTCAATGGGACCTCAGTTCACTTCTGGAAGGGACAGGGCAGTCCCAAATGGCTTGTGAGCAGAGTGAAGGGCTGTGTAGGTCCTAAGCAGGTCACTTGTGCATGTAGAGAACCGGGAGTAGCAATTGAGAGTCTGGGGAGTTTTTGGCACAGCAGGGGAGTGACTCTAATTCCCATATTTTCTCAGTATGCTGGACTGCTCTTGCTCTGGCACGGTAAAAGGAAAATTTCTTCTGTGTGGCAAATACAGCTGGGCCTGCCACATCAGTCAGATGGGGGGGGTGGGAAAGGTTTCGTCAGAGATTCTAATATATTCATCCAGAGATCTAGTCTGAAGTGCTGGTTGCCACAGTTAAAGATGCAAAGGAAATTTAACCTGTCATCTCTTAAGGGTGTGCACAAAAACAAGGGAAAGGCAGAGTTCACTCTGAGGCCATGATACCCAGTGACATACATAGTCCTATAGATGAACTGGTGGAGGTCTCTGCTTGCAGGGCTGAAAAACAGAATTGCATCTCTGATGACAGTGTCATTGGGACAAAGAAACCACTACAAGCAGTAAGATTTGTTCTGTCTTCCAACTGAACAGAAAAGGCAAATATAAGAAGTTATATTAAAAACCTCTCTGTTAACATAAATGTTATTTAAGATTGCAAACAGAGGAAATGAGAAGCTAGGAAATGTCAAAACAATCACTTCCCCTGAAGCTGTAATCAACTTCTTGCATGGATATGTTATGATACAGGTTTTTAGTCACATATCAATATGGTCTTTGTGCACAGGATTTGATGAACAGGATAATCACTACAATGCATAAGCATCTGTTTAGAAATGAAAAATAACTTCTATAAAAGGAGATAAATTTAAAAATGCATTCCAGTAGAGCTAGCTGGTCACAATCCAAAAAGTCAGTATTAGCCTTCAAACTAAAAATCTTCAGGATCCTCAGGATTAGAAAACTCCATCTAGTTAAACAAAAATAAAATGTAAATTTGTCCACACAGCCTTATTATTGAAATATGTATTGCTTTACTAAATAAAGATGACACTGTGATATTACAGAAGTGATTAAGAGCCTGCAGTGTATTCTTCCAGTGGAAAAAGCTATATATAAAGGAAAAATAAAACAGAAGGGCTTTCAGTTCATTTGGACCTATTAGTAGTTTATGTGATATATGACTACAAGCCCAGATGTTCTAGAGAACTGCGAGCTATTTAAAGCACCTTTAATGTTTTTCTTATTAGATAAAGTTGCTTTCAAAATGCTATAAACCAGAAGTTTTTAACAGTTGTCCAAGAGAGTATTTATGGTAGGTTCATTGGTCACATGTTGTGGCCCTTTATTGCCAGCTGCTCAGATACTCTACAAGAAGTATATAAATACTGTCTGAACATCATTGGTCCTTGTAAACAACTTCAAATTCAAGGCTGTTGTCATCAGATGGTGAGAGCTGTGGAGAGAGGCAGAGTGCCATTCAGGAGGCAGGTAGTCTGTTAATGTGGGACTCTCACTGTTATTAGATCTGAGAATAGTTTCTAGCCCCATGATTGCAGATTTGTACCAGTTTAAAACTTAGGCAAGCACACTTTCTTATTGCTCCTTCTTCTCATTCCCCTCTTCTCCCCTTTTACCCCTATATGATTATTTCCATTCAGCAAGGACCTGGGGCCAAGCCAGGAGGTGCAGAGCAGCACAGCATGGCCAGGGCAGCTCCCTCTAAGGGCAGAGATGCGCAGCCCCCCATCACATTGGCTCTTCATCAGAATCTGTCCTTTGTGTAAAGGTAAAAAGTAGGAGTTTTTACAAGGGAAAAAGCAAAAAGGAGGTGACAGACAGATAGATCCCTGTAGCTGGCCTGAAAACGTGTTGCCAGGGGGAAAAAAGCAAACATGCAAATAACCCTCTTAGCAAAATGAAGGCCCCAGTTCTAAAAAAGATTTTTTTTCTCCTCCTTGTTTCAGAATCCTTTCCCCATGACATAATTTTGTTTTTGCCTTGTGTGTCTTGCCTAGATAATTCTTTTTCCTCAAACGTGAATTTTTTTAAGAGGTAGAAATAATATTTTCCAGTCATCTTCCTTCTAGCCCTAGCTGTAACTACTTCTGGCTCAAGCTCTGGGGTCTTTTATCAAGTTGGGACTTGTGAAATTGCTGTGCAGCACAAGAATTGCTCAGCTCTACTAGAGGACTCTAAAACAACCTAGCAATTATCAATCTCTCCAACTGACAGACTGAAGAGTGAGAAATGGCCTGAGTAGCAGACTGCTGCAGGAGTCCCTGAATTGGGATGTCTGGCCTTTGTGCTGCGTTCTGGGCCTCACTGTGCTGCTCTGCTCCATGGGACACACTGGTTTTGCTCTAGCCTTGTCCTATACTGTCTCAGTCTCCTGCCTGTAGAAAATAACCCTCCCCTTTTGTTGGGTTAGGAGGCTGTAATGGCCCAAAAGTGATAGAGGCAAGGAAGGGGGCATCCGGAGCCAGGAGAGAGGGTTGTTCTTGGACTGCACAGGTCAACTATAAGGTGCTAAGGTGGCTAAATTGTTTGCTGCATCCTAAAGCAACAGTTTTGTTCCTCCATGCTGCCCACTGCTCTGTGCTTCACTTTCTTTACTCCCTGCTGTCACAGTGGCAACACCAAGCTTCCCTCCTGCTTCTCAGCCTTGAATCTTGTTTCACCCCATGTGAGACAGTTCAACTCACTAATCCATCAGAAAATTCTGCACTTTTTTTACTGGGCTGCATTTCTGCTGGGTCCTTGTGTTGGTTCCACTGAGGGGAAGACTGGAAAGGCAGCAGCAGGAGTACTGGAGAGCAATAGGTAGGTAGGTGCTGCCAGGAGATGTGTTGAGCATCAAGGTCTGTCTCATCAGATGGGATTACACTCTCATCTATAGTGTAAAAATGCCGACTTTCAGCCTTTGTGGAGCTGGGCCGTAGTTTTCCCTTAGTTTCCTCAGGAAGAGCTGCCTGTAAGAGAATGCCTCAAACAAACCCTTGAAGAGATAGTCCTGGTTCTTCCTAAGTTAGTGAAACCATCCTGAAGTGCACAATGAGCTCTAGCTATAATATAGATATCTTGGAAGTAACTTTTGTTTTAAAACCACAGGGAATTTGCTACATGGTTTATATTTGTCTTAAAGATGGATAGCTAATTAAATATATTTGGGTTAAGATGTGATGAGTCTTTATGCCACTTTCTAACATTTCTTTTTCATTTTCACACTCCTTCCTTGGCAACCACTTTGTGAACCCACAAAAATGGGATGTGAGTCTTTGTTTTTCTCCTAACCCTAATCCTCACCGTAGTCAAGGGTTGAGCTTTACATAAAGACCTCCAGCCTTGGTTCTTTCTTTGCCTAAACCTTTTGTAGGCAGACCCTTTGCAGCCTCTTGCTCCAATTGGTCACTTAGGTTTTGTCTCACATCTTGCATTGGCTGTAATGCTAAAAGTATCTGAAGCTGATACTCCAGACCATGCTTCATGCTGATCAAACAAAAAAGGAGAAAGTTCTTTTTATTGCCTTTTCCTTAGCAGCCTCTTTGTAGCTGTACTCCAACTGGACCCCTATCTGTGTCTGTCTTCTTAAATCTTTGGACACTTTCAGGGTTAGGAGAATATCAAAGCATATGAATTCAGTTAAGAAGTTCTGCAAAAGGGCTGCCTATAAAAGGTTTGGACAACCAAAGGTATTCTTCCCTGAGAAATCTGATCACTCTTTGGGATAGATTTACATTTAGAGTTAGCAGAGATGCAAAGCCAAGGAATCTGGTTGTGGTGGAGTTGAGGGAAGGTTTCAGCAATGAAAAGCATTTTCCACTGACCATTTGTTCATCTTGGATAGACCTAGAGGTCCTTTGCTAAGGGCCAGTCCACACCTGGGGTTAGAGTTGAGGCATTAGAGACAAAGCCTAGAGGTTTGGTTGAAAGTTGCCCAAAGACATTTAAGGGTGATGGAAGGCTGCATAAAGAATTCTCTCCTGAGAAGTTTTTAATCCAGAACACAGTTTTACTTTGTCTCATTTTGCTAGGACTTTCACTTGTAGGTCATCATGTTTATTTCCATTAAAATACTTGCTAAGAAGTATGAAGTGCAATGTCTTGATATTTGTAAAGCAAAAACATTACAAACAATTCTGTTGAAAATGTTCTCCAGATGGAAAATAAAAGTTGAAAAGAAATGTCCTGAAATGTTATGGAATACAAACTGTGTGTTAAAGGGTCCCTGTAGAATTTGAATTAAAGTATGTAAGTAGTGAGGAAACATAAGACTCACAGCACGGAAGCTGGTGGACAAAAGTGAGTGAAAGACCTTCCTAATGACCTGGAAGACAGGAATGGCAGGATTATGAGTTTCTGATTATAATCTTGAGCACAACATGCAGTTTAAAAGTAAGCAGTGACTTTATGGAAGTCGCATAACATACTGGTGGTAATTCAGGAAAATACCAGTTTTAATATGAAACTGATGTATGCAAGCTCAGTTCAAACGTACCCATTCTAGGTCACAGGAACAACATGACTGGCAATTTCTTGCCGCTGCTGTGAAATCCCCATGTCTAAGAACTGAAAAGGAACTTGCACAGAATTCAGATTTTCCTGGGGTTTTAGAACTTCAAGTTTCAAATTCCCTGAAATCCAGATTTTGTGTTCTGGCCCCAGATCAGTTAGGCTGATTGGTTTTATCTTCAGATTTGTAGTGCCTGATGCATATACTGAAAAATAACTTGTCTTTTCTAACATATTTTTGTGAGGAGGCTAATGCTAGCAAATACCTCTTGAGATTAATTAGTTCTCCATTTGCACTGAGAAAATTAGGTAACAGTGGGCTTCACAAGCATGACAATATTTTCATAACATAACTGAGGCAGGAACCGTGTATATGACACTGCTCTAACAGCGCTATTCACATTCTGTTAATGTATCCCAAACTGGATTGCTCCCTATTGTTGTACTGTAGCAATGATGAGATGATGGTTATTTCTATCATTTCTATTTGCTATTAGGATCTCTATTGTGTGCAGCTGTTGCAAGTTGCAGCCTCCTTTTCAGCTTTGAGTATCATTTGCCTTCTCTGCTTTTCACACAAAAAGGGAATAATCACCAACTCAACATGGCAGCTCGTGTATGAAGAGATGAAAACCTGGATGACAAACCAGCCCCCAAAACAGCATCCCCAACAAGAGTGGGCTGTGGACAAAACACTGATCATATGGCAGTGCTGATTAGGGTGTTTTACAGAAAAAAAGATGAGAAGTTTGGGGTGCTTTTTGGGGTAAGGTTATTTAGTAGTCTATTAGGTGACCAGGAGACAAATTTAATGGAATAGTATTTGTAGAAGGAATATGTCTGTATATGTGTATTCACCTGTGTGTTCTGGAGTAGAAAAGAGGAGCATATTAGCAAGGGCAGAGAAAGGGTCCAGAATTCCTTCGAGAAATGGTGAAACTGGAGCAGGGATACTGGTATAGGAATATCCAAAGGTTGATTAAAAATAAGTGGTTTTCCTAAGAGCAGTCCTGATCTTCAAGTGGTGAATTAATTTATCTTTAAACATCTCAAATAAGTATTGTGTCTTTCCAAAGTTACCTACTTTATAAATTTGGTGCCCAATCAATTTTGTAAGTAAATTACAACAGATAGACTAAGATCAAAAATTAATCCGTATTGCTTAGTTCTTAAGCAATACAGGAATATGTTTCCTTCAGAAAGGCAGAGGCATCTGAACATCACTCTTATTTGCTGTGGGTGCTGTGTTACATTTGAGTCTCCAGCCTTGGGTTGCTGCAAACCAAATCCTGCAGCTCTTTCTTTGCAGCCTGCCTGCGGATCTGGTTTACTGTCTTTATACAGCTGACAGCAAGCACATAGTGCTGCTCTCCAGGTCTCCTCTGTACTGACATGAAAGGAGGCCTGTATCTCTAGTGCTTACTTAGCACTTTGCTTTCAGCAATCCCAAATAAACCTCTAGTGTAATAAATAATTTCAAAATCTATTCTTTGTCTTTGCCTCAGAGGAAAAATCACAAACGATACTCAGATAGGCTCCTTACACCTGCTCAGTGATTCTCCTGTCCAGTGAAAAGCTTCTTTTCAGGGCCAGATGGATTAAACACTCTTTGGTCTTTCTCACCCATGGATCTAACTGACATAGTTTCTTCCTTTACGTATAGCAACTGATTGACATATAGCTAGGTTTAACAGGAATGGGTTAGCTTTAATTCTAAAAATAAACAATAGAAACAATAAACTTGTTTATCAGCATGAAAGACCAAAAGCCATTCACTATTCTTCATGGTATTTAGCCTTTACCAGGTCAAGCACTACTGATTTTGAGTAGGGCAAACAATTTTCACTTGCACAGTAGGCACTCTGAGCTCCTCTATCTGGTCTCTGCTGCAATTAACATTGTAATAATGATGTGTAACACATTCATCACAGAGGGAGGACGTGCAGTAGATTTTCAGAAAGATGTATCTGGTGTGGAGATGAATTATTTATGTAGCTTAACTGTAGATCTGCGTAATAATTCTGTCATCAAATGCTATCTCAACCACTTCTCCTGTCCTCTGCCAAAATGATAAAACCCCTGAAATGAAATTACTCTTTTTAAATTCTAGAGCATTATTTCATTTGTACTTACACATTTTTTTTAATGTGGCAAATTCAGAAAACAGAATTTGTCTGCACAATTTGATACAAGCATATATTTAACACACAGTTCCTCTAGCTAATGGCCAGTACTGAACTGTAACATTAAGAAGTATACATGAATTCTACCCACAAAAAATTCCTGTGTGATGCATCTTCAAAGTTGGAGTCTATATGCATGTATTCAATATTTTCTTAGTAAATCATAGCATCTGTCTTTTGTGCTCCTGTGATATTCTTCCAATATGTTTAGATGTTGAATAGCTAGAAAGATGTGCTCAAAAATGGTAATCTTTAAATTCCTTATAAAACTATGGAAAGCACAACTTTTCTTGCCATAGCTTGTCAATAAGTATCCATACATAGTGATTCTGGTTACACCTCTTGTACCTTTGATAGTGCATTATTTTTCACTTTAATTGCAATGCAACAACAGAAACTTTTATCTTAGAAATTTCTTTTTAATATGTGCACAACTAGATTTTGTATAGACTACCTTAGTAACGCTAGCAGTGGCACATATTACTTTTTAAAGAAGTATCACTATACATTGAAATGTAGATTGACTATAAGATCAATTAAATATGATACCTATAGGGAAAATATGTTCTGGAGTATGTAGGAATGTCTTTAACCAAACATTAAAAAAAAAAAAAAGGAAGAAAAAGATTGAACCTATGGGGATGGAATATCAAATGATAAATTGTGAAATGCCAAGTGTAATTTCTTTGCCTTTTTGTTTCATTTGTGGTAATCCAGACTTGTGCTTCATCTTCACACTCATATGCTTGTTCTATATCTGTCATGCACAGCTGTTTATGTGCATTTTCATGCATGTACTGTTATTATTTTGACCTATTTAACATGTGCAATGAGGGAAAAGTGAGCAGAATGCTTTTATGTGTGCATTTGAACTACATAACTGCTAATGTGAGAGTGTGCATGCCTGTGTGTGATGGCTGGAGATGTCTTGCATGTGCTGAGTCCAGAGTCCGTGCATGCAAGCATGTAATTTAACAGTATGAATATCTGCCTTCAGCTTTATTGTTTTTCAGACAAGAAGTTTGGACATGTTGTGTTTAGAATAGGATCGCCTGACATTAATTTTCTGCATCTAATTCCCTTCAGTGTCTTATTTAAATTCACATCAGTTGTTGTGTGTTTGAAGCTGAAAGCTTCTCTTACATAAAAATAATGTACAGCAGCACAGCCCCACAACATGCCTCCATGATGCTGGCTCTCCCTAGCTACAGCTGAAATACACACAGGGCAATGACTGCCCAGAGACAGCTTTGCCCAGGCCTGCAGGGAGCAGCAGGCTTCATCCTTTCTTTACATTCTCACTTGCTTTTATGCACTGAGAGTATGAGATCATAGGAGTGAGAGAAGTGCTAGTGGTAAAATTAAGATACACTACACTGGACGCAATGAGAGAATGTAATGCAACACTGAGCATCTCTGCTTTGCAAATCTCCTGGCTCGGTTCCCCATTCACAGGACTTTCCTCATTCTATATTGAGGCAGCTGACAAATCTATGGCACTCCAGACCCTGTCTTAAATAATGACTTAGACTGTCCTTGCATTCCATTTCAGTGTATGTTGTCACTTGCTGGTTCATGAAACTATAAATCCAAGAACAATGGGTACAATCATATTCATATTTGTATCTTTTAATTGTCCTTCTGATGGTTAAACTGATAATTAAACAGTTTTCCTTTTGGTTTCCAAACTTGATCTCAAAGCATATCTTCTTTCCACAGCATGCTAGGAAAGACTAATTGCATTTTCTGTTATACTTTTAGATCTACTGTGAGAGAAAAGTGTTCCTATTTTCAAAGTAGTGGATTTAGCAAAATGGGTGGATTTTCTGCCAGTGTTATTTGAACTTTACACAATTACTTGTATTGAATCTTAGCAGCTGTTTCCCTGCCTAATATGTATTTAATGATATATTCCTTGTACGTTGCTTGTTTCATAGTAATTGGAGATGTGTTCAATAGTACAGTTTTGAATGCAATCTGCCAGACAACAGTTGCTTTCTATTAATCATCTCAGCTGAAATAATAGAAATACTTTAAATTGTGAATGCCAACTGTTCCTTTGAAAGCCAAAAGCTAAATATCTTCCATGCCTGTATGTTCATTTTATAATGCAAAAAAACACAAGTATTGTGGTGATTAGATACTTTGGGGCACTTTACAGAAATTCTACTGTATTGCAGAACATAATGAGGCATTTTATTTTCTAGGAATTGCACAAATTAAAAGGAAATCTAAGTCACCCAGGTGTGCTACATGACTCTGACAGTGAAATATAATTCTTGATGGTAACTGAGACAGAAATGTTCATTTACAGTAAATCTATTTTATTTTATCCTCCTACTTAAGACAGATATCAAAAGTGGAATTTTGGTTTTCCAAAATTTTAAGTCCTTATTGTAACTCATTGTGTTGATGAAAACTGCAGGATTATATGCACTTTGGGGCAAAGCCACCTGAATTCAAATAATTCAAGTGTCTGGATGGTAGTACTGATATTGGATTCTTCAGAGAGATAAAAAGACAAGAGTGAGATCCTATTGATTCAAGATTAGTGACATTTTTGCCTTGGATTTCAAAATGGGAAACTCTGAGAAAAGAATAAAAATCAATTTCATACTAATATTTTGTCCAGGATAAGTCTTCCTGGACCAAAATTATCTGGAGCCTTTTGGAGTCTCTGAATTTCTGATGTTAGACCTTTATATGCCACAGCAGCTGGTTTCCTTTTTTAGAGAAATCGTGGATGCTAGAGATTTGGCTTAATCCCAGTTTGAAGTTTTCTACTAATCAAAGGTTGAATAGGTATTGTGCTTCCTACCTTGCTAAATGCTTGCTGAGATGATCCGCTGTCACTTACTATGCTTATTATCACTGCATCCCCAAAGAACCTCTCTGATGTGGTGGTCTCAGAAGTGTTATTTCATCATTGAAAAGATGGATTCCAAATGAAAAGGCACTTGCTAAAGAAATGACATTTCATCTCGGGAAGATAAAAGGAGCTGCCTGTGGCTAGGTCGGGATTGTTCTGCTTTTCTTACACTTCCCTATTGATTTTTTTTTTGAGCTTCAGGCCTTCCCTTGGCCTAAGATGGGGGATAATGTGAATTCAGAGAGATTGCAACCATAGAAAGAACAGCTACAGTGTGAGATGGAGATAAACATCAGTTCTTGGGGTAGATGATGATGTCTCTAGAGAATCAGGGGCAAGGGAGAAAGGAAGATGAAAGGTTAAATAGAAGGAAGAAAGGTAAGGTCAAGCCTTGAAGGACTTGCTCACGTTATGGTCATATGTGATAATTCTGTGTCCTATCACACCAAAGCAATGCTATTAGCAATTTGTTGTGTCAGTTTATGATAACAGCAAAACCTGGACTCAGTGGTTCTAGGATTCCAACAAAACTGGTTCAGTCTCCATTTGGGCTGAGAAAAAAAAAAATCCTCCTGCAGTTGCTTTTATCAGGCCCTCACTGTCTATGGGCCTAAAAGAGCACTCTTTCCTTGTAACAGCTCTAAACCAAGATGTAAAGCAAGGGAACTTCTATTAATGGAAAAAGGGCATAGAAATTCAGAGGCTCAGCAACAGGATATAATCTGAATAAAACTACAGTTCCTCTGCTGTTTCTGCACCAGTTCGTTCAACTCTACCCTGAGCTGCAAATGTCCTAAACTTCTGCAATCCAGGCCACCTCACAGACCAGTGCAGCAAGTGCCTCTGACCTCATAAGGACATGCTGGTTCCACCCCTCATGGTGGAGACCACTCTGCCCTCAGATGCCAAAATGAACAGGATAGGTCATCCTTTGTTCTATTGTAGTCCTTTAAGTCCTGGTGAAAAAGTTATCTGCTACTGAGAAGTGATTTCTCTTCTATAGTGTAAGCAACAAAAAGCTTTTGAAACCTAAGGATAGTACTTTGCTTTCTTAGAGTCATGGGAGCTCCCTCAGCCTTGTGCTCCCCCTTTCTTTATGAAGTTGAGCACTGTCTTCCAGCTGACATTCACACCAGGCAGAGTTAGGGTGTCATAATAGTGCCACTGTGGGGATTTCTGACAATTAGATAATGTTGAAAATATGCTGAAAGGTATTTTCTACTGAAAAAATGTTGATGATGAAGAAGATGATGCTTTCTGTCAGCTAGGCCTGCCCAGCTGCATGGCTTCTCCTGCTCAAGAGCTCCCTGGTATGACCAGCTTCTGAGGCTGACACATTCCTAACCTCTCTGAATTGGTGGCTCCCCAGATACTTGACTCACAATGCCTTTGGCTCCCCAGCATTTGGCAGCTGACTAAGATTTAATAGAGATTTACTTCCATTTTCCTTCAGTTTTCCCCAAACCATTTTTTTGAACTTTTCTTTTGGAAAAAAGTTGACATTTTTTCAATGACAAAAATATTTTCCATTATGCTATCCACATGCAAGATTTTTCTTTCAGAATGAGGCATTTCTGACTGAGGGAAAAATGTACTTCTTTGTGGTACACCAGGAATAAGGGATTTGTGTGCTTGGTCTCCCAAGTCTCCTAGTTGGTATGTCAAATTCTGGAGCAGGATCAAAGAGGCTCAATGTTTGCGTTTTGACAGGTCTATAGTTACAGTAAAAATATAGCTTTTACTGAGAAATGACACCCCTTTATTCAACAGATGTTTGAGACATCAGTTTACTCATTGCAGTTAGCACAAAGGAGATGTAATGCAGTCATAAAGTTGTCCATTGTATCAAGATCTTTGCCAACTCCCAGATTATGTTCTAGGAAAATACTGGAGGCAGGATAAAAATCATAGAAATCATAGAATGGTAGGGGTTGGAAGGGCCCTTTAGAGATCATCTAGTCCAACCTCCCTGCAGAAGCAGGTTCACCTAGATCAGGTCACATAGGAACATGTCCAGGCAAGTCTTGAAGACCTCCAAGGAAGGAAACTCCACAACCTCTCTGGGCAGCCTGTGCCAGGGCTCCCTCACCTGAACAGTAAAATAGTTTTTTTCTTATATTTAAGTGGAACTTCTTGTGTTCCAGCAGCTTGAGGTCCATTAGCCTGACACAGAAGCTAGTGTGCTGGACCTCTCCTTCTGCCTCAAGGAACGTTTTTTAATATGCTACAAAATCAGAGACATCTTAGAGATACCTCAATCACTATTTAGACCTAAATCCCCTGAACTATGGAATGACAAGGTTTTCGCTATTTGACAAACTAAACTGTCATTTAAAATGTTTGTCAGACTTCCTGAACTGAAAGACAAAGCCAAGTGTAAATTAAAGGATTGAATCATTTTAAACAACACACCTGTCTTGAAAGCAAACATAGTTTTAAAAAAAATGTTGATATTATTTTTATGATCTTTATTATTTATTACAAAGTAGTTCAGCCTGATTTGGATCCTGACTGGATTTTGTGCTAAAAATATGAGTTGAAGTGAGCCCTTGCACAAAGGATTTGAAACCTAAGTTTAAAATGCCACAAGAGATAAAGAAGATAGGCATAAGGCTTAAAGGGGGATCTTAACTGATTTTGATCAGTAGTGCACTGAGATCTTATCTTGCTGACCTACACACATCTCAGAAAAGAAAAGTAAGAGGGAAGATTTACAGTGTTAATTTGGATTGGCAGTACAGGAAAATTATGTTTACTAAGTGAGAAGGACAGCATTTGCGTCACAACCAGTTATTCAATATCCTACCTTTTCTCATTGTTCCACGTGTAGCTGTAAGCCTTATGCTCTGGTGATCTCTCAAACCCTGTTCTGAACTGTTAGAACAGTTCCTGACATGGTTTTGGCTGGTGCCAACTCTTCTTTGACAATTCCTGAGCACAAGAATTGAGCCAGACCTGGAACTGGTCTCAGTAGATAGCATGGAGAAGTCCATGCTGATTTGGAAGCTTAGCTGAATCATATGGATGGAAGCCCTACACACAATTGGTCCTGGGAGCAGTGAGTGGTCCTGGGAATATTAAGTAGCTGTAGCCTGTATTTTTACAACATAGTTCACACTGGCTCCAGTTACATTTGGAAGTGAACCATTGTTCTCTATATTAGATATCAGGGCATCAAGAAGAGGTTTCCTGTTACGGCTCACTGTCTGTGAAATGTTGCTTTCAAGGCTTGGTCCTGTATCATATTGACAGCCGACAGCTGAAAAAAAAGGACAGAATTAAATTCTTCAGTTTCTTCAGTATAAATTCTGATTTCCTCTTATTATTTCTTTTGCTTATTATTGACTGGGGAGCAGATGCAAAAATTATCTCAATTGGGAGAGTTTTTCTGTTCTCCCTGCATCATATAGTTGATGGTTCTTACATGTGAAACGTGAACATGCTGGAGAGCAGAGATCTTCTGATCTTCCCCTTTTCTAAAGGTCCCCATTTTTTTCTTCACTTTCATACAATCAATGGACTACAGAGTCAGTCCCTATTTTCTTGTTCTCTTGGCCACGTGATGCTTACTTTTCTCCTCTATGTTGGCTTGTTTCAACAGTCTTCAGAAAATGAATTACAGAGCAACACTTTTTTTGAACTGAAGATGCTCAGGGGTTAGAATATTTCGTGCAAGATAAGAGTTATCAATTCAAAGTGCTTTTGAAGTGCTACAATCATTTCATAGATGTTGCTTTTGCCAAAAGCATGGACATTCCCGTACTTACCAGACGCTATCTGGGGGTAGAGTTTATCTACTGGGTATCACACCAAGTCAGGGCAGAGGATCTGATTTAATGTATGATATGGACTTTAGACATATGGTATTTTGAATCAAAGAACCATATGAAAAATAGGCCAGAGGGAATCACCTGGCCCATCTCCTCACTCAGGGCAGGACCAACTTCCTAAGTTAGGTCAGGTTGCTCAGGGCCTTATAAGTGGATCTCAAAGAAGGATATCCCATTACTTATTAGGGCTTCTCTTCCAGTGCTTCAATACTATTATTGAAATGTCTCTTTCTGAACTGTGTGATCAAGCATTGTATTTTGGCCTTTTACTGTGAATCTGAAAATTGTTTTCTGTGATCCCCTTTAGACCTCTTTTCTCCAGCTAAGTAAATTCAATTCCTTTAGCTTCTCCTTTTCTATGCTTATACCTGTTATCTCCTCTTTGGCACTCTAAAGGATCCCAAACCATACAGAATACTCCAGATAAAAGATTGTGAGTGATAAGGGAAATAATCACTACCTTTGGTTTACTGAATGTCTTCTTGCTATATATGGCTAGCTGTCATTGCTGCAATGATAATCTGCTCATTCATACTCAACTTGTTAACCATGATCCTCCAGAATATTTTCTGCAGTGCTGCTGTCCAACCAGACAGTTGCCCACCTCTATTGATATATGAGGTTATTTCATCCCAAGTGCACGACTTGGTCTTTATTCAGCTTCATGACTTTTTGTCTATCATCTCATTATTTTGTGTCCCTTTGAGTGGCAGCCCTGCCCTCCAGTATGTCCAGTTTGGTGTTACTCATGAGATTTCTAAGAGTCACTTTCCTCACATCACTCAGCTGGCGGATACAGATATTGAGCTTATTACCCTTGAATTGACTCAAGGAACACAATCATAAGTGACCACCATCTGTACTTCAGACCATTGAGTACAACTCTTCAAGCCTAACACTCCAATAGCTTTTCCCACCAATCTTGCGTTCATCTATCTAGTTCACATCTCCTCAGCTATGAAGACACTGTGGAAAATTATGTCTAAATCCTCACTGAAATAAAGGTAAATGATCTTTACAGCTCTGCCCTTATACACAGTCTTTCATCACGGGCAGCAATCAAGTTGAACAAACACAATTTTCCTTTGATAATTCTGTGCAGATTGTTTCCAATCGTTTATTACCCTTCATGCACCAGGGAACAGCTTCTACAAGCTATTACTTATTATGTCTTATACTGCATTCACCTTCCAGAAAAAGTGAAGCCTTAGAAACAACAGTATCTTCTTTCTAGTCTCTGAGGCAGTGATTTGAATGTGAAAAAATATTAACATGTAATTATACATCCACATGTGCAGTGAGGAGAATACCAATGCTGGGTGCCTTGTGTTCTGCAATGTGTATGTAATGTATAGTATGAAAGAGTTAACAAGCAGGCTTTGTGCTGTTTCTCATTAGAGCGAGTCCAGCATTTGGCTCTCAGGCTTAAAGGATATCTCATATCATATGTATACTGCCACATATGTAATTTGTTGGGTAGGACTGATAACACTATGGAGATGGCATAGGAATTCCTAACAATCTTTCCTGCCCATAATAATTTTCCAGAGGACATACTGCTGCCCATGCAAGTTAAATCTTTGCATGAGCTAATATGAAATACTTCTGCTGTTCTAATTTCCTCTTGTTGTATTTTTTCCTGGCTCGGAGTCAGTGACCTAATTCTTTTCTTCTTTCTGTCCAAAGTTTTTGATTTTTTTTTTCTGAGCTATTCACGTCAGACTCCTCACCATTGTGGAAACTGAGCCTTTTATTTCCACTTTGTATTAGCACTCTGGGATGGCTGCATTGACTGTTCCTTGTTCCACTGTCCTCAGACCTAGATATTGAGCATGGATATCAATAGTACAGAAAGAAAAATGTACAGAAGACGGCCTCCGTAGTATGGCATTTCCCACAAACAGTGACCAAGGTCTTCTACTGGATCCACCTAAGGGAGTCCTTGCAAGCCCACATGAAGATCTTAAAGAGTTTACAATGGAAAGAACGTAGTTTAAAAGTAGTACCTAGAGAAAGTAAGTTTGTTTTACTAGTGTGTTGTCTGGAGAAATAAACCAGTCAGTGTCTCTCTGTCTGTTTATTTGCCTTATGAAAGTACATCAAGAACTGCTCAAAACCCTTTTTAACAAGACATGTATGGTGCTACATTTAACTAAACAAAGTATATAAACAAAAGTCTCTGTAGTTTTCATAATTGTGAAATCCTCTAACTAGTGTATGCACGTTTCTCAGCCTAGACTGAGGCATGCTTAGGCCAGTTCAAAGGCACGTAGAGAGCAGACCCAGCAGTTTCTCTGTCTTTGATTTTGATTCAAATTCACTTATTTTATTCCAGCACACATAGGAGAATGACAAAAAGCTACCCTTGCTTTTTTGTTTCATTCAGTTGCACTTCTAGACCTCTATTTCTTTTTTGTTCTATGGTTCCCAGCAGTTACTACAACGTGTTTCCTTGAGGCTACCTTAGTGAATATCTGCTTTCAGTTGGAATTTTTCTTGTAAGATTTTGTGCATTTGCAAAATACTCATGGCACCACTCATAGGCTTAGTGTATTAATTTTCACATAGACTATTTTAAACAATCTTCCTGTCTTGACAAGAATTGGTATAAGTGGTGTAATAGCTTTTTATCTGGGGGAGAGAGAGGATGATTCCATTCAAGAAATAAAAACACCCAAAACTATGAACATACATTTGGAGTTTTAGCCTAGGAATAAATTGCATTCTTCCAGTAGCATAGGCAAAGACCTAAAACTGATGATAAGTTATACAGAAATTAAGTGCTGTAATTTCAGTCATAAGTTATACAATGGGAAAAGGATTTGTTTGACCTATGGCTTGTCTCCCTGTGTTCAATACAACTCCTTGAGGTGGAGGAGGATGTATACTTGGACCCTGCAAAGGGCTGACTTTTCCAGCAAAAGGCCAGCTTTTCCACATTCCTACAGATATAAGAATGCAAATAAGCTCCTTGCCACAAGTCCACTTAACAATTCTCAAGCCTTCCTGTCAGTCTAACTGACATTGCATGGTTCTGCATCTATGGCCAGCCTTCCATCCTCTTACTCTTTTTCACTATGATTTTAGACTTTGGGTTTCCTTAGGTGCTGGTATGTATTTGTATACATTTTAAACTGAGAGTAGCAGAGCCCCCCTGGTTTGTTACCAAGGTAGCACTGAGGAACTCCTGCATCCCTTTTACTTTGAAATTTTTTAAAGAGGAGAGTGATGGAGAAGTTCCTGTCTAGGTATTTTCTGCAGACCGTTCTACTCTTTTACTGCTGGCATTACAAAAAAATGGAGAAAAGGTATTTTTCATTGAAGCTAAAATCCAGGAACACATGCATCTTTCTGGTTTTGCTTTGCTTCGCTTCTGAATGATGAAATAATTCAGAGTATGCATAAAAAGGCATCTCACATTACATACAGAACAAAAAGCAACTAAGTTGTTGGCTTGTAAAAAAGGAAAAAAAACCTTGAGATGAAAGAGTTATATTTTACCTCACTCATAAAACTTGTTTGGTTTTTCTGTTGGGTGTTGTTTTTTTCTTTCAATTGAACTCTTGAAAAAGTGCAATTTCACTTCCAGACATTTGAGTTCATATCACAATGCTAATTTTATTAAGCAATAAGACCAGACAAGGCTTGAATTATTGTGCAATGATTTATGCTTAGGTGCATTTGTAGGCATGAGCCTGAAGGCTGAGCGTTATCAAGTAGAGTTTCTCTCAGAAGTTATGCTGTGGTTTAAGGAAAAGAAAAAACCAAAACCAAATAAAACCCAAAAAGCCAAAATCCAAGTTAGTGGAAAGAAAAAAAAGTTTATGCCTACAAGGTTATGCTGTGGTTTAAGGCCACTACCTGAAAGCTCAGATAGGCTCCTCCTTTGGGACTTGTTGGGTTGGTAGTGACTGTTGGAGTCACCAGAGGGTGTTTGGCATCTGTTCCTGTGTGGTATTTTGGGGAAGATCTCACTGTCTGTGCTGAAGGATTGGATAGGCCTGCTGCCACTTCCCAGTGTGAACCCTTTCCCTTGCCTGAGACATTTCTCCAAGACCTGTGGCAACCAAGGTGCAGGGAGCATGAGGCCTAAAAAGACTGAAATGGACTTTAAATTGGAGGCAGAGTGTAGGCTGGAATATGTGATCTTCCCAAAGCTATGATTCAAAAAGCACAAAGTGAAACAGATGAAAGCAGATAACTAAGACTTCTGGCTGAGGAAATAC
Source organism: Urocolius indicus (assembly GCA_013401255.1). Lineage (NCBI taxonomy): Eukaryota > Metazoa > Chordata > Aves > Coliiformes > Coliidae > Urocolius > Urocolius indicus. The sequence goes on along the minus strand of WBNH01002704.1, from coordinate 1,301,969 downwards.
AGTTACTGAATAAATTCCTGCAGGACCTGGGTTTGTTTATCCTAGACAAGAGGACTAAGGGGAGGCCTCATTAACACAAGTACTTAAAAGGTGTATGTCGAGATGATGGGGCAACACTTTTTTCTGTTATCTGTAGTTACAGGACAAACACAAAAAATTCCAAAGAAAACAAGGAAAAATTTCTTTCCTATAAGTGCGAGGGAGACCAGGCACAGGCTGCCCAGAGAGGCTGTGGAATCTCCTTCTCTGGAGATTTTCAAACCTGCCTGGATGTGTTCCTGTGTGACCTGATCAAGATGAACCTGCTTTAAGCAGAGAGGTTGGACTAGATTATCTCTAGATGTCCCTTCCAATCCCTACCATTCTATGAAATTTTCATAGCCATTATCTGAATATCTAACCAAAGTTTGTGTCTAAATGGCATCCCACTGTTAGACTAAGTCCCATCTGTAGTGAAGCTCACATAAACCTCCGAGAAAAAAACATTTCATGACAACAATGTCACTCTCAACATTGAGTACTTTGTTTACCCACTCTGAAAGAAACATTCTAAAAAACAGTTACAGTGAACAACCTAAGCAAAGAAAGAAACGTAGAATATATAAAAGCAACAGCAACGAACAAATACTCTTCAGAAAACAAAGTTTTCTTTCTTCCTTGGGAAGAATTTCATTTGAAAAACAGAAAGGCAGAACCTTTCAAAAGGTCAAGAGAAATTTTAACACCTCTTGTGATTTTACATGGAAGAGAATAAGATATTATTACCCTGGGGAATAGTAAGCAATATAATAATAAAAGGATAGCTCTTGGGGGTAGAGAAGCAAGAGAGAGAGAAAACAAAAAGGATTGGGAGTTGAAGGCTATGGTGTCTTTTGGAACTTCAAAAGACATTTGCCTTCACCTTGAGGAGTGACTAAGCAATCAGTACATTTGTGCTGTGCACAGAATGTGCATTAAAATGTTCCCTTAATGGCTATGAAAGACAACAACAGTAGCTACATGGTAGCACTACAACGAGTGGAGAATAAGGTGCTGTTCAGTAGCACAGAATATATCAGAATCTCATCTTAATCAAATAGCCTTCCCAAACAACGTCTTAAATCCTCATCAAATACAGATTAAGTATAGTCCTCTCTCTAATGATGGAGAAAAGAACCTACGAATAAAGTAAACACTCTCCAAACTGCTCCTGTTTACCAATATGCTTATACAAAATTAATTTGATTAACTTTTAGTTTTTAACAAAGCTTAGAACTTCCAGAGGTTTTCCTGACACCACCAACTGAAACCAAAACTAGTCCATAAGATGATCTTTTCAAGTACATTTTTCAACCTAATTACCGATACTTAAATATGCAAAATTCCTTTAAGATCAGAGTGTTGCTCAAAGAATATACTTTTTTGAGATGTCTCAGTTCTTCCTGGGTCATATTAATTTCAAAATGATGCCTTCACTTAGAGCAAGATCCCTTAAGGCTTAAGCCACTAGTACCACAAGTCCAAGCTGGAAGGGGAGGTAAACCCGCAGATGCCAAAAAGAGAGAAAGAAGGTAGAAGTCAGAGAGAGAAAATCAACATAAATCTGACATTAACATTGGAGTCAGCTCCAATTACAAACTGGGCACATGAGCAGGAGCCAGTTCTAGCCTGTGTGACCTACTCTAGAAGGCCCTGCTCTGACAGAGACTAGGTTAGACTAGATAACCTTTTGAGGTCACTTCCAACCCTTGAGATTCTGTCATTCTGTGACAGAGTTATCCAGTTAGTAGATGGTGAGACAAATTTCCAGGAATATGCGTTTCTGGAAAAATGAATTGAAATGCAAAGCAATTCATTTTAGAAAGTCCTGTGAACTGTCAGCAGCAGAAAACTCTGTGGGAGGTAGGAGGGGACTTCAGCAGCCTACACAACTCTCATCAGTGGGGCATGGCCAGAGCACACATTGAGACCTTGTGGAGTGTAACCTCATTTGTTCCTGACAGTGTTTCAAGTTTGAAGAGAGTATACCAGTACTGGGAGCTCAGTGTCCCTTTGACATCGTGTTCCCAGAGAGACTCTCACTGTGGGCAGAGGAGTCAGAGAGAGCTCTAGGGGAAATGGGAATTTTACCTGTATAAATGTTCTGTGAGGAAAGATCTGGTGCATTTACTGACAGTAAATACATTCCCCAGAAAAATTAGCCCTGTGCTGTGCATATGAATAAAAATTCTGAGTTTTTTAACACTCCATTTGTCAGAAGTTTGCACAGTATCTCTGGGAAAGCTGTTTTTCTCACCTGCTTTCATTTCCTCCTCTACAAAATGAGGCCAGGAATTCTCATCTCACAACATTTTTTGCACATTTGTTTTTTTCCTTTCATTCCTCACAGGGACAAAACCACATTTTTTGTACATTTGTTTTTGGGTTTGATATATTTAGGTTTGATTGTTCATTTTTCTGGTGGAGAAGGATAAAAGGAGGAAAACACACCATTAAAGATTAGTCTGTACTCCGTATCTTAGGTTAAAGTCTCTGTTTTTGGAGATGGACCCTTGAGCTAACATCTCCAAGATCTGAGTGCCCTACACAGAATATTACACCTGTTGAACGCTCAAAACTCTTGAACTCCCAAAAACTTGAACACTACAGTTGTTTTCCTGCTGAAAATTTCATCCAAAACAATAAGCTTCCATAAACAGGTCAATCTTTTAAGAACTAGATTTCTAATAAAATTGAAGTTTTGAAAGTAATTCTTAATGAACCTTCACCCTAGCTCAAAATGAAAACAGACACAATAAGCAGTCCTGGCATTTTCTGGAAGAGCTTATGAATACTGTGTTACCAGTTTAGCAAAGACTTACTGATGCAAGGAGTGCTCTGGAGAAATAACTGCCTCTTCACTTGGTACTTCCCTTATCATAACAGCATCCAGCTCTCATACAATGTTGTAGTCTGCTCATACAATTTATTCTCCTTAAACCTCACAAGATGTGTGAGTTCAGTTGTAATAGATGATTAACTCTTCAGATCAAATAAAGCCCCTACTGCAGAACTGTATCCCTGACATACACGTTACTGACTCTGCATCAGGAACAATGAAAAGTGTGGGATTTCTTTTTTTTTTTTTTTTCTTTTTTTTTTTTTTTCCATTTCAGACTGAAGTTTTTGTCAGGCTCTCTCTATATCTGTCTGTATTTTTGAAAATACTTTCCCTGAAGTTCTTATTTGTCCATTTGTATCTTCTTTACTTTCCTCCTTTGTATAAAGGTAATCCATTTTGTTTGCTGAGCTGCTTGAACAATGCACTGTCTGCTGTTGCATTAACTATATAGCAACTTCAATGGTACTTCACTATACCTTCAGTAACATGGCTAAGGGTTTAGTCACTGCAGGACGTGATTCAGAAACGATATCAGTCACTACTGGCCATAAACTCCTTAATCTATTTGTCATTGTGGGAATTGCAGTATACAAATCACTGTTTCTTTCATGAGAAAATACAGCCACAGCAAATAAAGGAGATGCAGATGGTGCTCAATAGCCTTCCCCATCTTTTTGTTTTAATTTCCTACAAGCCTCCAAAATGTATCTTTACTGGAGCATTTTCAACAATGATTTTAGTTCCTAGGGATGAGCACTCAGCATGGGGAATGTCAAATATTGGATTCCACTCCTGGCTCCACAGTAGCCTCTGAATTAAACACAGGGCATTCCTAAAAATGCCTCTTCTAACTTTTAGGAAGTGCTTTGAGATCAGTAGTTAAAAAGTGCCACAGAAGAACTAGGTGTTACTGGCTGTTTCTTACAGGTGAGCAAGTTTTAAGAATTATTTAAATTTAAACTGCCCTCCCCACAAAATATAAGCAGTAGGGGAACAAAGAGTGAGAACTAGAGAAAGAGAAACAAAGCTTATGTAGCACAAAGGTTGATCTGGAAATGACCAAAAATCTCTGCCTCTCAACAAGCATCTTTGGTCAGTTGTGCCAAATCTGTTCCTCATGCAAACCTGTTGCCTAGGGATCTTATTTGGTGCTGTGGCCACAGTATTTTTGTCAGGCCTGAAGACTTTACTATTTTCTTAATTTATTGCAAGGGTCTGGAGAAGAATTAAAAAAAGGGAAATAGTTTCTAGTGATCCATTTTCAACAATGCTAAGCTGCAGAAGATGGGGGTTTAAAAATCTTAAGGTTCCTCCTGTGTATTGTTTCACAGTGTATTGTAATTTCTATTTTCTTGACTGATAGGGCTATAATGCCTAGGAAAGAGTGGAATGAATGGGCCAATCAGAAATAAAGACCCAAGAAAAGGTCAAAATGGTGGAGCACTTCACTATATTTCTTGAAAGATGTTGAGTATTAAATGTCAGATACAATCTTTGTCATGAAAATGAAGCAACAAGCCAGTAGTGTGACCCTCTCCTTTGAATGATAGTCTTGTCACTTTTTCTAATGCTCTTTTTCCATGGTTTAAATTGAGGGAGAACACTGCCTATCTTTTAAAATATTGAAATAGTAATTTAAATATCAGTCAGAAAACAGAAAGCGAGAAAAGGAGGGAAACGAATTAATCCTTTGTTAGATACTTTTCTTTCAAGTTTAGCCTCTTTAAAATGTGTTTTGTAGTAAAATAAACTATATATTAAAAGATCAATGCATACTGTCTGCATTATTGTTTTATTAAGATGCTTTGCACAGTATTGACTAACCCCAGTCCACCTAGCAGTAGCAGTCTTGGTGGTGCTTGTCTCAGTGTGAGCAGACATTTCTCTTTAGCAGGTGAGACAAAGGAAACATCTACTGAAAGGAAAGAAAACTTACAGTCTTTACTAGAAAGATTACTTCCCAGTTGAGATATATAGCCTTTTAAGACGTTCAGTGTTACATTTAACATGTATATTTATTTCACAATACTACTGCCTTGGGAATTTTTTTATTTGATAAGTGTTAAACTTTCTACAGAGGATTCAGCTTAGTCATCAATTCAATGCCTAGTACCTCTCTGCTTTGGCATGTCCTCTCTGTTCTTTGTTAACTGCATCCTCTTCTACAGTTTCACAGGGTAAAAAGTTTTCTGGTATTGAAGGACATGTTTGGAGAAGAATATTAGGAGACTACTGCTACTCTGCTTTCATCTTTTCCTTATAAACATTCTGTTATCTTTTCAGTGGGTGCACTTTCTGGCAGAGGTGCCAGGAAAAATAATATGAAAAGCTTCTGCTTCGAAAGCCAGGCTTGCCAAAGCTACATTGAAACTTGCTTAGTTTTGCACATGGGTAAACCAGGAAGCACAGAGTAGATGCAGGTGGAGGCACACCCCCTGTATCAATGACCACACTTGGGTTATATACTGAAGCATCATGTTCTACCTCATCCTTCACACAAACAATTCACTTTTATTTGGGAGGGAATCAGCAAACAAACAAAATAGTTTTGCAAGTTTGCCCTATGATGTTATTTCTAGTTCTGCATCCTAACAGTGTGGTTGGTGCTGGGCATGGTTTAAGTTATATAAAAATGGTAAAATCCCACCTCTTTCAGCTGAGGCAGAATCACAGCAAACTGCCACCAAGACAACAACAATTTGTCTCTGCACTGGCAGATAACTCATGGCAGCAATGGCTTGTTGCCATCAGAGGCAAGATTATTGTGACTATGTCCATCCCATGGAGCAGGCACAATACAGGGGCACTCCAAGCAATCCTGTCCCTGATGGTTTAGTCTGGGAATTGGTTGTATACCTTACAGTTCCTCTCCTTGTCTCAAGCTTCCCTTTTCTTCCCCTTAAAGTGCACCCATGGAAGGATGGGATTTCATGTCTTGGCACTCGTCTCATTATAGAGGAAGGAAGTTACTAGGATACACATCTTCATAGCTCAGAGCTGTGATGGGGAAGTTCTCCTCACTCCTCTCATAAGGATGAATTATAGGTATACCTCAGTTGAGATTGGTGCAGCAAGTACTCTGCTGAGATTCTGGATTGTCCATTCCCTTTTTCTCTGGAACCTTGGTTTCTTCAGTGCTTGACAAAATAATAGAGGTCTAACTTGGCCTCTTACACACGAGGCATAAAAGTCAGATAGACAAGAGCAGAAAGACATGGTTAGGTCTATCAAAAGCTAGCTATAGATTCCACCATATAGAAAAGAGAATGAGAAATTAAAGGCCCAAATTATGAAAGGTAATTTGTTCTGCATACTGTGTTTTTATAGATTTTCAGCAGAAGACTGGAAGTGACTGAATAGAAAAGAGTAAACTTCGTGAAATGTGTTTCACCTCTTATCCACTTTCATTCTTTCTTGACTCCTTTCCCGAGAGAAGAATTTTACCTTCTTTTCTGGCTTCCTTGAAGTTCTTAAATAATACATGGCCTTACCAGTCTCACCTGTGAGTCTGCCCAGTATGTCACTATGCTGCATCTCACTTTCCTTCCTTCATTGTCTTAACAGGAAGACTGATTAATAGTCTGGAAGTGTATCTTTTGTCAGTTGCTGTGTAGATAAAAGCATTATCTCAAATAGCTCAGCACTGGTACAAGTTTGCTGGGTGCACAGATGTCAGAAAAGACAATGTGCTGGGCTTATGTTTCCAAAACAATGAGCTTGGAGCTCCAACTCAACAGGATAAAAATAAATCACATTTTCTCCCTTTACTGCTCTTTTCTCACCTTGACTCTTTTCCTCCTGCACATTTTAAAGGTTTGCAATAACAATACCTCAGTTGATTCTTCCCCTTCAACAAGGACAACCAGTAACTTTCATATCACCTGAAAAATTGACAAATAGGATTTTTCACATAAGAAAATTCCTTGCAAGTAACAGGAAAAGGAACAAGGGATGTTATCAAAAGGAAATATGATGCATGAAAATGTTTTCATTGTGGATTTTTTTTTTCTTCTGTATCTTCACTTTAAAAGAAACTAGGGTTTTTTTTTTTAGTGATGTTGTGAAGCTGATCAGGCTGAGATCTCTGTTCACACATCTAGAGCTTATTTAACAATTTAGTACTGTACAAGATTTTCTCTACCTCTTTGGCCTTCTGAGCTCATTTATTGTCTATATTGTTTCAAACTCATCTTGCCAGAGTAGGCTTAAAAAAGTCTCATTGCAAAGGACTTTCCCAGAAGCCTCCTGTCTCAGCTCAAACTAATGCCATCCACTCACTTCCCCTTCAGGCTACTGTAGAGGGAAGGTGCTGAACTGTAAGCTGCAATTGTTTCATTGGAGTGCAGCAGCCTCAAATTCCATCCATTGCTTTCTTATTGCTAAGCATTCTTTACCACAGTAAAAGTATTTGTTTAATGGGAACCAGATTTGGGTCATAAACCTTAAGCCTATCAAGCTTTATGTTAGCTAATGTTTACCTTATTGTATTTTTAATTTTTTTTTACTCTCTCTGTTAAAAAAAAAAAAAGGGAATGCAGGGAAGCAAATAAAGCAAAGGAAATCAGGAAATACTATGAACTGCATGTGACTCGCAGCTGCAGCGTTCCTCACAATAAAGAACCCTGCCTCAACAAAGTGGCTTATGTGCTTTAACAAATATCAGCTGTTTGTTTGGGATGTAATGAACAAACTAGAGCCAGAGTGACAACTGCTTCAAGTAATTATGAAGACAGCTTGCAAACTATGGCCCCACTTGTTTCAGATTCTAAAAGACGACAGTTGGGCTGCTGTTGCTGCCAGCTTTATTTCTGAGCACTTTTATTTCCATATTTCAAAGGTCAGTGTGTGGTGGTGATAGCAGCCAAAGAAAGCCTGTGTGAATAGTGGGTGTGTGCCTGAGTCTCTGTGAGGGAGAGAAAAATAAGAAAAAGAAAGAAAAGCATTTTTCAGCATTACTAGTAACTGTTATATTAATAATAAACTCTTAAAGGAGTGTTTATAACATGTTAAAAACTAGGAGCTCAGATGCATTTGGGGTTTCCTTGCTGCAGGCATTGCTCATATGTGTAGTGGGTGGGACTAAGCCTCAGAAGTTTAAAGTGCTAATGGAAGAGATAGCAGAATAGTGATCCCAGGGAAACTCAATGTTGTTGTTCTACAGAGAGCCATGGAAACGTGAAGTAACTTAACCGGGCACACAGAGGGTTTTACATCCAGATAAAATCTGAATTTATTTGAAACCCTTGAATCTCTGACCAATTCTTAGACTGCATATTTTCCTCCATCTAATACCTATAATTTATATTTTATAACACTATTGATTTATGTTTGTACAGAGGTTGAAGATTTTGTAGTATATAATAATAATCTAAAAGAACGAACCTTTATGATGAAGTAATTATCACATATGTGGAATGTTTTGAGAAATTTTACCAAAGTATTAGTCTGATTTTTTCACAAAGTGATCTGATTTTTATTTGGGATTCTTTCTTTTATTTAGTGAATTTATCTACTGACTATCTCATGAGATAAACATAAATGGAATGGGGGTGAAGGAATAAAGATGGAGTTGAAAGGAATGGGTTCCTTGGTAAGACATGGACAGAGGAAGACATGGTCACTGAACTGAAGTCTTGTTTCAAGCACACTTTGGTCACAACAGGATTATAGGAGGAAGGTTTGTAGGGTGTATGAAAGGAATGAGAAAGTTAAGGGTATCGACACAGGAATGGCAGGAAGTAACATAAATTTTGCTGAGATTTAGGAGCAAGAGTCTTGCATGTGATGCAAAAGGACTGATGCCATTGTGTTGATTTCCAAGGAAAAACTTCGGGATTTATGATGTGAGCCACTTGGGTAGACTGGAAAAAGAAGCCATGTAAGGTCAAGGCAGCATCTAGGTTACACTGACAAGGTATCACAGAATCACAGAATCTCAAGGTCTGGAAGGGACCTTGAAAGATCATCTAGTCTGATGCCCCTGCCAGAGCAGGACCTCCTAGAGTAGGTCACACAGGAACTCATCCAGGTGGATTTGCTGGTGAAATAGGAGGAAGGTTCTTCCCATCAAGCTTGTGATCCTTTACAAGATGCATGCTTTCTAAAATTACAGGAAATTTGAAATTTCTTCAACCAAATCCAAAAATAAATGCAAACAAACTGATGAAGGACAATAGACTGCATCCAAGGTAGGCAAATGCTCCTTCAGTGAACCCTAAAGTGTTTATTATTCATATGTAAATAGCTTTACTTCTAATAGAGCCCAGGTTTGGCAGCTGCATAATCTTATTTTTCTCTGATTTAGAAAAGACAGAGTAATTTCACTTATTCTTGAGCCCATTCCCAGACATCTCTTTGATTCAGAAACACTCTTAAACATATATTTCATTATAAACAGCTACATTTTTTCAATATCCACTATCTCTGGGCCTCTGGATATAGCTTTTTTAAAACTATTTAAATTCTGGTTCGTTATCTCTTTAAATTACAGTTTTATGTATTCATGGGATGAAACTGATAAATTTTGAAAGATTTATTTCTCTTGATGTCCCTGTTCTCTTCTGGATTATTGCCTCTTTCATAATAGATTTGACACTTCATGTGTGATGCATTGTTACAGTCTTCAAAAAGGGCAGGAAGGATGACCCAGGAAACTACAGGCCAGTCAGCCTCACCTCTGTCCCTGGAAAGATGATGGAACAACTCATCCTGAATGTTGTCACTAAACATATGAAGGAAAAGATGGTTATCAAGGGGAGTCAACATAGATTCACCGAGGGGAAATCCTGTTTGACCAACCTGATAGGCTTCTATGAGTGCATAACTGGCTGGCTAGATGAGGGGAGAGCAGCAAATGCCATCTACCTTGACTTCACCAAGGCTTTTGACACTGTCTCCCATAACATCCTTGTCAGAAAGCTCAAGCAGTTTGGCTTGGATGAGTGGACAGTGAGGTGGATCAAGAGCTGGCTGAATGACAGAGCCCAGAGGGTGGTGATCAATGGCACAGAATCGAGTTGGAGAGCTGTGGTCAGTGGTGTTCCTCAGGGATTGGTTCTGGGGCCAGCCTCATTCAACATCTTCATCAATGACCTGGATGAGGGGATAGAGTGTACCCTCAGCAAGTTGGCTGATGACACCAAACTGGGAGGACTGGCTGGTTCACCAGAAGGCTGTGCTGCCATTCAGCGGGATGTCAAGTGGTTTGAGAGTTGGGCAGAGAGGAGCCTCATGAGTTTCAACAAGGACAAGTGCAGAGTCCTGCATCTTGGAAGGAATAACCCCATGCATCAATACAGGCTGGGGATTGAACAGCTGAAGAGCAGCTCTGCAGAGAGAGACCTGGGAGTCCTGATTGATAGTAAGCTAAATATGCGCTGTACTCTCATGGCCAAGGAGGCCAATGGCATCTTGGGATGCATCAAGAAGAGTGTGGCCAGCAGGTGGAGGGAGATTCTTCTCCCCCTCTACTCTGCCCTGGTGAGGCCTCATCTGGAGTTCTGTGTCCAGTTCTGGGCACCTCAGCTCAAGAGGGAGAGAGAACATCTGGAGAGAGTCCTTCTCCAGGGCCACCAAGATGATCAGGGGATTGGAACATCTTTCATACGAGGAAAGGCTATGGGAACTGGGGCTGTTTAGTCCAGAGAAGAGGAGACTGAGGGGAGATGTTATTAACATTTACAAATATTTAAAGGGTGGGTGTCAGGAGCCTGGGGCATCCCTTTTTTTCTGTAGTAGTTGGCAACAGGACAAGGGGTAATGGGATGAAGCTGAAACACAAAAACTTCCACTTAAATATAAGAAAAAACTATTTTACTGTGAGAGTGAGTGAGCCCTGGCACAGGCTGCCCAGAGGGGTTGTGGAGTCTCCCTCCTTGGAGGTCTTCAAGACCCACCTGGGCACATTCCTGTGTGATCTGATCTAGATAGACCTGCTTCGGTAAGGGGGTTGGACTAGATGATCTCTAAAGGTCACTTCCAACCCCGCCATTCTATGATTCTATGAAAAGCCCACATTAGAGTATATGTGCCTGAAGAACAGAGCACCAAGAGGAAAAGTAATTGATAAAAGAAATGAAAGTATGGAATTATCTGGTATTATGCATTCTTAATGTATAAAACCTTTAGTCTAAAAGGCTGAGAAAAAAAATCCTGCTGACTTTGATTATTTCCTATGTAGGATAATTTGCAATGTCTGCTTAGGACATGCAAGTTGTAAACTAATTGCAAGTAAAATTTGAATTCCTTTATAATAGCCCATTTCGTAGCGTCTTTCATAATAATATTTTAGTATTCTTCAAGCTTCACTTGGCAGATTTCACAGCCTGTCTTTTTGTAGGATGGCTCCATTAAATTCAGCAGAGAGCAGCATATGCTGCTCTGATGCAGCCATTCTATGAGTGGTCTCTGAATTTCTTTTAGAGCTGAGTGCATTTAGTTTCTGGTTTTCTCCTGATAATCTTAGTCTTACAGTGCATGCTCAAACAGATTTCTCCAAGGACAGTTCAATCTCAGTTGCTTCAGATGAAATGAGGGAGGAAGGGAGCTATGGCTCCAGCTGTCCCTCACGGCTGTCGTTTATAATTCTTTTCTGAGTTGAAGTCCCTGGAAATTTTTGCTTCTTATCAATCTGATACAGTGTCCTAGCTTCCCTCTTCTACTGCACAATTGATTGTGTGTAGAAATTGGAGTGCTAAGCTCAATTGCAGATATGCATTTAAGTCTCAGTAAATCCCAAAACAGCATAAATAAAACCTTGAAAATTAAACTACCTTTTTGTGTTACTAACTACAGTTTAGAGTTGTAAAAGGTAATGAAGATGCAATATTATGAAGCAAGTTCACAGTAGACAGTGAAAATAAGTGCTGTTTAGTGTATATCAGAACAGATTGAGAAGGCGTAGCAACACCTTGGTAGAGCACAGTAGAATTTAACACAGCTTATTTTTTCCTTGTTTGGTAGAGCTGAGAAGTTTAATTCGAAGTTTAGCTCTTTGTTATTTCCTTTAATGATGGAAAAGGAGATAATCCATTGACAAGGCCTCTCAATGGGTAAATGACAGAGATAAGACTAAAATACAGATTTTGACTTCCACTGTTAATGAGGTTAACTGTGTTAAATTGAGCTCTTAAAAACCTATATTACTCTATAGCTGATACTTTCAGAAAGATATTACGGTTTGAAATTGGAGTTGATCAGTCAGGTTGATTGATGTGTCTGATTCAGTGGCAAATAATCACAAAAAGATTTAAATACAAATAACTTATGTAGCTCAGGTCCAAATGAAAAATTGGACGTAAGAGATTATGGATTTGTGATATTTGAGATTATGGCTAGTGATAATAATGTTACTGGACCGATTTTCCTCTGAAAAGTGGAGAAGAACATCCTTTCCCATGGATGTACCTCACTTGGGTACACAGTGGGCCAGGATAAGGCAAACTGTGTGCTTTGTCTCCCCCATGTAAGACTTCTGCATCATTGGCCTCTCCTGGGCTATTGGTGAGTGCAGTGATGTTCACTGCAGAGTGACTTGTAGGGAGGGTCTTATTTAAAAGTATATTGAATGTGCTGAGAGATTAACATTTTTCTCCTTAGGTAGTCTCTACGTTCATTCTTCTTTGACAAGAAACTTAGGCTTTGATGACAAGAAGCACAATGAAAAAGAATGGTTTTCCCTTGCCCATTATCTTCCTCTTTGTTCAATCTGAGAATACACCTATTTATTTCCATGAAAGGTTAACTCAAGAGTGGCAAGCTATTTCTTTGTTTTCATTTACTTTCTCATATCTGATTTCTGCTTTATGATGGAATGGATGGAATTTTTTAGTACTTTTTAAGACCAGGCTTGAAAAAAAAATGTGAATATGGAGTTATAGAGTAGCAATTACATTACAAAAAATCGTTCCTATAGCTGTCATTCTTGGAGCATTTCTAATTTTGTCTTTATTATAGAACCAGCATCCATTTTCCTTATTATTAGCTATATTTCTCTTCATTACTACCAAAAGAGAAAGACGGGGGGGAAAGAAAAGTACAAAGAACTGCAGAAAGTAGAAAATACTGAAATACTAAGTTAATAAGGGATTCCTCTAAAGGTCTTCTTCTGAGATCCCAGTCTTGAAATGGTTAGGACCTGAACTCATCAGCATAGGCAGACATTTCTGCAGTTCAAGGTCCTTAACGTATCCTTCAATAGTTTTACACTTGCAAAAAGTGGAAGGAGAGGACTCTTCATTAAGCAAAATACTTCTAGTTTTCACATCTGCTTTACATGGTGATGCCACTCTGGAAACAGAATCTCAAATGTAGATTTTTTTTCTGGGAAGAATTATGCTCTGCTCCTGAAAATTACCTGTGAAGTATTGGTGGAAAAGTACGGTATCAAGTTTTACTGTATAAGATGGTCTGTGAAGAACTAGAGGAGATAGGACATCCTTAGAACATATTTCAAATTTCCTGACAGCTAGTGCGATCTGGTACATTTTAAAAGCAAAGCATTTACCCAGAAACACTTTCAAATCTTTGTATTAAATTTCATGTCACTTATTTTCTAACATTATCTTAAGGTGGCCCAAGGACAAGCAATTCTTTTCCATTATCGGTACAATTGCAGCATACCATGAAAAGCGAAGTTAAACCTTTCATTTTGGTGTTTAATATTTTAATAATATTGCTTAAAATACCAACTAAAAGAAGAGACTGAAAATGAGGTCATAGGATATGAGGATGCTGTAGGATAAATGGAAACATCATAGAATAAAATATGGTCTTTGTTTATGATCCAGGAGGAAATGGTTTCATGTTATAGGCTTAGCGATTAGTGGCGATTTACCACACCTGTCCTATCTTACAAAGCAATTAATGGATTGAGTCACACCTGTATAAAAGACCAAATTCCTGTGACATCTGAGGAGATTAGAAATCTCAAATGTAAAATGTTCTCTTTTTCAGAGTAGAAGATGCTGCAGAAAGAAAAGTTCAGTATAGAATGGTGAGACTTGGTTATCATGCAAACCCCAAAGCTGCTCACATCTTGGCATGCATTGTAAATTGTTTACGCCCTATGTGACTACCATGAGCTCAGGTTTATTCCTAAATTTATATTTTCCAAAAATACTTAGTCCGAGCAGAATTTTAGCCTTAAAGATGGCAATGTAGCAGGGACTTTAAAATTCGCTAGGGGTTTTACTGTTGGTTTTGATTTGTATGTGGAAAATCCTTATATCTTAATACTGACACTTATCACTGTTCTAGTAAAGTAAGATATAATAAGGTGGAATTCCATCTGAAAGTAGACGTAAGTCTGTGAGTAGAATGGAGAAATGTGGGTAGAAGAATGATCTTTGTACCAGAGCACATGCGTTGATTTCAGGTGCCATTTCAAAGTTAGAGAACTGGTTAGAGAACTGTTAACAGATTTTATTTCATGAGAATATGACCATATGGGGACTGAATTTATACTTTGTGTATTTACAACAACAATTTGGTTCAGCACTAGCACCTACCTTAGAGAAAATATCCCTATATAGTAGACCAGCCATTCTAGGTAAAACAAGCATGGCATTTAGGATCCATGCTATATAGCAGCTGTGGGAATTTTGAGGATCAAAATGTATTCAATTCTAAAACATATTTAAAATTAAGTTTAATTGAGTACGTGGGTCCCATACTTGAGTAGAAGTCCCATTACTTCATCGAGGTAAATACAAAGGCTAACAAAGGATGGCTTTGCTGCAAAAGTCTGTTAGGCCCATTGTGGTGGTTTAGCCTGATGTCCATCAAGTCATAAAATCACTCCCCCTCCCAAACTGGACAAAAGAGAGAGAGAAATATAACAAACAGCTTTTGAGTTGAGATAAGGACAGAGAGATCACTTGGCAATTAGCGTCACGGGCAAAACAGACTCAACTTAGAGAGAAAAAGTTTTATTAAAGGAACAATAAGAGCAGGGAGATGAGAAAGAAAATAATCTTAAAAACATCCCTCTTCCTGGCACTCAGGCATGGGCTCCTCTCTCCCCAAAGGCTCCCAGGTCCTGCCAGGAACTTGCTCCAGGATTAACTTCTTATGGAGTCACAGCCTCCGTCAGGCATCCACCCGCTCTGGCATGGGTTCCCCCATGGGCTGCGAGTGGGTCTCTGCTTCCTGGTGGCCTCCATAGACTGCAGTGGGACAACCTGTGTCACCATGGGCTTCACCACATATCACAGGGGAGCCTTCTCTTTCAATGCTGAAGTACCCTCATCCCCCTTCTTCTCCACTGACCTTGGTGTCTGCAGAGAAGTTTTCACATTCTCTCTCCCTGTTGCTGCCACAGTTTTACAGCTGTGCAACAACTTCTTCTCCTTCTCAAATATGTTATTCACAGAGGCGTTACTTCCATCACTAATTGGCCAGGCCTGGGTCAGGTGCAGAGTCCAGCTTAGAACTGACTGGCCCTAACCCTGCTAGCTATACAGGAAGCTTCTGGAAACTCTTTCTTTAAAGAAGCCACCCCTGTAGCCCCCCACTACAAAAAAAAAAAAAAACTTGGCCCAGGCAAAACTAATACACCCATGGATATTTATGAATTGAGTACAGCAAACTTCCCCACACTACATGTTAATTTATTACTTTTTTAAAAAAATTGTTTATTAAATAGAATGCTATTGATTTTATCTGTTCTCTAGGGAAGACTGCTTCCTAATGCTCGGCCTCTGTTTTCAGTTGAGTTTAGTCGCCCTTCCTTCCTGTCTTCTGTTCTGCATGTGTGTGCAACTTTTGAAGAGAATATGTTGCAGAAGCAGAGACCCGGAGGGACTCCTGCAACCTGAAGTGGTGCAGCATTGGCCTGAGGCTTGTAGTCAGTAGGAAGAATAATAGCTTTGAATATCAATGGCCATTGCACATGAGCCTAGGCGCTTGAGTAAATGTTGGCTTGGACGTCTCTGTGCCACATCATCTTCCCATATCTTGATAACCATGGATGTTCAGCCCTTGTCTTTGCTGACCAGTAACTATAAAAAAGAACATTTATAAACTGCACACCTGCCAAATCCTTGCAGGCTACTGAGGTCAGAAAAATCTAGTAGGTTTAATTCACTCATCCTCTGCCTTTGCCAGTAATGTTGCTTCATTAATGTGTCTTTTCAAATGCTTCATTGTTGAATGAATAATTAGGGGAAGTAAAGCTGACGACACTATAAAAAAATTACAGTCAGTTTCACATGCATTGAAGGTGAATTTGGAGGCTGGTGCTTTACAGATATGCAATGAAGTTAGTTATCTCTTTACTTTCTTATATGAAACCATACCAATAGACTAAGGAAAGATGAAATTGATCCGCAAGAACTTGAAGGGTCAAAGCAAGAACTATAGAAAAACAGGAATATTATGTATAATTAAGAGAATTGCTAGTGATCACTTTAATCAATGAAATTAGAGATGGAAAGACTGCTAGGTCAAGTATTCCATCCCAGGCTTCTAACAGCTTATTTCCTTATCACTGAGAGAACAGTTTTCAATTTCATGCCCGATTTTGGCTCATCCTTCACTTCTAGCTAACCAACAAAATCTGTTTGAATTTCACAGATCTGATCCTATTTTTTCCTGAAAGCTTAAGGCAAAATGAAGAAGGCAATTGCAAGGAAGGAGGGTTAAAAATGTGAAGGATTTCCATTAGAAAACATTCTTTTATAGCCAACCCTAATCTGTTGTGGCTTTGCCTAGAACAGCTTTGCATTTATTTTCTGCAGCTTGCACCCTTGATAGACAACAAGAATTTGAGGGATAGGGCTGTGAACAACCAAAGTTCTCATTGAGATATTGTTGTACTGTGTTGTGACTTGAGCACTTTCTGCCAAGCAGCCATAAGCTCCCCAAAACATCCCCATGAGCCTTCAGGATGATGAAGAACATCACTGCAATTTGGGCAAAAGCCTCAGCAAGACTGAACTGGAGAAGCTACCCTGCACGACATTTTGCAGGGCACTGGTACATACAGCTGACCCATATTTCCATATATAGTAACAAGCCAGAAGAAGCAGAAGTGCTTGGCTGCTGATAAAGGACCTCGGCAGTAATGGGCTTTGGGTAGCACTTAAGACTGCAGTGTATGTCTCTGCATCCAAGTAAAATGAGGTTCACCACATTAAATGTAAGTAGGTCCACTGCTTTATGAAAGAAACGACCACATTTCTCCCTAGCGCAGCTGCTGGAGCCATCTTTTTGTCAATAGAGACGGAATGTGGAGGGATACGACTTTATGTAAAATGGTAGAGAGGATCTGCTTGTCTGAAAAAGATGGATATAGGTCTGTATAATCTGAAAGATGCAACGAATTTGAGCCCTCTCTGTTCTCAGCTTGGTCTTAAACAATACAATTGATGTAGCATGTGGCAGGTATGCAAACAGGTTAAATGCAGTTTTAAGTACATACTCCAAATGCTGCACTTACATAGCAAGACGCTTGTTGAATTTTGAAAAACAAAAATATTTCTCCATGTAGACTAGACATATCACCTTCAGAAACCTGATTTATACCTTAACTGGATAAGCCTGTAGTCCAGGAAACTGAAGTATGTATGAAGAACAAGAATGAGGATAGAGGGAAAAATTCAGAGGTAAATTGGTGAAAAAGCATCTTATTCAGGGTGGGGGGAGGGAGGGGAAGCTTTAGACATAAACGCAGAAAAAAACCCAAAAACCTGGAACTGTAGTATTATTTGAGTGCTTTACCTGTTTAAAATGGCTAATCTCCCTAGAGCCATAGGTCAAAATCTAGGCAGGATTGGCTTTGCCCTTCATCCTCAGTTTTCATCTCCATGGGAATAGATTAGTGCTTAGCAGCACTCTACAGCAGGAAATGGTCTCTGTGTGTGCCATTCCTCTGATCAAGAGCATTTCCTCGCTCAGTACACTTCTGTGATCGGCTTAGGGTTTCTTTTTTCATGTTCAGCAAAGCCTGCTGCATTATTATTATAGACAAATGATGAAGTTGCAGAAGCATATTATTCTATAATTGTGCTTTTCTCATCTCCCAGCAGAAGAATACATCTAAAAATATATATTTTGAAAACAGCCTTTTACAGTTTTCTGTGCTATGATTGTCCATATGTTCATTTTCTTCTGTCCTGCACAGAGTCTTTAAGTATAAAACAATAAGAAGAATCCATGAATTAGACCAATGTTTAACTTAAGACAACTTATTTCTAGTTTGTACAGAATTCTAATCAGACCAGCTTCATCTGACACACTTGCTAAGGTCATTTTTTCACTTGAATTAACATAAAATTAGGTCAGTAAATCAGCGATACATATGTTGTTTAGATTAGTTACCACTTAAGTCTCTAAACTAGCCAGACATATGGATAAGCTAGGAACAGATTAACCAGGTCTGAGTTGACATTAACATCATTTTCTTGTGATAAATATTTTAATACAAACAAGTATATGGTAAAAGTAGCCAAGGCTGCATTCCATTTCAGGGTAATATTAATGCAACTCCAGAATGATTTTGTAGGTGATACAAATTGGTTCAAGGCTTGTCAACACATGACAATAGAAAACAAAAAAAGCAAGTTAGCTTGCTTTTAATTCTCTAGGTAGATGTGGAAGAGTTTTAAAACTTTGCACATTCAGAACAGTAATTACTCAAATAAACAAAAATTATTTGTAGTTTTAGGTGGTTTTTGGGTGGCAAATCAAAGTACTTGAATTTTTGAAAAAGGTTAGTTCAGCCTGAGGAAGTCAGCTGCTCTTAGTAATAGTGCATCAAAGTCATCACGAAGCATTGCAATAGGTTTCTTTTCCATCTCAGTTGTAGCTAGAGTGAAAGCCTAATAGAGCTAGGTGGTCTAAAAGCTCTAAAATTCAGAAACAGTTGGCAAAGTCACTAAGGTGCCTTTTAAAATACATCTTTAGGGCTTTATTGTTTAGTCAGTATTGTGAGTGTCTGTACAGACAAACACCTGTCCCTCTCTGTGCTCAAAGCAGTAATGTACACTGGCCCAGGGAAACTGCTGTGAGCTGGTGTGCACATAATTAGTTCTTCATAATGTTGTCATGGGTTTTTCACTGACTGTCATGATGGCTTTCACAGGTGAGTCTGGCACAGAGGGTCATTGACTTTTACAACCATCAGCTGTGAGCTGTGCCTTTCTGTGATATTCATATGTTAACTCTTCTGCTGGGGTAAATGCATTCAGATCTGCTGAGATCTCTTTATGTTAGCATGTCATTTGATCTAGTAATGCATCCTCGAACTGCTGTTTTCATTTTTCATCCATTTGTAATGTGTTTTACAGTTAGGACACCGTTTCTTTAAAAAAATTCTATTATATTTGTTCAATTCTATCACAGTGGTAGAATACAAAGGTGCAGTAGTTGTTCACATTTCTTGAGTTCTGGATCAGTCCTTTTACTTCTATAGCAAAGATATCATTTGCCATTATTCATTTAGGTTTTCTCTCCAGATACCTGTACCCAAATCCTAGTTGAGATGACAAGAGACAATGTGTTTGGTCTTATCTTTGGCCCTTTGTTGAGCATCAGAAATTCTTGTCACAGAAGTGACACATCTGGCAGTCTCTGCCTTGGCCTTCAGTAATAGGGGTGAAATAGACCCTGACCGAGGTGAGGAAAGCTTACAACTTGCTTGCTGATGCTTTGCCTGGCTTTTGCTAATGCCATTAGTTTCACACTTACATGAATTCTAAACTGCAAATATAGAGATCCATTATCCCACATAGCCCTGTGTTATTTCAAGGTGACATTGAACTACTGATACGTGTTTTTGAACTGAAGAGCAGTCAATGACCATACTTTATACTGTAGCTTTTGCAGAAATTACAGCATTGAAAAAGAAATGCATTAGCAAAAAAGCTGAGCTTTTTTGCTAGACTAATTCATAGACTAAGTCCATATCAACTCCATACTGAAGTGTTTATATCTGCAGGAACGTAAATTTTATTTGATTTAAAGAATCTGCCTTTGTAGTGAAAAGTATCAAATTCACTCTTGATTTCTAAAATACACTGTTTTATTTCGTTCTGCTTCTGTTTTATACTTACATGTGTTTACATGCAATACCAGGATAAAATAAATTTGACTCCTGCAGTCAATGAGGAAAAAGGGCTTTCAGCACTGTCAAAAGCATTTCAGCTTCTTTCCCCTCAGACTGAAGAATTTTAGCAATCAAAGTTGTCAATCACTTTTAAAACAAGCTGTTTCTAGAGAATCATTCACAAGACTTTATTTGTTTGCTTTCTTTGCAAATAAGGTGATGGAGACCGTTCAACTATTGAAAAATCTGCCACTATTCCTTCGACTGAATTCTTACCATTAAAAGACTCTCTATCTTCTGTTTCAATCCTCTTATTTCTCAGCTATTTTCCTGTGGACTGGAGGGTTTCTTAATAACTACCTCATCCATCACCTAGGGACGTGAATATCCCATAGGGAATATATGGTGAACCAAGAGCCTAAAACTTAGAATCCTATATTTTTCTTTGGTTTGTTTCTTAGATTTGTTGTATTTTGAAGTGCTTCACAATGTGACAATCATGTTAAATAAAAAAAGGCCTTCTCTCTTGAGTTCCTTATTTTAGGTTAAACAAGGACTTTTGATGACTGATAAACATTCGGTTTCACAGTAGTCGTTGGACTTGGTAGAGATATTTTGATGAAATATACTGCCTTGTGAAAGAAAGAGATGAAAAGATGATTTAGAAGTCTCCTTTAGCCCTAATTTCCATGAAAAGATGTAATGATGTAATACTCTTTTCAGTGTAGCTTAATGTTGTGTTTTCAAACACACGTGAATTGATATGAAGCGTAAGATAAGAATAGTATGATGATGTTTTCCACAGTGGATCTGAGGAGAGATTCCTAATGACAGCAAAGAAGCATTAAACCCGTCAAAATCTAGATAAAACCACATTCGGAGTTTACCGCTGTTCAGTGAGAATGAAATTACATGGCAACAACTGAAGAAAACTACAGGATTGTAGCCTACAGGACTATAAAGGAGAGTACATTTCAGAAATAAAGACGAGCAAACCAGAGCATTTAGATGCATAAAACAAAGATTCAGTAGGGAAAAGATTTTTGCTGTATAAATGGGTGAAGGTATTTTAGACACTGAAGAAGGAGAGGAGTTGTTTAAGGTAAAGGACAGTAAAAAAAAAAAAAAAAAAAAAAGTGACCTGGCAACAAACGAATAAAGCTTTAGGACAGATTCTTGACAGGAGTCATCACTGCAAAAGTCATAGCTGTTTTAAGGAATCTGGTATTTTCATGTCTGGGTTTATGCACTGTGTTTGCCTGAAATAGCTGAGAACTGATCTCATTAACCCAGAAGCAGAATTCCTTCTGCTTTTGGGGACAAGAAATGGCATTTGAGTCAGTAATTAAAAAGTTGTTTTTTTTTTATTTTTGTTAGTGAGAGGGTGAAAAAGCCTACATACAATTGTAATTGATTTTCTGTAGTTGTTTTTTAGTTTGGTTTTAATTTCTGAGCATGTAGTGGTTTGAACTTAATGTTATCTTAAAAGAGTTTCTGTGGAGGATATATATTATACAAATACATATGTGCTAATTAACGCCACACATAATGCAATACAGCTGCTCTGTAGGGAAAAAAATGCTCTATTCTAAACAAAAGAGTACATTATCAATTGTTCCTTGAGTTCAACACCTTTAAATAGGTCTCCAGACTGCTTTATTCACAGAAAAAGTACTTGTTTGTTTTGGTGTATGTAGCTGTGCTCTGAGTCATCAGTCTGCCTAAAGTTTTGGGGTTTGTAGTTTTTTTGTTGTTTTGGGGTTGGTTTGTTTTTTTTTTTGTTTTTTTTTTTTTTACCATAGTAACATCCAATATTTCCCCCAATTATTTTCCCCCAATTGTTCAGTTTCAGAGGAATTTCAGAAACCTCCCAGGGATGAAAACAAAAAAATAACTAGGGAAAATACAGCTGAACCACTACAAGGGGAAACTCCAGACAACAGATGCTAATTTATGAGTGTATAGAGATCAGGTTTGGTTATCAACAGGAAGTGGTGGTTCTTTAGCTGCTGTTTGGTTTCTCTTCCAGTAAATCTACACCATTTCAACAGAAAGCATAAAGTAGTTCAAATATTGATAAGATAGACATAGAAATAATTCATGGGAGTATCTTTTTAAAAAAAAATAAGAAAATGATATTGTGTCAATAGAAAAATAACGTCAAGAAGTTCTTAGTGAGAATTTATCTCAAGTTTCTTTTTCAATTCTTTCTTCATATAAGGATATTTCTACTTTATTTTTTTTCCTGTTCTGGATTTTATGTAGGTAACAGAAAAAATTACTTATATTAATTTGTACTGCATGTTCTCTTTGGTTCGTTTTGCTACCAAGTGCTAGAGCTGAGTTGGGTAATACATTTGTTATTACCCTGGCAGAGGCTGAGAACAGGAAATGAATGTCTGCTGTCAGGAGAGGAATGGTTCAAAGCTCTGTGAGGTCAATAGACAATTTTCCATTTACTGCAGTGGGTTTTATTCAGTATGTTTATATCTGGTAATTCATTATGGTTTTAAGCAAGGTAAAGGGACTGCAGAATCAAATCCATGTATGTGTGACAATGGGAAGGCAGTCTGCTGTGTTTAATATAGTATGTGCAAGAAGCAGCTGGGTGCTTTTCTTATCAAAACATGTGACTGAAGGTTGATGGTAGACACTAGAGAAGAAAGTATCACCAAGGAGGAGGAGGAGGAGGAGGGAGTTTAATGCAGTAATAAAGCCAAGAAAATAAGCCGTATAATCAAATCAGAACTATAAATTGGTAGGGAAAATGGGATTGGGTTTATTACATTCTTGCAGTAAATCCTGCCTTGCTGTATAGTCTCAACTACTACACTTACAAAATACTAAGTTACCTTACTGTATCTGTTGGGGAAAATTACTTCACAGTATGATTTTACAACTGTTGAAACTATAAACCTGATTAGAATAACACCTGGGAAGAGAGAATAAATTCCTTTATACTTTACTCTTCAAATCTGTGGTATTTGATAACACAGATAATATAAGCAATGCTGCTTTTATTTATTTCACACGTTTTTCCATACCTTTTTGGCAAAATGCTGACTTTGTTTATGAGCTAGAATCCTCCTGTCATTGCTTATCTCTAAAAAGAGGTTTTATTTACTTAAACCATCAGTTCTGTGCTAAAAATATTTTTTTTTACTCATCAAAAGGATTTCTACTCCTTAAAGCAAATCTGCTGTTAACCAACTCATCTTGGAGAAAAATAGCTTTAATCTCAGAGACTGCATTAAACTTAGGAAGAAATTGAATCAATAAAGGTGAAGGTCACAGGAACTGATGATTAGAGCAAACAACAGCCTGCCTACTGTACAATAGGCTTACAAAACAAACCAAAACAAAAGCCCATTAGAATACGTAAAAAATGAACTTTATGAAGAGATCCTCTTCAAATTGCTGAATGGTTGGATTTATCTCCTGCACATTTCTTTTCATCCTTTTCTGCCTCCCTTCCCCTCAGCTCCTTTCTCCCTACTCTTTTCCTCTTGCTTCCTGCTACGTTATAAACTAAATTATCCTGCAGAAAGATCAGTGACCCCTGATAAACTTGGGTATCAAGTTTTCGATGCCCACAAATACCTTGTACTGACATGTCTGTGGTGTGAAATTAATATTTCTCTGAAATAGATGAGAAATGGACCAGTTTGTTATCTGCATAGCTGGCTTCTATCTCTCTACACACTTGCAATACAAATTCCCACATGCAATATTATAGCTGGGTTTTTTTGAGTGGAAGTCTGTGGAGAGATTTGGGGATGGGTCTGTAAATAGGATGAGTGAATAGCAGCTACAGTGATTGAGGACTTGGTTTAGATCCTAGAGCTTAATAACCGTTAGGGTTAATGGCTTGAGGTGATTAACTGGTTCCAACCAGTCATTAATCTGCAGGAAGTGTCTTTAGCTTTGCTCATTACTGGTAAGAAATGACACCCTAGCATTTTGCTTGAACTTTGTTCTCTTGTTGTTGACAAAGGAGTCAGAAAACAAATGTGGTGGTATCAAAACCTACCGTGGGTTGCCACTTTTCTGGTGCTCATATCAAGGCCTGCCCCAGGGCTGGACTGGAGCTCCAGCATGACCAGCATGGCAAACATTTAACTCCTATTTCTGCACCTCAGTGTTCTTTACTTTTCTTCCTCGGTGTATTGCACAACTAGTAAATCTTAGTGCTGTTGAAAATCGGAACATTCACATAACTAATAAAATCAACACTAACTGTGATACGCATTGAAATCCTTGTATGGCACGCCAAACAGAATAGCATGATGTACTTTTTCAGATGCACACTTCAGAGAGATTGACAAAATAGGAGATTTTTTTAAAGCAAACTCAAAAGCACTAAGCCCTGCAACATATTTAAATGACTGCTTTAGAACTGATCTGCCTGCTGTTATGGTTAAAGATTATAGTGTAAATAACTGTTTAGTCCTAATGCAGAAAATGTCACAGAGGACAGTGGATAAAGGACTGTTTGTACAAATTCCCATCCAGTGAATAGATTCACTGCTCTGATGGGAGTTGAGTGTCACGGTAAACAGGAAGCCTCATCATCCCTCTTTCTCTGAAGTTGCAGACACATTGTGCCCAGGAGGTGCTAGCTAGCTTCTTTAGCAGAGTTTTCAGGAGCACCTCTGTACTGACTGTCCTCTATGACCACATAAGCATAAAACAGCCAGGTGGAGAAGAATTTCTGACCTTTTCTGAGCAGTATAGTAATTTATGTTCCTGGACTAGTGATCTATGTATCTCTCAGCCTATTGTGAGAGACAAAGCTGAGTCTCCTTGTACCAGACATACCTTTGGCTCACTGCATTCCCATAGCAATGACTTTAGCACCTATGTGCAAGTCAGTATGCCATTCTTGGGCTGTGGCTCAAGTCCAGAGGTTTTAGTGTCCTCACTGTGTTATCTGTGCCAGGAGAAGGAATTGCATGTGGCTCAGCTGCTACATGCCAAAAGTTCACTGAGAAGTAAAATGACATCAGCAGCATTGGAAATGGAGTGACCGGAGCTCTGGGATGCCCATGACATGCACATGGCAGCAACTTGAAAACATTCCTGGTGGCCTGTTGCCTTGCCTATTACATTAGGACGGAGGAGGTTAGAGTGAGCTTTGAGGACAAAGCTGTCCCTCTTTTCCATCCCATTAACTGTATAAGCGTACCCTTTCATCAGCTTAAAGGCCTTAAAATACAGTGTTTCACATATGGATTAAGGACAATGTGCACCTCTAAGTAACTCATGTTGATGAATTCTACTTTGGGGTGAAGTTGTAGAGCAATGCTACAAGGTTGCATGGCTTTTCTGTGTCACTGATGGAAATATCACATAGATAAGTTTGTTGAAACCCCATTTATAGTGATGCATTTGTGCATGAATGCAATATTCAAACCATATAACATAGAGTTTAGATAGGTTTACTTACATTCAATATAAGAAACTAGAATGTATTTACTATCAGTTTTATAACTAAATCCATGACAAATTATTTTGTATGGAAGATTAAATGAGTTAATAATGGCTTTCTCGGTATGTTTTCATATTTTCTGGATGTTGGAAAAGAAATGTAAATTTTTTGGTCCTAGATAGTGAAAAAATACATCTTTATGTTCTTGCTTTAGCTATCTAAGTGACCTTACCGATAAAAGAAAATTGATATTTCAAAGCTGTAGTTTATTGTAGACTGATGGCATGTTAGCCCTTATCATTCAAGGCAATATTTAACTCTGAATCCTATATTATGCTAAGTCTCTGAAGTTGTTATTATGAGACTTTAATCAACTATAAAACACTTCTTATGAGCTTCAGCATGCTAAAGTGTCAGTGTAATATATTAATCTTACATGTATTTCGGAAAGCAGTAAGTTGACAAAATTTGTCTTCATACATAGCATTTTGTTGTATGATCTTTCATATATGGATTTAGGTGTAAGTATGCTATTTGTAAGTTCTAAATAAAAGAATTATCTTTTTTTTCCCTGCACATGCATAACCTAGCACAGTGAGGTCTCGTCTGTAACAGGGAATCCTAGATTCTGATAAAATGTCTTCATTTAATAAACAGTGTTGTTGGCAAAGCAACTATGATACTGAACAAATATATATAAATAAATTATTGTTTTAGCACTTGGACTTTTCATGTCCTCCCTTTCTCACTTGAAAGTATTGGCCTTGGTTTAGATGTCACTATTTTATTTTGTCAGTTCTGAGGAAAACACATTAGCTAATCTACAACTGGAGGATAGGAAAGAACAAGTGAATTAGGTTCTTCTGGGCTCAGACTCTTACAGAATGAGATTTATGCAGAGGATAGCAAAAAGAGGCTTGTCAGCCACTATTATCAATCGGGTGGACCAAGGTTGTGCATATTCGCATTTGTGTCCACTTATTCTCAGAGATGTTCTGGGCCTTGTGAGGACTACTAATGAAAATGGACATACAGTCAATCTGTGTGTCTTAAAATTAGAGCTAAAAGACAGACAGTGTATCAGCTGATGTGAAGATGTTAGCTAAGCGTTAGAGTCTGCTGGGGCAGGATGACTTCTCCATCACTTTTTTTTTGTCATGACCAGAGTGGAAAAAATAAAGCTGTCAGAGAGATCATAATTCAAATATTCCTGGAGTGGGTTGGTACAAGTAGAGGAGTGTTCTGCAAAGCTTACAGCTGGACTACTGCAAACCAGTCAGTTTAGCATGCTCTGTTTTGCTCAGATCTGAATTTCTCAAATAGAAGTCCCAAATTATCATATTTTCTCTCGTTTTTGTCTGTATTAATTCAAATGTTGTAGTTCTAGACTTTTGATTTAATAGACTCTTATAGGTCTCATCAAGAATGATTTAAGGGAGATACTATTTTTTCTTACTATTTTTTTTTTTAAGAATTGATAGTCAAGAGAGATTTGACATATTTCAAACTAAACCAAAAAGTCAATATATGCAGTGATATATGTTCTGCATGTTCCCCTTAAAGTACCTAGAAAATCAGTAGCTCTAACCTTTAATCTATAGCTATAACCTTTCAAAATGTAACAGATATTTAAATGAAGAAAATTGTAAATGGCAAAAATGTTATTATTTAGTAGCACTGATTAATTAGGCAATGGAATTTAGTCCAGAAAACTCTAACATTAAATAAAACCAATTTTTGTCCAAAGCCAAAAGTTGCCCAGCTATCAGATCACGTTCTTTCTGTATCTGTGGGGTAGATGTAGTAACATAGTAGGTTCTTGTGAAATAAAAATGGAGCAACAACTGTCATTGAATGTGCATTACATTTTCTGGTTTTCAGTTTAAAGCACTTGACTATTGCCATGCTTGGGTTTTATGGATGTATCATATTTTGCGTCTTACTGGGTTCTGAAGTAGTGTACTGAGCTAGAGCCTGAAGGCTCTAGTGAGATCTGTATTTATATCATTTGAAGACACATGCTTAGAAGCATCTATCTAAACATGTCTAAAAGTATGTAATCCAAGATTTTTGCCTTTAGGTGCTCTGATTTTCTAAAATTTATCTTTGTAGACTACTGGAACTGCCTTTGATTATCCTGATTACATGTCTGCAGTGATAAGAGACACTGTTTTCTGATTTTAAAGAAGTAACAAAGAGAAAAAGGAGACATAACAATGACCAGATATAATGCTGAAGGCACAATAATTGAAAGGAAGAGCAGTATTTCTTATTATGTTGCAACCTGAATGGAGGTTGTGCAGTTTAAAGGAGAGGTTACAGGGTCTATTGCACAAGAAAATTTCAACTCTGGGCCAGCACTGGCCACCTGTGGTAGTGAAGATGTTGGTGAAGGAGAGGAAACAAGTATGATAACAGGCCTTGTAAAGAGAGGATTCAACAAAGCAGCAGCTGGAAAGATATCCTAGCACTGCAGTAGGCTTTGTTAGGTGTGTGTTGCTGTATGCTGCTGTTCTCATTCCTATTGAAAAAGCAACAAGGGACTAAATAGTACTTAGGAAAATTAGATTGCATTTTCTCCTTATTATAGAAAATGTGCTTCTTTTATTGTTCAATAGAAAATAACAGAAAAAATCTATTTGTTATTAAGGGGCTTTGTGAATATCTTCTTTCATAAAAATATCTACAATGAGTCTTTCTAATACAGATTTCAGAGAAACTATTGTCTGGTTATATGTAAGAGAAATTTCTGGATCGAGACTCATGAAGAACAGTCAGGGGCAGACATAGACTTCTCCAGTTCAAAGCAAAGATTTGTAATGTACTCAGAATGACTGATCTACAGGAGCTGGATATAAAAATATTTTTAGGAAAATGTTTTATTCTGAATGTTATTGACACTAGCCAACTGCATACAAATGGCAGTATGTGAAAATCTGTGAAGATCTAGTCCTCGCCAAAGAGTTTGTGCTAATTAATTAATCCAAGTGGATGGTTCTTGAAGCACGTAAAGCATTTGAAAATTCAGATCTTCAAAACTTCATGAAATGTGAGTAAATCCCCACAGAAATGGATGGAGTTGCACATATATATTAGCAAAATTAGAGATTTCTGAGTTTGAATGCTTGGCATAACTATTGAATGTGCAGGGATGCATCTGTACCAAGGTCCAAGTCAAAGGTGTACATTGAACAGTCCAAAAATCCTGGTTGACCTCAAAATTAAATTAAATTAAATTATTTAAAATAATTGAACTTCATACTTCATACTTCACATCATAGAATTGATCACATCATCTAGTTATAAGTGTATTTCAGTGGCATAATATCTAAAGCCAAACCAGCTAACCAACCCCTCTAACCTGACAAGGGAGCTTTATAACTTAAGTTGAAAGAGACTGGGGAATTTATTCACTGGGATGCCAACAAGGAAGCAATGAATCACGGACTATTTCCATCAAGAAGTTATTGACAGTTTGAAGAAGGAAAATAATTAAATGACTGAGAAGTCTGTTATTTTGCTTTGTTGTGTATTACTTGGTAAGTGTGATTTTTATTTATATAGTTTCTGAGTAATAGCAGAGAAGGAAAAAACCTCAACCTAACATAAGAGAAAAATGTGTTTCGGTTAGACTTCATAAAATGAAATATGAGATCTCAAATAAAGATTCCTACTGAAGGAAATGTGAACACTTAAAAGACAGGAAGATGAAAAAGAAAGTAGATTTAGGTCATGGCATTAGCAAATATTTCTATAGCTTTTGTTTCAAGTCTGACCCTAGGGTAATCAATCATGGTAGCAATGTCATCCGTGCAAGTTTGAATGTAAAATGAGGCAGCTTGTGTATATTTGAGCAAGACTTGAAGAAGAGGAGAATATCCTCCATATGCACTTTGAAGAGGAGGAAAGTGTTTCTAAATTATATCCAAATTATATCACGAGAAGTTTCATAAGTTCTTTTTTATTTATGTGTACATGCATGGATGATGAACAGGAAATATTATTTTGGCTATGAAGTACCAAAAATGAGATTCCCTGCGGCACAGATCATCATACTTCTGTTGAAATCAGTGAAGTTGTGGCAAGATGCCACCAGTCATATATTCATTTCATAATGCAGGCTGATAATGTTTTCAGCCGGCTGGAGGTGACATTTGCCACGACCCTCCTATACACAGCTGCACTGACAGAAGCCAGCCTACATTGGGCCAATCTTTTGGGGTTTTTTTGCAAGTAAAGACAGAAAATATTATGATCCTCGCTTCATCCAGATGGCTGACAACAAAACAAGGTTTTCGTTTGGACAATAGTTATTCACAAAATGTTTTGTTTATCTCTGACTAATATCTGGTCAGGGAAATCCTTCAGAGAAGTTTCAACATGGAGATGACACATCATGTAGATGACTAAAATGTAGATGACTATTAAAGTGTCACTCTCTTTTCAGTGAACAGCATGGTGCTATGGATAAAGTAATTTCTATGACCAAAACAGGGGAGATATTAGAAAGACCAAGACATCTTCATTTAGAGCAGGGCCACTTGCTCTGATATTCTGGCTAAATTGAAGTCTGAGGTGCTAAATGTCTTTTGAGGTTTAAAATACAGGATTAGTGTCTGATATCAGTCTCTTCTCTCTAGGGCAAACAGCTCTTGTTCTAATCTGTTTATGGTAGTGTTGTTTTTCAGGTATATGTCAGGATGCTTAAACCAGAAATTCTTAGGCATCAGCATGAATATATTAAATTGCCAGTATTTATTCATAACATACAGACTTGCCTTTTTGCAGATACAGCTCCAAATTTTCTCCACACACGAATAAAGCTAGTCTTTGCTCTCCGTAACATCACCCATAGGTAGAAAATGCAGCTATATTAATGCTATGCAATTTGAAAAGTTGGGTTTTTTTTGTGATCTGTGATTAACTTGTGCTGGAGATGAGTATGGAAAATAACAGTTTTGAAATGAAAATATATGTTTATTATTTAGGCAAATAATTAATAATAGCTGATCATGAACTCTGTCAATTTGCCCATATTTTCAAAGCTTTTCTAAAGCTATTGTTAAGTTAGATATGTGTTGAATCTTTCCCTATAATTTAAAAGCATGACAAGCATAGAAATAATTTTCTGGCTTAATGTAGCATAAAAAATTGTTAAGATGGTACTGACCCTTCTAATTTAAAATCTCCTCCTGCAACTTGTCCTCCTGCAAATAGTTTCATTATCTTGACTTTCTTTTGGAAATTGGAGGCAACTGTGACTAAGAGACTGCAAAGTTTGAGTCAGTGCTTATTTTGCAACTAAAATATTAAGATCTTTACAATATTACAGAATTTAGACACACCGATTACAAAAAGGATGACTTTAACTCTCAAAATGAGTGCTGTGATTAAAAAAATCATTAAAAAGGAGTTATTTTCAGGAACCAACATTTAACAAAAATCAGGCTCAATTAAGATGTCTCAAACAGGGCTTTCAAAATTCTTGGCTTATTGAAATGCAAGATACTGTTTACACACTTTCTACTCTGCTGTTCTAAATGACTTTTTTCTCAATGCCTTGTTTTATCAACTAATAATATCACTACTAAAACTGCTAAAGTATTTTGGGAACAATATTCCTTGGT
This sequence comes from Urocolius indicus, assembly GCA_013401255.1. Classification (NCBI taxonomy): domain Eukaryota; kingdom Metazoa; phylum Chordata; class Aves; order Coliiformes; family Coliidae; genus Urocolius; species Urocolius indicus. Next base: position 1,271,010 of record WBNH01002704.1, on the reverse strand, counting down.
TTCAAGTTTTGGATGGTACAGATCCTTCCAAATTTCAAATCATAATGAGACGTTTATTTTTATGGATCCTACTGTTTGGACTTCCCTTTACGTTTAAGTCTGGTTTTCTGGAGCTCACAGGGAGAATTTTTTGCTACGCCAGAAAGTAAAAATTTCTTGGTTTGTTTTCCTACATGGTATTTGCTAGCATAGTATGAAACACAGTGAAAGACAAAAAAATCCTTTATTTCCTTCCTGAAATTTCTCAAATAAAATGGTGATTCAGTACTCATAAACATTTAAGTAAAACTTTCTTACTGCCTAAAGAAATGATCTTTAAGTCCTGCAGCTGGCTGCTTCTTGTCCTAGGGGGGTGCAGATGTCTTTCAGGGTAAATGTAAAACCCCAGAAAATATGTGGAGCAAAGTTTCTTTTTCTCCAGGTTGTTTTTTACATGTAAGACTTCATTGCCTGAAGAAATCCCTGTTTCACCAGGTTCCTAAGCAATGGTAACCAGAACAGGGAAAAAGTGTATACAAACATATTGCCTAATGGTTTTGTTAAATGCGTCACTGAGGTGGCAAAAAAAAAAAAAAAGGAAGGGAAAGTGCTTGTCAGTAATTTCTTTTTTAGATAGGTATTTGCACCAGGGAGGCCAAAATCACATTCCCTTAGGTATGAAAAGTGCTAGAATAAACGCTGAGAGCTCCTCTCTCCTAGAGTCAAATATAGCTGCATGATCAGGAAAAGCATTTTGTGGACTATAAAATGAGACATAAAAATAATCACAATTTTCTTTCCAAAATCTTCTCTTCTCTACAGTAAAGGTCAAGCAGAATAGCACTTTCAGCTCCTGCTGTTCACAGCTAAGGACATGCTTGGTAATCTCCTTTGGTACTGAGTGGTATTCCTAAAAACTCATTATTCATCCTTAAGCACTGGGGCCTTACAGAGCAGCTGCTCCATAAATTCACCAGAAGAAGGTGATTAAGTCCTTGTATAGTCACTGTATGATATGCAGACCTCTTGGTGTTCTCTTGCTGTGCTGAATTTGAGGTGTCAGTTATTAAAATTCAGTGTGAGATGACTATTTACAGCTCACCAGTATTGTGATGCAGTGGTAAATCCTACCATAATTGTAAAGATGCCCAAAGACCTGGAGACTCTTTGGCATGTCATGAGCCCTTTACTGTAAAATTGTGATTGTTTTTATTATGCCTATTTTTTACCCTCTCTGCCTTCCCATCTTCTAATACGTTCTAATATTTCTCTTCTTTCCTACTTTTCCTGCCACTTGATATTGTTTCATTTCTTGTTTTGCAGTCTCAGTCTTGTGCTGGTGATCCTTCTTCCATTTGTTCTGGCTCTATATTCTCTTACCACTGAGAGATGTTTTGCAGTTGATATTATTGTAAGATTAGTAATGCTTCCAAGACAGCATGGAGTGTGCCACATTTAGCTAATCCTATCCTTTCTCTGCTCTCTGTAGGTGACTACACAACAAACAGACCAGAGAGGGTCTCCAGCGATGGTAGTGTAATAATCCACTGCCATGTGGGATGTAAAGCCTTCTTTTAAAAATAATTTACTGTTTTACTGTTTTCAGCATTCCCTTTCAAATCCTACCCTGCCAGAAGGCACAGAGGCAGATGTGCCCTATATTCTGGAGAGGGCAGGTTTTTACAGTCTAGGTTGAAAAGATTACTCCCTTGTGCCTTTCCACCATCCTTGTAGTATTGTGTGAATGCTACATATATTGTGTACTCAGAGGTGGCACTAGTGTTTTCATGCTGTGATTTCCTTGGTGTCCTGTAATAGCTATTGTCAGGCAGCAACCATCTTTGCAAGGATGTCCCTTGGAGTCAAATGTTTAGGTCTCCCGTTGTGAATAAAATCCCTTGGGAGGTGGAGGGAGGTGGGGAGGAATACAAACAAACTTATCTTGTGATGTCTTCGGCCAAAGACATGAAAGCTGAAAAGGCTGACTTACCACAACTTTCTTAGTGATTCAGGTTAAGCAGAATATGCACCTAAGCCTAGCAATGAAAAAAAAATGTATATAGCAGGAAGAAGGGGCAGAGGGAACCTGAAGGAAAGTGACAGGACAGACTGACGTTTTGTAAGAGTATAACAACCTTGTCTTTGCATCTGTGCATGGTCTCACTCTTACATCTAGGGAGCTCAATTCATTCTTAGAAAGACTAACAACACGATAGAGCTGAACCTTAGGCAAATTCATCTCTTGTTCTGTGTTGCCTTAAATACTCACTTTTGTGTAGCACCCACCTTAATTTTTTAGATTCTTCTGAGAGGTAATTGCAGAAAAGCATTTCCTCCATTTCCAGGTTTGAAGAAAGTGCAAGTTCCTTAAAGCAGCACTTTTATTTGATTTGATGCAGAAAAATTATATGAGTAAATCCAAATATGAAATCGCAAGCAAAACTGACCAATGCTGTATATTTTGCCATGCCTTACAGTTCTATTTATTTGGGTGACACCAACTGCTTATCAATAGTATTTATAATTTTGACAAATATACTCTAACAAGAAATGATTTTGTATGAAACAATTTACTTTCCCAACTCATATATCACATTGTAACTATTTTAGTTAAAGACAACATATCTACAACATTGTGTTTGGCCAGGGAGAGGGAAAAAAAGCATATGCAATACATGGAGTTATACGGGGGTCTGTGTTTCAATAACATCTATAACTTGAGAAGTGCCTCAGTTTCTGTGATCCAAATTGAGTCATTTGTTAAAAGAGAAATGAAGATATCCCTCTGGAAAGCAATGACTTAACTAGTACTAAACTTCTTAGTTTGGGAATTTTTTTTGTAGGGTGGTGGTGGTGTTGTGCTGTGTGTCACATAACTGCATTAGTGCTCTCTAAAAATATAAGCACTCAGCATATGCCTTTAGCTTTACCTACATCACTTTCCAACTTGGCATTTGAGATAAGCTTTGAGTAGTTACAATGATGCTCCCATTTAAGAGGTAAGCTCTAAAAACAAACAGGATTTTCCTGTATAATATTCCAAACAAGCTAAAGGTTAAGTTACCACAACACACCACAAGACTGGGTGGTTTTCTTGACCATCTTCAATGCTGTTTTAGCATTCTCTGACAAAATGAGCTTGAAGATAGGTTTGATATAGAAGGGACAACAAGCTCATCCATCGTGCAGAATTCCAGAGGCCTCGGATTATCCATCCTATTTACTGAACCTTATAATTTCTATGGGTTTTCAGGCACTTTACTTTTACGTTGTAGTTTTGCAGTAGGGCATCTTATCTATTTCCCAGAAAACATTTTTTTGTCATCTCATTAAGGGGAAAGTTTATTTTCTCCTTAACTCTTAAAGAAGGAAAAACTAATCAGCTGTGGATTTTTATCCCACTGATTGATGCCATCTATAAATTGTGTTGGAAGCCTAATTCCTTGTTTCTTCACTAGGGAACTATAGAAATAATGCAGGTCAAGGACAAAGATGTATCCTATGTAAGCAGATAGATCTCTGCCAGAATGATCTGTAAGTGGAAAGTTAACACTTGGCTCTTTGAAACAAGTTTTGACCTGACAACAGCAATAAGCTTCCCAGAACTGGGTCGGAAAGACTAAAGGGTTGAAAAATTAACGTTTCACTTGAAATGACATTATTTTGGTACTTTTGACTGTGCAATCATTCTTCTGTGCTTCTGCTTTGAATCACATAACCAGAAAAGTTATATGAAATAGATCTTTTACTGATCCTGAATAAAACATAGGAATATTTTCAAATGATACAAAATCAGTGCAGGTACAATTTACATATTTTAGGTTTCTTTCTGCTGATAAAGAGTTTTCTTTTTCTTTTCCTTTTTTTTTTTTTTTTTTAAATCAGAAGAAACAAAATAGGCAGTATCTCTGCATCTTTTGAAAATCAGACATGTGTATAAAACATTGACCCTTTGGCCATAGATCTCCCAGCTGTGATATTAGCACTAATGATTAAATGACTCCATGACTGACTAAAATCTGTACAATGATGCTTTTCTAAATTTAAGTGAAATGGTCTCACTGTGAGCTGAGAAGTGTAAAGACAAAAGGCTCACCCTAATGCAAACACAGGAGTAAGCCCAGCTATCTCTCCCCTCCCTCTTCTTCCTCATCCCCATCCCCCCACCATCACCTACAGGAATTGTAAAGGGCATTCTTTTGATTCATTTTTATCTAGTTGCCTTGTAGTGTCAGCCTGCATACTGTCAAACCTGTAAGTGTGAAGGAACTTGTATTGCTCCTTGTCTGGACGGGTGGTGCCTCTTGGGATGAGAAAAGCCATTGGGCTGGCTGCTCTGGGTCTGGAAGTGTGATAGCGGCAGTGTATTTAAACACGACTCTCCTGCAGGATGAAACACTTTATCAGTCTGTTTAGATGTGAGTCATGGAGGTTAGTGAAAGCGTTCCAACTGCTTGCTGCTTTAATAAATTGTCTTTTGCAAACTAATTTATGTTCCTGGCATGTACCCTTTTCACATTTCTCAAGAGAAATCTTAGCTAGCATATACTCTGCATGAATAAAAGGTTGCAATGTATTTCTTGGGTATGAGGTTTTTGCTCCAGGGTCTTCAGGGAAGATTGATTTACAGTAGAGGAAGGGGCTGACTACCTTAGTAAACCCTATAAGAAACACAAGTTTCTTTTTTGCTGTGGAAGTGTACGTGAAAGATCAAGTGGCCCTTGCTGGAAAGCATGTAGAGCTGTCCGAATGGGACTGGGAGGAAACCAGGAAAAAAGTGTTCAGGATGCAGATGGTGGTTTCATGGAGCAAGTGTATGATGCTACCTCTGCACATTCAACAATATGGGAAAAAAACAAGTGAAAGCATCTCCTTTTCTGGTCAGTCTCTGTGGGAATTTCTTGAGGCAATGCTCTGTGTGTACCCCATAACTGTACTCAAGGCTCTGGGACCAGCCTCTCTGTAGGCCTGCTCATCAGGGAGGATTTGGCAATGGCAGGTAGCACTGCCCTGGAAGTCCTAATGAAGCTTGGCTGCTGCCCTACAGTCCTTCCTCTCTCATGGTAAATGCATCTTCCTGTTGGGATACTTTCACTTGAGACCAGTTGACAGGGTTTTTATATATTTGTTGACTTTTATGCTATTTGTGTGAACACGTGCTAGCCTGCAACATGCCATGACTAATGCCCTGGCTATGTGGTGTTGGTAACTGCATGTTTACACAAGGCTGCTGCCCTTGTAAGAGGCTCTGCTGCCTGAAAGACTGCACAGAAAGGAGCCCTTGTTTGGGTACCTGAGGTACCGGATCCATACCTCACGCCTACACCATCACAAGCCAGTTTGTGGGTACAGACCAGGCTAGTGCCTTAACACTGCTATGTACACAGGCAGGCGTGCACCTGCCTGGTGTGCGTGTGTGTGTGACTTCTGTTTATGCAGAAATATGTGCTCAAATCAGTGTTTGGGGTGCTTTCTGTCCTTTCTGCCAGCTGATGTGAGAACAATTCTCTGTGAACACCTGTGGGAACAGAAAGTAAATAAAGAGCATTCACACATGCTGGCTGATGTGCATCCTCCAGTGCTTTGTACAGTAGAGATTTACTCTTCATGAATTTTGTAGTGTTGTAGCTGGGATACTGTAATATAGGTTGTTGGCTCTTGAATTAACTAGTTTTAAACAAGAAATAACTCATGTTTCAAAAAAGGTTTCACTTATATTTTTTAATTATTTGTTCAGCAAATACTTTTTTATTTCCAATGCCTAGTTAATTAATGAACAATCAATTTAACAACCGCCTCTCCCTTGTTGTTTTAAGAAATATTTTCAAATATGCTACCCATTTGCAGCAAGCTTATAAATATTTCCTTTAAAGGCTTGAACTGGAGAAGTATGTACTTTAGGTTTCCTTTCCAAACTGAAGCAAATATTTTAAATGTGCTTATGCTCCTCATTTGCTATCTTAACGATAGCAAATCTCTAGATAAAGCTGTCTGTTTCAGCACACTTGAGTCTTCCTGCAGCTCAGGGGCTGAAAGATTCATTCTAATTCAGGATTTTTTTTTTTCCCCTCAACCGGGTTCACAGATAAAGTGATAGTCATTTGCAGCTCTGGCAATAGCTGTGTTTCCTTGCTAGCCAGCGTCAAAGTGGCTCCCATATCAGATAAACTCCAAATTTTGTGCCCTGCTACTAAAGTTGGACAAACTCCTGTACTGCTCCTACCATCCACCATGCAAAGCGATAAGAGACTATAAGCTTAATACCTAAAAAAGACAGATTTATTTTGTGCATGGGTCAGCTAAAACGTTATTTGCTTAGGTGATGGTTACCTCAATTATGGTTTTGCAAGTAGGCATATTGCAGTTGGCTGCACTTTACCCGGAATAAAACCGGTTGGATCAATAGCTATAACAGTACCTGAGGATTAAAATTATGTCCTGTGGTTTTAGCATCTGTGCCCTAAAAAGAGATGTAGGAGCATGTATTGTAATATTATCATCAAGGAATGGGAAAAGATTGACAAGCTATATCTGTCCTCTGTAATCGCCTGTGGAAACAAAAATGCTAAATCTCGCTTGATTATTTGATGGGGTCAGGTAAATATTTGAACCAAATAGTAAGATGCATCTATGAACAACAGAAAATGCAAGACTTCAGATAACCCTGTCTTCAAGAAGTGATACCAGCTAAACACTTCTGCTTGTGCTGCTTTGCCTTTGACATACCCATTTTCCATCTGTGTACCACCTTTCTGCGGTGTCTCTCCTGACATAAATAATGTCTTGCTGATGAAGCAAAATTAGGATTTTGTGAAGCTTTGGCTGACTGATTTGAGTGCGGCTATGTCTATGCTATCTGCTTTGTCAGATGGTAGGCTACTTAGTGCTGTTTCCCTGGTCTAGACATCTGTCTCCTGAGGACTGTTTCTCTCTTAAAAATCCAAATATACTGGGAAAACAAATTCTCATCTTATTTATTGTCTCCATAAACATCAGCAAGTATTTGATAGCCTCTCAAACACCAGAGCTCTGATAGTGCAATTGACACTTGGTTGTTTCTGTAGATGGAGGCAAAATCTTCACGCTCACTTAGCAAAAGAAACACTTTAAATTGTTAGGGCCATACTTAAGCCAATATAGTTACATCAAAGGTGAGTCTTCAAGGAGAAAAGCTATTTTCCCTTGGTTTATTGTCTGAGTCCATTTTGCATTTGTAGTGGCTTTGAGTAGTTTTCCAATAGTCCTTAGAAGTGCCATTCAAAGAAGACATAAAACGCAAATCAGTTAAGTAAAATTCCGTTCATATCTTGCACACGTAATACAATTTCATACATTTTTTTGAACTCTTTATGTAATCCAAATAATGGCAATATTGTTCCATTCTTACATTTCTGTATATCAATGTGCTAACAAAGAAAAATCCTTTCCTGTTTTTAAAAAAATATTGATGAACCAAAAAGAATGGTGTGCAAATATGAAATCATATTGGCATGTTTTTCAGTATTACCTCATCATTCCCTCACCAGATGTGAAGTAAAAATGCAGGATTAATGTGGGAACTGGAGCAACATTACTACAAGAACAAAATGGTTGGAAAAAAGATTATTGTGACAAACACAATATTTAATGGCTTCAACTTCACTGTCTTTCACCAGGAACCAGAGGGATGGAAAATCTGGGTCCACGAAGAAGCAGTATGCTGCGTCTTTATACTTCATATTTGCAGACTGACCCTGGGTCAATTTCTAGAGTCTTGGTCTCATCATTTTTCAAAATCACTGGATTTTGTTTAGACTGTAAATCCAGAGTTTTCCAATCAGAAATCCAGAGTTTTCCATTATGAAACAGCTCAAAAGAAGCATAGCTAAAATCCTTTGCACAAACTTTGAAAGGAACATATAGACTGTATAGCATGCCCATGGAAGAAATTCAAAGTGAGGCATGGTTTTAGTTTCATTATTAAATCCTTTGAACAGACTTATAATTTTGTTTAATTTTTGTCCATGTTGAATAATTTTGAGACTATTTTCTTCCTAAAGATAATATTTTTCCTTACTGTGTTAAAACACTGATATTTACAAACCTGATTAAAGTATGTGTCATTACTAAGGACATGGTTTAGTGGTGGGCTTGTCAGTGTTAGGTTAGTGGCTGGACTCAGTGATCTTAAAAGTCTTCTCCAACCAAGCAATTCCATGATTCTATGATTATATAGAATATTATATAGTTTATATCTAGTATATAAACTAGCAAGCAAGTACCTTACTAACAACACAAATAAATATTTTCCTTTAAACATTTGAATCACATGTCCAGTAGTGCATGGCCATTGACATGAACCACAGTAAATGTGCTGAACATAAACTGAAGAATTTGAAATTAAACCTCTTAAGCCAGCATTTGCTAGATATGGCCACAGCATATGGGTTTCTGTGTGTGAATAGGAGGGAGGGAGGGTCAGTCAATTGGTCAGTCTTCCTATCGGCTGCATAGATTTTGAGCAAGCTCAATATAAAAATGTTTCTTAAAACAGTAACTTATGTTCTGATTAAAAAGCAAATTTGATGCCTTCACAATTATGCTTACAGTTAGGTAAACCTGTACAGTTTGCAGAAACAAAAACCTGAAAATCAACCTTCAAATTATTATTAAAAAAAGAGTCAAACAGAAAAAAATCACTTTAGTTTGTAACTTGGTTTTGAAATCATTTACAAAGCCATGGTTAAAGTCCTACTAAACAGGCTATAGAGCTCTGCACTATTAAATACATTTATTTTAAACTGGGTTAGTCTGTCCTTCAGGGCAATGCCACAATAGTTAAGGTAGTGCCAAAAAATCACACGCTTGCAGAATATTTACTTGGAAGTAAGGAGTGTATCGAAAGCCAATGTCAGCAGTTTCAAGATCCTGCCTCCACCAGTCCCATGATTCCAGGCAGTGGGAAGCACACCTGGACAGTTTTACAGAGGCATAATGTGAGCAGCATTACACAGAGGTTGGGAAAAGCTCAGCCTAAGTGGTTGCACAGTTCAAAAAAGTGATTAATGCTTGTTCTTTCTTTCTTTCTTTCTTTCTTTCTTTCTTTCTTTCTTTCTTTCTTTCTTTCTTTCTTTCTTTCTTTCTTTCTTTCTTTCTTTCTTTCTTTCTTTCTTTCTCTCTTCTTGATTTTTTTTCTTTAAAGGATTTTACTTTGTTGTGCAAACAGGCAATTGGATGCATCACAGGAACAGCTTTTAATGGGATTGCATGGCACAGCAGTTCCCAAGCTGTAATATGTTGATTAGGTTTGTGTGTGAACTGCAATCAGGTGATAGCTGAACTGGTTTGAATGTACAAAATCAGTGGAGGAATACATTTAAAATGCATGATTAAGAAAACTAGTATAACCAGGTGTCTGAACTTCAAGTGCAATGTGTGCTGGGAATGATGTGAGAGCTGCTGGTAAATTTAAGACAGGAGAAAAGGAGATGTGTGGGTGCTTCCCTCCTCAGTTGTACAGTGCTGAGCACTGTTTGTTATGAATAATAGATCTTTCTACAGGGACTTAACTTATTCTTTAATCACCATGAGGGCTGCAGTTGTGTGCTTGAATCCCAGTTCAAGCATTTGCAGCTGCTCTGACATGTACTTTTTTGTGCCCTTGGAAGCCAGCCACCCTTCACAAAGAGCAGTCCTTACATTTTCATTTTCCATGCTTTTCCTGAGCTTGGGCTCTGATAGGAAAGTTTCAGTTTAGTTCAAGAAAAATCACTACATTTGACTGAAAATATTCACTCTGTCTTAGAGAACACACTTTGTATCAAGAGCACTTGAGCACTAGGAAAATCTGCTAGTGTTTAGAAAATTTACCTCTGCATATGAGAGCATGTGTGTGCCCATGCATACATTATTTAAAGATAATCAACCATGATATGAAAAACTAAGGGGTCACCTGAAGCGACAAGCTTCAGGTTAGCAGCGGTTGTTTTAGTTTGCTTTTAACTAGAGCAATGCCATTTTTTTTAAAGAATGTGTATATTGGAAAGCAAACATGACTACATCAGCCTGCTTTCTGTAAAAAACTGTGAGCTATTACCACCTCCTCCATGAAACATGTCTGTGCTAGTGTGCAGCTGGCTGACATTTGTGCTTATCTATGCTGTTGTCATTTTCGATTGTTAGATTAAACTTTGGAGAAGGTGGGGTAAAATGTTTTTGTATGACATTTGTATAGGTCAAAACTTATTTTCTTTGTGCACTGAATGTAAGAGAGAGAGAGAGAAAAGAACTTCAAATTAGTTTTGACAAACAATATATGAATGTCTAAATTCCAGTATAATCATTCAGTAACTTAAATATCTTACACAATAATGACGTCATGAGTCCAGTTAAATGCTCTATTTTTTAATTAAGTTCCATCATGCATATAGCTCTTTTACTTTAGTATCACTTAACTTTAGTTGAAAGAGAATTTCATAAAATCCATGTAAACAGAACTTGTTCTAAGTTAATACATTTTGGGCATAGACATGCTGATATCTGCCAATATCTCAATAATTTAGGCATATATTTGTTACATGCAGCCTCAAGTCACCTCAAGTCTCACTGTAAGACACCTCCACATAGCTCAGACAGGAAATAAGCAACTCAAATTTCCGAAGACAAACACTTTGACATTCATGAAGACTCAGCATTGTTTTGCATGTGAATATATGCATACATGTTTTATCTCAGATCATCAAGTCAGAGCTCTGACAACACTGAGGATAAGAGGAAACTACAGGTGTATTTTTGTTACTGAGGATGAGGCTGAGGAAACACTTTGATTAAAGCTGGTTTGGCTGGGAGAACACCTAAAGACACACTTGTGAAGGTCTCATTAACATGACCCTGAGTTGCAATGCATCTAAGGAGTTGAACGTTTAGATGTGCATGCAAGCATGCACAACCTCAATATGATACAAAACTGGTAGTCAAATGCACAACGGTTAACCTAGTTAACACCTACAATTTCCTTTAGGACTCTGATAACAACTGTTTTCTGTAAGCAGAGTAAAAATAATGTTTTCCTAAAGCTTCAGTGAATATGGTATTGTTGTCTACTTCCTACTGTGAGCAACTGCATTATGTGAATGAGCTATAAATTGTTAATTTACTTTGTGCAACATATGCAGTTATACAGGTTTTCCTGTGTTTCATCAGGGTTGGTTTCTTTATAGAATACATCCTATCTGGAGCTGAATCAGTTGTTTGTTGCCCTGATAATATGCTTTCAGTTGTTCAAAGGCATGAGGTCTTACTAAAATAAGATGTAATTTTATTCATAGTGCATCCCTGGAGTGTCCCCTCAGCAGAAGCAAATGGCAGTTATTCAGGCTTGGGAATAGCAGTTTTTTCCTTGGATCATCTGGTATTCATGATACTTTTGGACAATAGTTTCTGAGTAAATATATTTTCCTGTTCAAAAAAACACTTTGGTACTCTTAAAGTCAGGGATTTAAGGCTGATACGGTCCCATTGTTTGGACAAATGGCTGTGTCTGGGTGCTCTGATGACCCAGAATCTGTCTCAGTCTGGAACTGCAGATTGGATGATGGACTGGATTTGCTCTGGAGATCTGGCAAACCATTTTGGGGGAGTTATAATGTATAGCAGTTTTAAAACTTCTTTGCCTAGTAAAATGGCAAGAGCTTAGTTTTCCCATTATTTCTGGAATGTGGAACTTCTTTCCGAGAGGATGATTTCTCTCTTGATCTGAATGAGTGGGAAGGATAAGATCTCTTCTTACAGGTTTTACAGCAGCCTAGCTGTATCCAGGACCAGGTTGATCAGTACTGGTAACAAAACAGATCCTGAATAGTTAAGAGCTCTCCCTACCCCCCAAAAATGTGTGCTCTTTGTGCTGACTGCAATGTGGCACAGGCAACATGCTGGTAAGAAACTCCCCTCCTCCATCCGGCTCCAGCTCTTCCCTCCTTGTTCAGATGCTCCCTGTGGCTCAGAAACAATAACTGATTTAACAACAAACTTTCACTGTTTGTAATTCAAATTATTTCAAAGGCTACTTCGTTGCCATAAAGCAATTTGAACAAGCTTTTGAGCCTTTCAGGATATTCTTACCTTTCTAGCAGCTCTCAGTTCTGCTCTCCCAGTTGCCTTATATCTTACTGTTATTGAGGGACAAATGGTCAAGGCAAGGCTGTGAGCTGGTAACCGCTCCCTCATCTAAAAGTATGTCTTCTCTGTGTCTACAGCAACTGCACATGTAATGACAGTGATGGGAGGTGAAGAGTGCTTAGTTCAAGCTCAGACTGGCTTTTCAGTATTTTGAGTAGTGCTGTCCTGGCTTACTTTGGGGGATGAGTGGCTGTTTTAATACTTAAACAAAAGGCACACTGCCTGATCTTTAATTTTCCTAGATTGAGAGTAAATTAGTTTCTCTTCCTCTATGTTACTATCCTGCTCGTTATTCTGTGTGGGAACTGTATTCATAGTAACTATGGGTACATCTATTAAAGATAAAGCATCTCAAATTTGGCACTCCAGGTCACCAGCCATTTCTGAATAATGTCATAAAAAATCCATCGTATTTTTCTTAAAATAGGGAAAATTGCTTAGAATGTACTATAAGTACTCTCTGATGGCTGTCCATTAATCATGGGATATGATTTAAACATTGCTGATAAAATAATGAAACATAAACATATCAGGCTTTCTCTTCACTTTTGTGCAACTGAATACAGTTAATAATAAAACTTAGTTGTTAATAAGGATTGGATGTAAAGCAATTTAATATTAACAGTGTTTTCCAATAGTAGATGATGCTTCTGTATTCTTGCAAAACAGAAGCATTTCTATTTGATTCACAGCATGTACCAACAAATATTAAACCTAAGTGTAATTTAAAAACCACCGTTCTGAGACTTTTTTTTGGTTCTGTCAGTTGGCATCTTGTCCTTTTTACTGTTTCTATGGAAAGAGGACATGTATACATTTAGTGAGCAAAAAGGAGAAAAGAATCACGGTCTTTATTTCCAAGAAAAGAAATGTATGTATATATGCAACATTCAGAAGAGATGATCATGAAAAGAAGATCTATTTCTATTAATGCCATGCTGTAGCTTTTTCACTTTGTTTGATAAATCAGTCCAGATCAATTGTTCTAACAGTGACAGAAACAAGAATGTTCAGTGAATGATCTGTGTGCTGCTCCCTGAATTGTCATATAACGTAGTCTGCTTCTGAGCTCTGAAACATCTACTTTTTCAGTTGTATCTCAAATTTGTCAGGAGGTTTAAACACTTATCTCACCTTCCTTCCTTCAGTGTACAGTATGTGTGGGAATAAATGTATATAAATTCTCTTTATGAGGAAAATTGTTGCAATATTTTTATTTTTTTTTAAATCAACCTGGTGTGTAGAACTACTGTGCCAGAGTATGTGTGTCCTATTACAGGGCCTCCCAGGAGCATAGTCAATAGCTCACAGTTCTGTGCCATATGTTCTCCCCATTTGCCCAGAGAGGGATCCAACAGTGGTCAATGCACTACAAATGCCTAAATAAATTAGACAACTATAGAACAGAGCATACATTAAAGTAGCCCTGGGCAGCACTACAATATGTTAATGGAATAACTGCACAGTACAGTGACTGTGAAAAACAAGATTAATGAGGTCAGGCAGCACAGACATCCTAAGGAGCAGTGAAGTCCAAGAGCCAGCTTTTTCACTAGAGGTAAATTATTTCTCATACAACACTCTTGCAGGAGAACCTACAGGACCCACACTGGTTCTTCAGAAGATCCTACCAAAACTAAATATTGAGTATTTGCATATATTACATAGGGAGAAGGTTCTTCCCTCTCACATCACCCTTATTTTGAGACAGTCTGTGACTCAGGAGTCAGGAGATAAGGTCTCATTGTTTTCAAGTTCTATTCAGAGCTCACTGGGAACTTTCTGATCAGTTTGATCCAAAACAGTCTTTGAGAGCTGCAAGTGAGAGCAGATAAAGCTTTTTCAGATCCCTATTGTGAGATAGGATCTGTATGCAGGCACTTGGGTGACAGCTGCTACCTGACTTCTCCTGTTAGGAGGTGAGAATTTGATGCCTCTTCTGTCCAGTCATCACAAGTGTTTACATCCGATATTGTCCATGCTTCTCTTTTTTGGCATTAATTAATTAAACAACATGCTTAAGGAAGATGCAGTTTCACAAATCACTGTAAATTATTTTGGTATCTTTATTTGATCATGAAATCCACTTCATGTATTTTTAGCAGATTTAGGTACTTTCATGGGTTTCAGAGCATGGGATTTTTTAGACAATTCTCTGAGTATTTTTACCTTTTACATATTTCCTTTTTTTTTTTTTTTTTTCTTCTCTGGAACAGAATAGGTGTTTCTGAGTTCTTTACTTGGTATTATATTAAAACATGTCTGTGTACATGACTGCACTTTTTTTTTTTAATTTAGTAAAATATTTTCCTGCTTTCCCATTGCCTCTTTTCTGTTATTCACTCTTTAGGGCTCAGGATCGGGCTGACGATCCTTTGCTTTGACTACACTAATGATTTTAAGCCTAAATTTCATTTCCTTTAAACTTGGCAGCCAATACTTTTACCACACAAAAAAACCCACATGTGCTTGAATCTTTACATGACCTCTTACACATCTGAAATCCTTTGACTATAATCTCAAATTCCATCTAAATCAATCCATTATTTGTGCTTTTGTTTTCCCCTAGGCTCTGAATGCAGGCAATGCAAGTAAAATGTGTGCCATTGATCTTTCCAGATCACAGAAGGCCATTTAGAAAATATAAATACTACTTTGCACCTCAAGAGCCGAAATCCAGTGGCCTACTTTAAATCAAAGACTGAAGAAAGCTAGTCGGGAATTCATAATTTTGTCATCTACTAGGCAAACTAACCTGCTTCAGAAAGAGAATCTCGTAACAAAACAGCTACTTGAATTGTTTATAAGCCATTAATTGTTTTGGCAGTTACATTATCAGTAGCAATAGTATCTGACTCTTGCTAGCTCTTTGCTTTTAGCTTAGGGCCTTAATTGAATTAAAGGCTATGAACATGAAAGAAGTTTCAAGGCTCCCCTGTGTGTAACTTCTTCATGCTAAAACAGTGAACAATTAAAGGAATAAGATATATTTTTTTCTTTTTTTTTACAGTCTCTAGTTGTATTTATTTGAAAAAGGCAAGGGAGCTTTGTTATCCTCTGGATGATAAAATCGGGGCTGATTTTGCCATAGAAGCAAAGCAGGTCATTGCCTAGGGAAAAATACAGGAAGAATTGAATCTTCTATAATTATATTGGGGATTTCTGAGGGAAAGCAAAGAGCCTCCTTTTTGTCAAGGCAGCATTGCCTTAAATTCAGCCCTGGACAGACAAGCAATTAGATCAGCTTGTTTGAGATCATAGGATCAGTGTCTATCCCCTGAAACGTGTAAGACAGATAATAGAAGCTCCTCTGTAAGAAGAGAGGGCATTATTAACAAAATGGGGTATCTTATGCATCACTACTCTAGTGGTGATAAAATTAAATGCCTGAATTTCAGCTTTTGCTCTTACTTAAAGCTTTTGTTGATGTTCTATACACAAATTTTAGTGATTTTGTTGTTCTTGGTTGGTTGTTTTATTTGTGGATTTTTTTTTTTTTTGTTAAATATATAATGTGGCACACAGAAGCATCTGAAACGTTGAAGAGATGACATCCTAATCATGTAGCCTGCTCCACCCTAGTGTAGCCTGTGGAGTTTGAGGAAGCTGTCTTTGGAGAGGGGATTGCATTTGTTGGAATTCACTGTTACAGTGACACAGTATATTTAAAGCATGTCCTAAAAAACAGTTTGGAAAAACAGGTCACAGAGTTCATGTTTGTGCTGTCATCAGGCCAACTGTTGTGCCTCAGTCAGAAGATACAGAGCTGTGACTTTAATCTATGCAGGGTAGTCCTAATCACTGATATATTTAGACAGTCACATTATCAGCTGCAAGGTGGACCAGATTGCTGCTAAGAGCCCAGATTGTCTGTTGCACCAGCACTCTGCCTGGTGTAGCTGTCACAAGCAGGCAGCAAAACTATTCTGAGGTGACCAACAATCATCTCTCCCATTGTTCCTGGAGCTCTCCAAACACTTAGACCTCACTCCTACTACTTTGATGACGCCTCTCACCATGCTCACAATGCATAAGTAGCCTGATGCACATCATCCGTCTAAAGGACCATACACTAAATGTGGTCCGTCCACTAATGCATGTACAGTCCATGGGACCAGGATAGAGGTGGTCACACATAGCCCACAGAACCAGGTTGTGTGTTGTGGTTTTTGGATCCTCAGCACCATGGTTTGTCTCTATCAGTTTTCTTCTCTTGGGCCACAGCACACAGGCACAGCTACTATGTGGCTTGTGGACCTGGCCATAGAGTGTAAATCAGAGCGAGAAAACATGTTACAAGATGAAGCAGTGTTAATCAGGGGTTAAATGAGAAGCATACAGGAACAAAAAGACTCTCCTGTCTGGGCTTTTCTTTCTGTGCGTGCCTGTGGATGAAGCTTGTGTTATTCAAGTCCTCTGCAGTTCTCAGAAGCAGAGACCAGGTTGGAGAGTGGGGAAGCTGGTGATTAGCCCTGTGTCCCCTGTCTCTGGGGAAAGCCAGCTGGAGATGGGGTTGAGCAAAGTGAGTATAGGGGAGCCTGAACAAATTTGAAAGCAGGAAAAAGTTATTTTCTTTCTTTTCATAAAAGGTATTGCTAAGTGGAGCCAAAAATAACTACTCACCCCTGATGAGCTCTAGGATGTAGAAATGACATACCTAAATACATTTGAAATGCTTTATTACTTGCAGTTATACATTGTCATTGCTTTCTGTCCTGGAAACTTGAAAGGTGTTTACAATTATTTGTTTGGGTTTTTCTCAAGGGACCTACTTGATCACCACCTGTGCACATCAAACTGAAAGTAGAAATGGATTTATTAGTTTTACAGAGCAGAACTTTATTTGTGTTAATAGAATTGCCCCAATTTAATAGTAACAGTTTAAAGTCTGCTAACAGAAAGCATTTCCAAACTTCTTTAAATTTAATTACCTGTTTGCATCTACTTTGTGAATAACTTACTGAGGAAAGTGGCTGTTGAGCTGCATTTTATCAGTGCTGTAATCCATGTGACAATGTACTCATTTTTGCAATGTAATATTTCTTGATTATGACATTCCAAACTTTAACTATTGTATCATCAATTAAAAAAAAAAAAGGTGATTTAATTCTTTTACTATTTGTAGAGGGATTCAAATAGTTCAAATTATTAAATGAATAAATCACAAAATGGTAGGAGTTGTAAGGGATCTCTAGAGATCATTTAGTCCAACCCCCCTTGCTCAAGTAGGTCCATCTAGATCAGGTCACACAGGAATGTGTTCAGGTGGGTTTTGAAGACCTTCAGAGAAGGAGACTCCACAGCCTCCCTGGGCAGCCTGTGCCAAGGATCTCTCATCTGAACAGTAAAGAAGTTTTTCCTTAAGTTTAAGTGGAAGTTTTTGTGTTCTAGCATTTGTCTATTACCCCTACTCCTATCACTGGACACTACACAAAAAAGTGTTGCTCCATCCCTTTGACATACTCCTTTCAAATACTGGTAAGTGTTAATGAGGTCCCTCCTCAGTCTCCTCCAGGCTGAACAGCCCCAAATCCTGCAGCCCTTCCTCATAAGAAAGATGCTCCAGTCCCCTGATTATCTTGGTGGCCCTGCGCTGGACTCTTTCCTGAAGTTCCATGTCCTTCTTGAGCTGGGGAGCTCAGAACTGGATACAGTACTCCAAATGAGGCCTCACTAGGTCAGAGTAGAGGAGGAGGAGAACCTTTCTTTACCTGCTGGACACTCTTCTTGATGCATCTCTGGATGTCATTGGCCATCTTGGCCACGAGGGCACATTTCTGGCTCATGTTTAGTTTATTATGAATTTCATTGATGTTTCTGTTGCTTGATTTGCAAGGAAGAAACTGTTCATTTAGCTCTCTTAGAAATAAAAGTAAGTGGTCTTCCAGTAATATATATGTCTAACTTTCTTTCAAGTAACCCTTCAGTATTGCAGTAATTTTGATAGCTTTTAAAACCATTTATCCTGTGCATGGGGTAACCAAAGTATTCCAGTCCTAGGACTTAGAGCTAGGTGCTAAAAGGCTACTGAGAAGATACAGTTCCTAAAAACATCCTCTGTACTCTGCCTCTCCACAATGTCTGATCTCATACTCTGCTATTGGAAGAATGAACTCATTTATTTTCCAGCATTTTAATGCTTTGTTAGCTAACTGAGAACAACAAGTGTGAATATCAGTTGACAAGTCAAAAGCCAGGTGAAGGAAAAGAAAACTGGCTTGGTAAATTTTAAAGGAAACGCTTCTAAATCATCCATCACAGTGTAAAATATTGTAAAATCTTATCCTCTTTCCACAGAAGTCCACAACAAAACTATTCTGACAGAAGAAAGCCTATTGAATCTGGGAAGTGTATGCATCAGGCAACAGCTGACAGCAGTGCACAATAATACATTGACCTTATGCTTCCAGAACAGGAAGGTATGTATAAACAGGCTGGTCACCTTCTTTTCAAGGAGTTAATACAATTGATATATAATCAATGAAGAAGTTAGTAATGATGCCTATAAAAATACTTGGAAAGGACTCATGGCAGTTATAAAACAAAAATATTCCACTGCCTTTGTTTCATTTGCTTCAAAAATGAGTGCATGTAAAATTCTCCTCCACCCTCCATTAAACATCTGCTTGCTCTCCAGTCTCTGGAGTTAATGAGCAACACTATTGCATTTTTATGTGACCATCTATACCTTTATTTACTACAGGTAATCTTTTATGTCTCTATTTTCATGAAGGAGGGTGTTCACCTTTATCAGGAATAGTAAAACTGCTATTGTCTTTGTGCTAAAACCTCCACTGATGATATAAATATTTCTGTGGTCAATGTTAACTGCTTTATAGCTGGAGTGGGGAAAGTAAAGCAAGCTTCTGGAACTTGCAAACACAGAGTCAAGGTGATTTGTGATTGTTAGAGTAAAGATTAAATGATATACACAGTTGTCAAATACACTGTGAGATGGAAAAAGGTGAAATTTCCATCTGTACCCCAAGAAGGTGGAATTCTTTACATCACCAAAGCTCATCGAAGTATTAAGCTCTCATAGCTGTTGTATTAGTCTGAGGGTTGTAACTACCCTTCTTTTCAAATCTTGAGCAACTGAAGTTTGTATTTGTTATACATTGGGCCATTGGCTGAAATGTTGAGGTTAAATCAACAAAACAGGGAAGTAAGGATTGGTTCATCATTCTAAGACTCTGTTTTATGTTGAAGTTGCTGCAGCAGTCTAGCAATTTAAAATATGTAAATGAAAAAATCCAGGTTTCAATCACTGTTTCTTACTGTACATTCCACTAGCTTAAGAAAGAAAAAGATGACCAGTCTTCAGAAAATATCAGCCATCTTTATATAAACCAGTGAATTTGCCTTTGATACAAACCAGGTAATTTTCTCTAGGACTGCAGCAACTGAAGGAGCTCTCTTATGATCCCTCCTGGATATCCCTAGTAGTTTCTTCATATTGTGATAGAAAATCCAGGGGATATGCATCCACACTTGGAGGCAGCTTTGAACAGATCTGGATTTTTCTGGGGAGGTGTGTGAAAACTGGTGCTTTTGTTGTTGTTGCTTTTACAATTATTTATTTATTTTTATTTTATGTGAAACAGAAGTGTTAGGGTGATGGTAGAACCAGCTCTGGCATGGCTCTACTGAAACTGTGTTGCCTGGTTAGATGAGACTGAAGCTCTGAGCTGGTGGGAGGAGATGACTCCGCAGGAAATACCCTACAGCTCCAGGGTAACAAAACCTAGTGGAAACAATGAAGGCATGTCTACACCGAGGAAAGGAATGCATTGCAGACATTCCCTGCCTTGGCTTTGAACACGTTGGTTTCTTGATATGAAGTAGTGCAGTTTCGGGGCCTGAGCTGGCTGCAGTGATGTGTCATTTGAATAGGGCTCAGACAACTGATGAGGCTCCACATGCTTACAGCAGAAGACAGTACCATGTTCTTCCACACTGTAGATATGCATGGCTTTAGCTGTCCCTTCTCCATTGTTATGTCATATGAATTTCTATTTCTTCCCTCTCCACTGACTGCTAGATGAGTTGTGGGGCTCAAGAACCCAAAGAGAAGAAAATGTTGCTGCAAAGACATGTTATGCAGATCTCTAAGAGATGTTGTATGCAACTGCTATATTTTATAAGTATTTTTAATAAACAAGCTTCCATAAAGCAGTGAATTTTAAAAGATATTATGTTTGAAAAGAACCAGAGTCCTCTTAAATATTTTTAAAATTAATTTAGATGTGAAAAAGAAAAGGAAAGAAAAATTTCTGAAACAGTAGGTTCATCCTCTGCAAGCTCAGAATCTTGTACTAATGCATTGCGTACTTGTGAAGAAAATGGCTTTCTATCTTTGCCTGTATGTTAGATCCTGCTGGAACACTCTGTTCCCTGCTCCCAGGAACACTTAATGCTGCTCTAAGCATGTGTACCCAGCGCTACATGGGAGAATTGAGCAGCTCCTCCTCCCACACAGCCAAGCACATCTCCTGTCTATTGTAAGAGGGGTATCAAGCAGCTTTTTGTTCCTCTGTCTCTGGAAAAGCATCAGAGACAAACACAAGGGGGAAAATGGTCACTAAAGGTGGTGTTGGAAGCAGAACACAAAACAAGATTGTGCTTTTTTAGATTCACAAATGCTAAATGTCTCCTTTTAAAAAAAAAAAAAGAGCGAGCTGTGTTGTTCTCATTTTTCATCACAGGCCTGTTTGAGACATCTGGTTAATCTATATCAGGACTAGTGATCTAATTTTACAGAAGTGTATATTTCTGCTGTCAAGATTTTTGTTTCTGTTTTAGCTAGTCTTTTCTGATATTCTTTAAAAACAATGGAGGAAAAAAAATCCTTTTTTTTTGTGAGATAAAGGTAGACTACTGTCTCTTCTTATATCAGGCCCATCTCCACACCCCCACTCCACCCCACTCCTGTTTTCCAGCATGCTCATATAAGATATTTGTATTAATGATCAGACAGCTTTCGCGTTACATTAAAATAGTACCATTAAAACCCTAGTTTTCTGTTCCTTTCTTTTTTCTGGTTTTTTTTTTTTTTTTTTTTACAGCAATATAGGATAAAGCATGTTCCTCAGTTTATGGTACATCTCTCAGAAAGGAGGAAAAACATACAGTGAGAGCTTGGAGAGGCAAAGTCTGGGGTTACGTGCCCTCAAAATCATGATGCTGTTCATTTGCAATTATATGGATAATCTCATCAAAGTCAGGGAGATTACTCACATGAGTGAATTTAGTAAAGTAAGTTACTGAGTGTTCAGGTTTGTTCGTTGCTTCTGGGGAAAGAGCTTGAGTTGCATGAGAGCTGGCCAAACAGATTAATTTTATGCATGCAACATACGATACAATCCCATTAAAGGGATGAATGACTACATTTTCATACAAGCGTGTTTGAAGTCTTCACACATAAATGTAGTTGAATGGCAATATATACATATATACAGCTACATTAACAACATAAGAACTGTGGTAAGAAATGTGTACCTGTGATTTTTAAAAATTGTTTTCCCCCTTATTATCCAGAAAACCTATCACTACTCAAAAGTAAGGTAATATACTGACTCTCAATGTGATGTTCCCTCAGCCTGCCAAATCTGTCCTAGAGAACTAATGACATTAATTTTGTCCTGAGAATTCACAGGCTAAATGTCTGTCTGAGACTGATTAAAATGCCTGAGTTAATACCAGTGCAAGGAGAAGAAAAAGCTGCCATGACTACAAATGACAATGGGAAAGAGAATAAGTTGTGGTAAGTGTTGACTAGGAAAAATAGAAAAAAAAAAAAAAAAGTGGCTGTTTTTACAACAGTGTATTCGTTGCATTGATGCAGGATTTAGATATGACAGACCACAACAAAAGAATTAAAGAGCAGCTAATCTGAAATAATTTGTCCTCCAAAGCCAGCACCCTGCACTGAGCAAAACATGCAAAAGCACCTGATTTATAACCACATATATCATGTCCAGCTTTGGCAGAGGGATGTTAGCAGTTTGTTGAGGCAGCTGTGTATGGCTACCTTCAATATTAACTTGCCAGTTCAATGTTTCTTCTGTCTTAAGTGAATCGTGGGCAATCATCTCCTTTGTAGTCTGTGCAGGCCTAGCCTAAAATCTCCAGAGTTACCATTACATTGTCTCCATTGCTGAGGGTTTGGAGTTAGTACTTAATAACTGGTCCAAAAGAGCCATCCATTTGAAAGTCTATCTAGTTTCCAAATCACAAGCCTAAATAAAGCTGCTAAGCCATTGTTTATGACATAACTTGAAAGTAAACAAAAGGGTATTTATCTCAGGTATTATATAGGTTTAAAAAAAATCTGTTTAGATTTTTTTTAGTCTACATCATAAAGTACATAAGCTTCAAATATTATGTAAAAACTAATAGTTGCAGGACTAACATATTGGTTTCTTAAAAACTTTAATTATTTTAATGAAATTTGCACCTAAAATGAGTAGACCATCATAGTTTTATCAGACAGAAAATATTGCTATAAATTTACCATGAAAATTCCTGTGTTTTGGCTAATATAGTTAGGCTGGTGGATTCTGCACTGCACAGAGTTCTGCTCTGGAAATGTCTTTTTAAAAACATGCTCAGATGTGTTTAGATGGTTCAGATGTTTAGTTGCCTATTCTATCGACAAGCATTATGTAGAAGGCCCCATTATTATCCTTATCAATTTTTGCTGAACTTTAAACAGTAGTAGTTAAGCTTGTTCTAGCTGTTGTTTTCTTTCCCTGCTGCTGATTTCATGCTTCCTCAACTACTAGCATAGAATCAGAAGAAACCAACTCTTGGTGGAGCTCAGAACGCTACTTATAATTGCCGTGATCCCCGCTGAGAGTGATGCTGCTGCTTTGGGAACCACTGGCCACAAACCTAGAAATCAACCCTCCATGATCACCACTTAATGTAGGCTTAAACATGGAACTAAATATTAGGCCACCCCCTGCTTCTTTAAGCTGTGTCAACACCATGAAGAATCCTTGAAATGCCTAAGTGGGTATCAGGATGTTCTTCTTCTATTAGGTTACCTCTGTTGGTTCTCTGTCTGTTTGAAAATGGCAGAAAGAACAGCCCTATGCCAACCAACACAAGCTGTTCTGAGAACCACCAGTCAGTGCAAGAGCACATATACAGCCACTATGACTACGGGAGTTCTGAAATGATTTCAGGCCTTCCTAAAGCTAACCACATGCCAGAAAAGAGAACTTCATGAAGCAGAGAACTATAAACCTCTTTATCATCCCTTCTATCCTAGCTGCACTATGAAAAACCACAGAAGAGGTAAAATTACAAATTTGAAATGACGTAATTCAATTGCAGAGCATGACAACAAATGGTTAAATTATTCTTTTCACTTAAAAGCTTCTTTCACTTTAATAGTGTTGTTAATGACTTTCCCATGCAGGATTGCAACATCTGATTGTTTAGCTCATCTATATTACTCTCTCCTGTTTTATTCCTAAGTGCATACAGATGAAAAAATGGATGTGTAATAATGGTTACGTGTAACCGTGTTGTGAGGTGCTCTCTATTGATGAGTTTGCAAATAATCTGCTTCTATTGCCTTCTTAATTTTTTTGTTGTTACTAGATCCAGATTATAATTGTTTTGTTAAAAACAAGCACCTTGTGTGCTGCCACACCTCCTACCATCCTACTTGGGAAAAAAAAAAATCAGCTTTATGACAAAAGCAGAATACTGTTTTCTGAATTTGCTTTTTATCTGCTTCACACGCATGCTGTCACATATTGTTTGTTGAAATCAAAGCAACAGCGTAGGAAAAGCCTTCTGTTGAATCTGTCCCGGCCAGATTACTGTTTCTGTCACCTGAGGCTCACACCACAAGGAATGACTTCTCTGTGAATATTCCCTTTGAAATCAAACTTACCCCCCACAGATTATGCCTTCTCCTGGATGGAGTAAGTACAGCAGAGCTTTGTTATTTTAGGGTGTCATGAGTTGGCTTTGCGAATTTAATTTTGCAGAATGTGTCATAACTATAACCAATGCTGACAGCTTCCTCTTGCCCCTCTTGAGTCTTTCCATCCCCTCTCAAGCTTCCTGAAGTGGCAGAGATATTTGTTAGACTGTTAGATTGTTGCTGAATGCAACTGACAGTTGCAGAATGCAACTGAGCCTGATGGGGTTTGTCCCACTTGATTAGACAGGGCTCTACTTGTGTGAGAAACAGTTTGAGGAATTCATTGCTTAATAGACCAATCTACAAATGCAGAGACAGAGAAAGAGTGTGTATGTGCATGCGTGCACATTGTCATGTTGAAGGGGGATTCCCACTGCGGTCACAAATCAGACTTTTGCCCTTTCTCTGACTCACACTAGTCCAACTTATGCTTTCAAAATAAAGGCTTCTCCATTTTGGAAGAACACGCAACTTCACCCCCACACTTTTTCAGGATAAAACACTCATTGCTACCACACTGTGGTTACTTTCAATGTTGTAATTCTGGGTTGACAGAAAGAACTGAAGACAATCAGAACTGAAGAGCCCTTATCTCTGCCTCATTGCAGAGTCCTGCTTTACAAGTGGGCTGGATCCATAAGACATTTCTGAGAATAGGTCAGAGACCAAGCTCAAGCCCAAACATGTCTTGTGGCAACACAATATGAATGACAGTCTGCTCTAGGGTCTTCAGGGAAAAAAAAAAAAAAAAAACCACTTTGGCCCAACATAGCCCTTGACAGGCATCTCAGGGCATTCACCTGGGGGCGGGGGGGGAGGGGGGGGTAACCGCTTCTGTCTCCATCCAAGCCATGCAGCTGAAGTCTTTCTGAGAAGGACTTCAGTATCACCACTGTAGTTTGAGGGGTGCCTCCCTGAAAACTTTGCAGAACACGGTGGGAAATCGTAACAGCCCATGGGGTCGTGTGGGGAGCAGCATGGATGTGTAGGGATTACTACAGACTCTCTGGGTTACATCTGCCTTCTGGATTAGCAACTTTATGTCTCTAACTATGTATTCAGAGCAAAAGACTAAAAGAGAGCAAAAACATTAACAAATATGTTATGCATCCCATGGTAAGCTTTCCTCCACAGAAACAAAGATAAAGAAACAACCTTTTGCTAGCTATATGCTTTCAAATTCTTGCTAGTGACAAAAATAATGTGGCATTTTAATAACACCAAACTACTCTAAAAATAACTATACATAAAATGAATTGTTGTTGTATTTTATGTAGCAGAAACAGTACTGTTCAGCTAACAGGTGAGAGAAAGCTTATGCCAATTTAAGGCAAATACACAGCTTCCTGGAAACAAATATAAATTATTTCTCAACAGCTATTTCTTTATTAAGTCAATGCCAAAAAGTACAAAACGATAGACAGAACCGACTTGAATATGAAGGAACAGACCTAACAGTTTCCTACACTGAAAGGCTTTAACAAGATACAACACAAAAACGTTTAACACCTTCACACTTTCTTGCATTTCCTTCTTCTATCAGGAATAATTTTCCAAACAGGAAAATAAACACAAAAAAACCACAAACCTCCATGCTGGGCATGTAGTGTAGTTATTTCCATGAACAAATACATATTAATTCAGACTCTAGGACCAGAACAATTAAAAAAAAAAATCAAATAATTTTAACTCTTCTCCTTTGAACTCTTGAATCTTCCCACTTACTATAAAGAATGTGCAGCAGCTTCCTTTAAAAAAAGCTGGGAAAAGACCATGTTGCAATAGTTGCAGGGGGTGTGTGTGTGTGGCACAGATAAAAGTAGCTGTATTCTATTACTTATTTCCATTATGACAGCACTCACAAAGTGTTAGGCTCTCTCCAAAGCAATGGTGAGAAACAGTTCCTGCCAAAACAACATGAAAGAAATGTTGTAAAGGTTACATTGTATTGCTTAAAAGTTAGGAAATATCAGAAGCTGGGTTTCCAGTATAACCTTAATTCAACCCTCTGTGTATATGCATTACGATCCAGTCTTTAATTATATGATCACATACTCTTTATTTTTTCTCTCCAAGGCCTCTGCTTCATTTAAAGTATCAAATGGGCTGAATATCGCTGTTGTTAAATGTTTACATTTATCTTCTTCAGCACCTTGCCATTAAAGTATCAGGGAGTTTCTTGCACTGTTGACCAGGCAAACTGCCTCAGTGTCTGGAGCTGCAGAGGCAGGACTAGAAAGCTGGGGCCTGGCCAGGCAAAGAAAGAACCACTTTATATATCCCCAAACGTACAAGTGTCAAAGAAGTTCAGAGCAAAATAACAGATCAGCAAAACATGCTGACATACTGGCAGGAAGCTAAGGTATAAACCAGGAACAGGTTGAGGTTTGGCCAGTTTCTCTGATGTTCTCCACTGAAGTCCTATCAAGGACACTTGATTTTCCCTGATACCAGGAGCTGTATGCCAACGTCTTCATCATTGCTATGAGCCTGCATACTTTAAGGATGAGGCTCTTTAGGAGCACTTCCCAGGTGGGAAATAGCAGCAGCTCCTTTGCTTATCCCACCATAGCACTGAGATGGAGGCAGACTTGCCTGGACTGGGAAAACACGATGGTTCTCTGCATCAGCAGCTCCTGTTACCTTGTTCCCTCCCACAGCCAGGGATGAGGTCCTGCTGGAAGGTATCTTGCAGAGCCTTGGCCTCAAAACTACACTTGAACTGCTTGCAGGCTGCACAGTAAGAACACCAAAGCAGTTAATTCATCACTATCTGGATCTGTATGCACAGCAATTTACCATTTTCACAGACAAGACCCTCCTTGCACATGCTGTAACTGGAAGCTAAACTGAACCAGTTACTGCTGTAACTGATTGCTAAAGTGCTCTGAATGTATTGACTTTGCAGGAGATTTGAGGTAAAGCCTTTCTTAAAAAAGACATTTTTAAAACTTTGTAACTTCTTCTCATCTTGCAGATTGTCATGTGAGGTGTGTGCTGCCACATTATGTTCATAATGTAATTATGAACATAATGTAATAGTGTAATTCAAGTGGGATGATCAAAATCTGAACTGGACAACCTTGCTTTCCATAGCAGTTACTGCTATAGCGAGCTGGGGAAAGCTTTTCAGACTTCATGCTTTGGGATGCTACTATGTAAGACCACTCATTTACCTGGGAGTTCCTAAAACTCCTTCTGGGTATTGGATTCTGTCTAGAACTAGGCAGAAGAGATACGAAACTGGTCCAGATAAATCTCAGATCCAAGCAAAGGTAGCAAACATTCTAATTTTTGTTGAAACATCTCTTGCATTTATTTTGATGTAATTGTGATGCTCTGGGAATAGCATCATCAGGAGAAGTGCTATTTTCCAGTAGGATGATGGACTTTGTTGTGGGAAAGAAGCATCCACTGCTTTGAGGTTTGAAAGGGAACAGCAAATTCCTATCTATGAACAGAGCAGAAATGGCAGCTCTGGATATACCTCATCTATGCTGCAGAAGCATTGCCAGGAAGGACGGCTGGCACCCTGGTACAGCAAGAGGAGGGGCCAGGTTGGCAGCTCCTCCCTTCTCACAGGACAGAGAGATGGGTCATGATCACTAATGTTATATTCAGAAGTTAGCAACAGGAAAATAGAAGAGATTGTGCTTTGAAACACCGACGTTTTCGGTATGCAGTAAAGCTGTGAGTTTAAGCTTTCAAGATTATCTTTTGAAAGCGTTTTGCAGATCTCCCTTGTGTATAGAGAGTTAAAAGAGAGTCTCTTGAGGCTGAGAGTCTAAGACAGATTAGATCCTGAGTGCAAAGAAGACCAAAAGTGCTATTCAGGTACATCTAATACCAGGCAAGAAAAAATGGTGCACTTTCATCTTTCATTAAAATTATTTCACGTGTGTTTTTATATATTTCATTACTGAATTATTTTTTACTGAAGAAGAAACCCTAGGATTTAATTACGTGTTATTATTCTGTCTTTATTAGCCTGATTTCAGATCTTTGAGTGGAAGAACTGTAAATGTAAATATCATGCAGTATTTCATTTGCAGCTTTGCATAGGGGCAGGGCATATACCCTAGGGGAAGAATGGGTTTTCTATCAAAGAAGCTGCACTTTGTGTTTTTAACAAACAAACCAAACAAAACAACCCCCTCTCCCAAAAAAAAAAAAAAAAAGACTTAATCTTGCTTCTTCCACCTCCCCTTTGGTTTAGCAAAAAGGGACACAGAGCATTGGGAAGTTTGCAGCTTTACACTCTCTTGGCTGTGGCTAGCTGAGTAATATACGTCAGTCCACTCTTGCAGTCAGGGTTTTTCTGCTATCAAAATAAACAACAGAAAAGGGGGCTGGACTAGATCACCTCTAAAGGTCCCTCCTAAGACTACCATTCTATGATTCTTTGAAAAGCTGAAGTACTTGTAAAGGCAGACTACATCATTGAGCAGGGTGCATGAGGAGCGTGGAAGGCTAAAGTTGTATTTCTGTGGTGTCCTCAAAGAACTTGAGCCGAGTTTCGGCCGGTGGCCTTTGAAGAAGACGCTTCCCCCTCTTACCAGCGTGTCCTTCGCGTTGTTTGTGCCCACGAGCTTGATGGGCCACCAGCTGCTCAGAGGCAGGGCTTTAGCTCTGCAAAGAGGCACCCGCACAGAGACTTTAATGTGAAAGTGGTAAACAAACGTTAGGATGAAGCCACGCTCGGGACTCCCAGGGTGCTGTGTACAAGAGTGGTCCCACCGGGGCACCCCTGGGGCTCAGCAGGAAAGCCAAGGGAGGAAAAGCCCCATCGGCTCCGGTGGCTATGGGGAGAACTAGCTACAGATCTCCCAGCAGCCCCGCCGCAGCTGGCTCTGCACGGGGAGGACAAGTACGAGCATGCCCCCGCGAGCGGACGAGCCCGCCGCCGGCTGCCGACCGAGCCCGTCGCAGGCAAAACACAACAGAAAGAGAAGCTTCGCCGCTGCGCGCTCCCGCGTCCCTTCCCCCCACCCCCGCCGCTGACGTGGCTCTACTCTCCCCAGATACAGCGCACGGCCGCCGCGCGCCGCCGCGCCCACGGGACACGGCGGCCTCGCCTGGCTACGCACCCCGTGCAAAGCAGCGCAGCGGGGACGGGACGGGACGGTTCGGCTCTGCCCCGCGCACAACCTGCCCCACACCGGCCCTTTTCCCGCGGCCCTACGCGGGCGCGTCCCCGCCGGACCCCGCACACCCCCCCCGCGCGCCCCGGCTCTATTTGTTTACAACCGATTACGTCACCTCCCCCGCCCCGCGCCGCCCCGCCGTGGCCGTCACGATGGTGCGATCGCTGGATTGGCGGCGGCGCGCCCCCGGCGCCGTGACGCCGCTTCCGGCCGCCGGCGGCTATAAGAGGCGGCGGACGGGCAGCGGCTCCCTTCGCCCCTCGCAGCAGGAGATGCGGGGTGCGCTGCCGCGGCCGCCGCTGCTGCCGCCGCCCCCCTGCCGCAGGAAGAGGAGGCGGAGGCTGCCGCCCCCGGGATGTGATCTGGGCTCCGCTGCCTGTTCTTCTCCTAGTTAGAGCCGCGCCGCCCCCGCACCCGTCCCGCCCCGCGCCCCGTCCCCGTTCCCGTCCCGAACCAGCGCCGGCCGCCCCGGAGAGCTGGCTGCCGCCCGCCGCCGCCTCCATGCATCCCGCCCTGTACACCCGGGCCAGCATGATACGCGAGATCGCCGCGGCCGTGGGCTTCATCTCCAAGTTCTTGAGGACCAAGGGGCTGATGAACGAGCGGCAGCTGCAGACCTTCAGCCAGAGCCTGCAGGAGCTGCTGGCAGGTGAGGGCGGCGCGGGCGCGGCGAGAGCCGCTCCCCGCCTGCGGCTTGTGGGGGGGCTGCGCTGCCCGGCGCGCCGGGGCTGCGGGTGACACCGTCCGGCGGCGGCGGCAGAGCTGCGCCTCGCGGGCGGGCGGGCGGAGGCGGGAGGGGAAGGGGGAGAGGAGAGGAAGTAGGAGAAACGGTCTCTCCGTGGGGCTGGAGCGGCTGTGCGCGCCTGGAGCGCGCTGTAAACAAAAGGGGCTCGGGCGTCGCGCGGGCAGTCTGTCTCCCTCCCCTTCCCCATCTCCCCCCCCCGCCCCGCTCCTCGACTCCGTAGACAAAGCTATCGGAGCAGCCCGGACTTGGGCTCAGCTCCAAAGGCTCAAACCGCCCCGTTTCCTGAAGGATAAACGCTCCGAAATTGCTATAAGAAGTCGAGTCAAATTCATCTGTGGACGATGAATCTCAATTGTCCTTTCTTCTGGAAACATCTCGTAGCCACCGGACAACCCCGGCTCAGGGCAAGTACCCAGGGCTTCCTTGCTGCCCAGTGGGTTTTGTAATCCCGAGTCCGTGTCCCACGGTGCTTGATAGTGCCTACAAGTAGCCTCAGACCGATAGGGTTTTGGGTGTGGGGTAGTACTCACAAGGTAAGTGAAGTCATTGGTATCTCCCTCTGGGTAAAAGGCTGGGGAAGAGCAGTGGCGAAATAGAGCTTGAGTCAGTCAGTAAATGCTGCCCAGCTCCTTCCCTAGTTATTTTTGGATGCTCTAACTTAGAGTGTGAGGAGCCAAGCATGGGTGTGATCTCAGGAGGATGCTGGAAAGGTGCCTTTATTCTTTTCCTTCTGGGTTCGTGGAGTGTTTAAGCTGTCATTTATTCTTTTTTTTTCTGCTACATATGTGATCGCTTCTGTGTTTTTATATTTGTTTCTGTGAATGCCAGGAAGTTGCATTTCACTCCTTTCAGACGGCAAGCGTCGTTCTCTGTAATATGGTAGCACAAAACAGTAACTTTGTACTTGAGCGCTTCGGAAGGGACACTGGACTTACGTAAATCATCAGTGAAAATAAAGGCTATCATGATTTCTCAGGTCACTCGATGCTCAAATAACCGCCTTTTCAACGTTTTGAGGTGTGAAATTTGCAAGAGAATGATGATCACTGTCCCTCTTTTTTGAACACAGCATTAAGGAGGATAATATTTTTTATTCTTTTTTTTTTTCAATTTTATTTTGTAGAACATTATAAACACCACTGGTTCCCAGAAAAGCCATGCAAGGGATCAGGTTACCGATGTATCCGAATCAACCATAAAATGGATCCTCTGATTGGACAGGCAGCACAGCGGATTGGATTGAGCAGTCAGGAACTGTTCCAGCTTCTTCCCAGCGAACTCACTCTATGGGTTGACCCGTATGAAGTGTCCTATCGCATTGGAGAGGATGGCTCAATCTGTGTGCTGTACGAAGCTGCACCAGCAGGAGGTAGCCAAAATAACACCAACATGCAGATGGTAGACAGCAGAATAAGCTGTAAGGAGGAACTTCTCTTGGGCAGAACTAGCCCTTCCAAAAGCTACAATATGATGACTGTATCGGGTTAAGATATAGTCTGTGGATGGATCACCTTTAAATGGATGGATAAATTTGGTTTTTACTTTGGGTGGGCACCTCTGGGGATGGATTATGGAATTTAAACCATGTCACAGCTGTGAAGATCTGGCACACGTTAGAGTGGTATACTTTAAAGTGGCAGTGCCATAGTTTGGACAGTACCTTTCACTGATTTAATAGCCTGTGAGTCAAAATGATTGCAACTTGCTAGGGAGTAAAGAAGATCTAGGAAAGGTCAGTTTCTTCAAGACATCTTGCTTAATTTCTACACCAATTTTCAACCCCCAATCTGTATTTATAAAGTGATTCTCTGCGGTAAGTCTTGCAGAGTAAATTTGCACTATGACATTTATTAATTGTTAGCATTTTTGGCAGCTCAGTAACAAGACTTACTGTTATGAACACCATAGTACTGGAAATTTTATTTTTCAGACTTTTACCTAGCACTTACAAATATGTATAAATGTACATAAGATAAACTAGTAAGTATGACCTGGGGAAACGGTCAGATCTTTACATTGGCCTCAAAAGTAGCAAGTGATCAGAATCTGCCATGGCAACAGGCTTTAAAAAGACCATAAAAAGACACTGTCTGAACTGTGGTGTTAGCACCAGCCAGCTATCTGTACATTTGCTAGCTTGTAGTTTTCTAAGACTGAGTAAACTTCTTATTTTTAGAAAGTGGAGGTCTGGTTTGTAATTTCCTTGTTCTTAATTGGGTAAAAGTCTTTTCCACAAACCACCATCTATTTTGTGAACTTTGTTAGTCATCTTTTATTTGGTAAATTATGAACTGGTGTAAATTTGTACAGTTCATGTATATTGATTGTGGCAAAGTTGTACAGATTTCTATATTTTGGATGAGAAATTTTTCTTCTCTCTATAATAAATTGTTTCCTATCTTGGCATTTTAATTAATCTCTTGTCGTGATTACATAGGATCAGTTAAAACTTTTTTTTTTGTCTCACAGTAGAAATGAAATAGGTACTATAAAGTCTAAAGAACATCAATGGCACCCTGATGCTAGCGAACACTTGGTACTGACATGGATTAATGAAGACCTCGTACATAAATGCCTGGGAAGTTTAGGGAAACACAATGATGTACATGTCACTTTAAACCTTTAAAAATCAGTCAATGTGGAATTAACTCCAGGGCAAATAATTCCAGGATATGAGGAAAAGGTACAGAAATAACATCCACCAAAGATGACTTGAATAAATCCAGAGGATTAAAGTTTACTTGGCTTCCTGATGAAGGATATAGCAAACCTAAATGTCCATTTTGACCTACTTGCTCACAAGTTCTCAGTTCTTCCCTGATGGATTCCCTGCTCAATAAGAGTTTCTGGGGCAAGCACCCCTTAGCCTTAAGAGCAGGTTAACCACTCTGCAGAAAGGTTGCTCGCCTTTTGCTTTCTTCAGATGCAAGACTTTCACTTTAGAAATCATTAAGATGGGATTCAACAAAAGGTATGTAGATCTTTTTTCCCAAACTTAAAAAGGTTGGTTGAGGCGAAGTGAGAAGACCATACTTATACGTGTATTAAAAGTTAATGAATGATGTGGAGATGTGATTCACTTAAGCACTACACTGATGTCATTTGTATACAGCACAGTGGTTAGTTACACTTGAGAGAAATTCCTTACCACTTTATTTATGCTTGCTAAAGTGCTGGAGTAAAACTCAAGAACTTTCTGTTCCTTATCTCCTGCGTACTTTGTTCTGTGGGTGTTTAATAAAAGGCCTACCAAGCTTGCTCACATCAGTTATAAGAACTACTGCTGCTGTTACTCTGAAAGCAAAGAAAAAAAGTCATGACAAGTAAACTTGCCAGCTATGGATAGAATGAGGCTTCAGACTTGCCATGCATAGTGGCAGCTTCTGCTCAACTATGAGCCTTTATAATGTGATCGTAGTGTGTTGTATCTCCAGTTCAAATATTTTTGTCTTCTGAGCTGTAATATAGTATCATAGAATGGTAGGTATATAACTGATTATATATATGCAAAACATAAGACTGAACTGTCTTGCTTTTTAAAATGATTTCTCACTGTTTTGGCAGTTCAGCTTTACAAATACTATTTACTGTGGTCTGCATACGTATTTCAACATTCAGCACTTTGTAGTGTTGCTCTGGTTTCTCCAGTACTATGACCTTCTGGCATAGGCTAGTGGAAGCATAAATGCTTTGGAAGCAAGTAGCTTGCCCAGTATCTGGATCTGACAATAACACATCTATTACCAAAGCTTTCGAATGAGCTTGCTTTAAAGTACAGGTGTTACTCATGTGTAAAGTCAAAGTCACATCTTGGTACCTTAAAAATTCTACTACTTTTAAGATGATGCTTTCAAGTTAAGTGTGTGAAAGATTTATTCAAACAGTAGGAGCACTCAAAGACATTTTTGTTGCGTTACATGTCTGCAGACTGTTTAAGTACAGCCAAATAGAAAAACATTAAGCTTGGCTTCCTGTAAAGCCATATTAAACTTTCATGAAGCTTGCTGCTGACTGAGCTCTGCTTGGTATATTGTGGTGCTGCCTATACTCTTTTCTGCTGTATGGTAAGAACATCAGAATGGGTAGCTGTTTAGTTGGTCCTTGACATGAGCTATGCATGTTATGAAAGCATCAGCTGTCAGTACTTTCTTTCTGATAAGCACAGCTTTGTGAGGCAGCAAGTATTCCATCTGCGAGGCTGGCCTGTGGCACTGCACCAAGAATGAGCCTGCTCCCTTAGATGGTTAACATTTTAGTCCTTTTTACGGCAGGGTGCTTTCATTCATGGCATAATTTTTAACTGCAGCTGTAACTAGTAATTGGTACAACCTGTGTCCTCAGAGTTGTTGGGATTTCTTCCAGCTGGAATTTAAATATACCCCAACATGTACACAATGTGCCCTTGTCTGATTTTGAAAGTACTTAGCATGCTGTGGCAGCAGGGCATAGGAAGGACTCCTGAGAGAAGTTGAGTATGTAAGAGGAGGCTGTTGCCAATCTTATGTTTTGGTGCAGGTAGAACAAACAGTGCACTGAGCTCAATGCTTGTCACTTTTGAATCTCATTTAAAGTGCCATTATGAAACCAGCAAGGCTTTTATTTTAACATAAATATTAAAGATGAGAGAGCACATTCAAGACCTGCTTGCCCAGTGTACATTAAAGTAGTTGGACTTCTCTTGTGAAGCACTGAATAATCCTGTTGTTCTGTTGGTGTTATGAGAGCAGGCTCAGCAGTATGCAGTTTTAAAGTTACAACTCTTCTTAAACTGATGGACTAGTTTGCTAAGAATTGTTGACTATTCAGCGAATGTCTTTATAAAGTGTACAGCTGCCTTCTGCTTTATGCTAGGTGAGCAAACATTTCTATTTTTTTCACAATGTGTTTTCCCACTGTGCTATGTGTGGTATCAGATCCTATACGCTCAAGTTTACTTCTATATTTCATGTTTGGTAATGATGCCTCTCTTATAGAGAGTTGTATTATATGTGTCCTGTAGGAATCTGTTCTTCTGTTCTCTTTAAAGTTGTATGGGCTTGTTTTGTTTTGTTTTCTTCCTGCTTATTCTGGAGATGTACATCTGGCTTAAGCAATCATTCAGACCATGATCTTTTTCTTCCTGTAGGTCTTGTGGTCATTCTTAGATCTGACTACAGATGACAGGACTTCCATTCAGTTACTGATAATGCTGATTTTAGTTTTCTACTTTCCTGCTGACTCTGCAAAGATTTTCTGTTAGATCTGTGTGACAGGCCTCATCATGCTATGGGATTTTCTTATGATTGGTTTGTTTTATCAGTCTATGTGAGAATTTGGAAATAACCTACAGGAAATACTCTTCTGAAGCGAAAATACCATCACTGGCCTCTACTTTTGTTGTATCTCATGTGGAATCTGTTCATAGGATAACAAAATCTCTCCTGTCATTCATGGCTAAAAAGAGTCTTCCTGGATCAGAAAATCAAATTGTGCTGTCTCATGTCATAGCTACTGACAACAATAGTGAAGGCTGAATATTGTTCAGCCTGTGTGCTTTTGACCACCTTCTATTTAAATGGGTAAAAGAGTAGCTTGAGAGCTGACTTAATATCAGAGGGGACCGTAGTGCAGCAGTATGACCTTACAAAATAGTTTACTGGTGTGCAAACCATAAAGAATCCAGTTCATACATTTATGCTGATGCTTGTAAACATTTTTGTCACTAAATTGAGCAGATGTCACTGAACATGAACACTAAATCCATATAAGTTATCCTTCTAATTAACCTTGTTTACTTACGCTGGGAGAGTATGATCTCTCATCTTACTGTGCAGGTTAGCAATGAATAAAATGAAGGAACATAGCTGCTTTTCTTTTTTTGTCTATCTATGTAAAGCTTACTTTCAAGTTTCCATAAATCAATCAGCATTCCAC
This sequence comes from Urocolius indicus, assembly GCA_013401255.1. Lineage (NCBI taxonomy): Eukaryota > Metazoa > Chordata > Aves > Coliiformes > Coliidae > Urocolius > Urocolius indicus. Next base: position 1,235,132 of record WBNH01002704.1, on the reverse strand, counting down.
GTTTTCCAAAGTTTCCTCTACTTGATGCCATAATTTTTAGGGAAAATAGTTTATGTTGGCAAAAGCTGCCATTTGACTGAAGAACATTAAGGCTGTTTTTAGTTTGAAGAGTGAAACATGTATAGACTGGAGATAAATAACTCTCCTAAAAAGGAATGTATATTTACACATTCTTGGTGTAATAGCAGAAGTTATTTTTACATGTTTCAGATTTACATTCCAATGTGGCATAAAGTGAACATTGTGAAGCAGAATGTTATTCAGTGGCTTTCAAGGGTTGGTAGAGCAAGCTGGGCTTAGACAGTAAATGCTGTATTAATGGTTAGTAGTGACAATTTCATCAACATAGGAATTGCAAGGTATAATTAACATCAGTTGCTTCGACACTATGCTCTTAATGTATGGTTTCAACCTTTCTTTCAGTAGCAGTTGGAGAATTCACTGTGACAAATTATTGCTGATGCAAAGTAGGTCAACAGTAAAATGGCTGACTTACCATAAATGAACAGATCTAAATTATTGTAACCTAACGTCCAGTGGAATTTTCTTAGTGGCTGAGTCTTCCGTGCCCTCATGTTTCTCAAGCACGAAATTTATATACAGCCTTTCCTAACTTCTTATTTCCTAACCATTTGATATTTTTGTCTAAACAAGAAGAACATTTCCTTCCAGCTGCTGGGAAGAAATCCACGCAAGCAGTAACGCTACATGCGTGACAGCAGATATGTGCCCTTGTAGTATTGCAGTTGTGTAACTGCAAAGCTTGGCAAGGAGAAATGATTCGCAACTAAGGGAAACAAGAAAAAGTGCCGCATCTACAAGTTTTGAGGGTTGCTCCAATGAAAGTGACCCATGACAACACTCGAGGAAAGGAAACATGGCTGTGATGATACTAGATGAGAAAAACCCCAGGCTGAGGGAATGTCAAGCACATTTTTGCAGAGAGAAGTGTTTTTGTCTTGTGATTCCTGTGATCAGCCGCTCAAGCATCTCATCACAGCTTGCAACGACTGTTTAAAGTTTTCTTCAGAGAGGCAGCTTCATTTGATGCTTTTACCTCTTAGTCGTCAGGAAATGGCTTCTAGTTTTGCAGTTTCTCTGGGGCATTGTAAAATCCAGCGTGATTGTTTTATGTGCTGATTATATAACTGAATAAAATGGTAAACAAATCTGTTCTCATTGTAAGGATACAAGGGAAAAGAACTTCAGAGTTCTTGGAGCAACCTTGAATATATGCAAGGAGCAGCAACGTCTGAAACGCCCAACAAACAAGAGGATCAGGGCCAGGGATGTTGTCCAGCTTTCACACNGGATACAAGGGAAAAGAACTTCAGAGTTCTTGGAGCAACCTTGAATATATGCAAGGAGCAGCAACGTCTGAAACGCCCAACAAACAAGAGGATCAGGGCCAGGGATGCTGTCCAGCTTTCACAGTTGAGTTCCAGAAGCAATGTTTATCTAAAGAGCTATAACATAAAGCTAAACCTTCTAACTCTGAGATCAGCTTAAAGACAGATTTCTGGTACTGATAGTATCAGCTGCTGACGTCGGCTGCAATTAAGAAATTCTAACAACGTGCCCTTGNTTCTAGTTTTGCAGTTTCTCTGGGGCATTGTAAAATCCAGCGTGATTGTTTTATGTGCTGATTATATAACTGAATAAAATGGTAAACAAATCTGTTCTCATTGTAAGGATACAAGGGAAAAGAACTTCAGAGTTCTTGGAGCAACCTTGAATATATGCAAGGAGCAGCAACGTCTGAAATGCCCAACAAACAAGAGGATCAGGGCCAGGGATGTTGTCCAGCTTTCACACAAAGCTAAAGCTTCTAACTCTGAGATCAGCTTAAAGACAGATTTCTGGTACTGATAGTATCTGCTGACGTTGGCTGCAATTAAGAAATTCTAACAACATGCCCTTGCTGTTCTGTGTTCTATAAAATCCAATTATTATTGCTTTTTGTGACCTGAGAACATGCAATAATCGGTGTCTTTGGAATTCTGCTGACCATAGGTTAATTAATAAGTTTCTCGTACTTAAGAAGAATATTGAACGGCAACATTCCTTCCATGCATTGAAGTTTAAACCAAGTTTCATTTGTATATACACAGGGGCATATATGTAAATTTTCTGTATAAGTGTCTATCTACACATATATTTGTTAAGTCTTTTCCAGTCTTTTCATCCTGACTCCCCTGCTTGCTGTGATTTAATTCACAGGTCACTGCAGGTGTTGTGAAGATTGTAAATTCACATAGATGGGGAAGATTATCCTCATTCGTTTTTTTATGTCTTAATACGTTGATATTAACAGGAACATGTATTTCTATTTTTCTCTTAAAATTTTCTGAATGTGAATTCACAGCTCAACTCAATTTGCTACTCAGTCAAGCAGATTTTCATGATTTTGTGCAGAGTTTTAAAGGAAATTGTAGTTCTGTAAAGGAACTTTTGCAATGTTTTAATCAATTTAGTACCAGACTGAAAGGAGATAAAGCTAAGATACTTTTAGAATCTTAATTACATTCATGCTGATACTTTGTAACATAAGAGGGAGATTTCTCTGGTTTCTGATAAGGGATTTTCTGAACAATCCAGAAAGTAGAGCCAAGCTACCAGTGTTGTACCAGTAATGCTCTAAAATTATGCTAGTGATATTAACCAACCTTTGCAATTCCACATCTAAGTTCAGTTTTTATTCTAGTAGTCTCTTTTTTTAACCCCTGCTTGCTTCCTTTGCCATTTACAGCTTGCAGTCTGACTTCCCAACTTGCAGTCAGTGTAAGGTCGTTCTGTTTGTAGGATTTAGATTTGTATGGAAATAATAAGGCAGTGGAAATGTCAGTATTGGTCTGAATCATTATGACATTAAAGCAAATGATAAATTTAGATTCCCGTTTGTCAAGGATCTGTTTCTGTGTGACAAAGGTACCAGACTAAATTTTTATGGTATTTATCCTACTTCATTTGTTGTCTGGATATATTTAACATGGGTGAGGCTTTTGTAGTATAACTGTGAAAAAACATTGTAAATATGTGTACTTTTCAGAAAGACAGCTGAACAAATATATCTGCTTGTTTGTTTATCCAGATGTTCCTGTGACTATCTTCAAAGCTTGTTGCTTACAGAATTGACAAGTCCTGTATCATGAACAGCAGAACACTGACTCTGAATACAACGTTAGCTGCTGCAGATTTTAAGCTGAAAAATATGTGCACACCATTCAAATTTGCAGTCACTATTTGTAGAGTTTGCCAAAGTTGAACTTAGTTTCAAGCCAAGCTGATATGTGTACAAAATGTCTCCTGAATTATCAAACTGATGTAACCCCATGACTAATTCTGTAGTACAAATATCTTGATTTCCTTTTCTTGACCCTTTTGGTACAATCCTGTATCTACAGGAACATGACTTTGTAAGCAGTTTCCAAACAGTAAAAGGAAGAAAGGTGTTCCATTGTGATCTACACTTTTTAAATCTAAGACGCCAGCCTTTGCAAGTTGCTAATTTTACCATTATAAGTACCATGAAGCCCATTGACTTATTCATGTGAATATGTTGCATGTCCCTCAGTATTTTATGAGATCAAGTATGTGTCAAATACCTTCTCAGTAAAGCAGAAGTGTGTTTTTTGTCATTTCCATAAGCACTGGAAGGCACACTAAAATCCTTATTATTGACTGAAAAGAAACTTTTCTCTTTGTTACTGTATAACAGAGACAATGAATAGGCTAAAAAGAGAATGCTGCACACCTACTGCATCATGATCTCATTCTCAACATGATTGCCTCGGTGCTTGCCAGTTCCAATGTTCATGAGTCACACTCCAGTATGTGATTTGCTTAAAAGCAATAAATGTCACCACTTTTATTTACAGTCCGCCTTTGAAGATTTAGAAGTCATAACTTTGACACATTTTTTTTCTACAACTGTGAAGGCTAGGAACGAGCTTTACCTTTTTTCTTCTAAATGGAAGATGACAGCTTTGACTGATCTATTGCTAGATCTGACCTAGCTGCAGTGGGGTAAGATGTGTTGTAACTATCCAAACCCACTCCTTCCTTTGCTTTGCTGGAAATTACCGTCCTGGTAGGTGGGGCAGCAGAAATGGCTCTTCTAGTTCTTACTCAAAATTAGCTGAAGTTGTTAAGGCTGGTGAGTTTGTGTCACGTCTGACCATAATGCCTGAGAGGCAGTGAGTGGGAGCCCAGTGCTGCTGTCACGTCTGCTGGGGAGCTGGCAACCTCTGGCAGGTGGATGGGGTTGTTGGAGATGTGTTGAGCTCAGCACCCAAATGTGTGAGCCCCGCAGACTGTGCTTGTCACCTGGCTGCAAGAGCTGGGATGTGGGAAAAAAAACCACTTGTGCTGAAATTGCAGGAAGGGATCATGTGTGATCTGTGGGGGAGGGAAGCGAGTAGAGAGAGCAAAAGATCAGACAAATAATCCATATGGTGAGTCAGTGAGAAAGAACTGAATGTAATTCCAGCCTAATAATGACTCATAGTCCCACTGTTTGTAGTTCTTGAGAGTGTCTGATCACGTGGGCAGTAAACATACACATTTATGTGCTATCCTTGAGGAAAACTGAGGGAATTTATGGGGGAAAAAAAAAACTAATAAGCTTTTAATTTTACCTTACCTCTTTCTTGTGTATGTTTGAAAGTTTCCACTTATTCTAAATCTCATTGCCATAGGCTCCTGTGCAAAGGAGACTGACAAATTTTATTTGTAAACTAAGCGTGCGTGCTAGAAACCTTGTGAGCATTGCACAGCTGCTTTCAAGAAAGCTACAGGAATGTGGAGCATTACTCTGCAGCATTCATGTTACCTGCTCATTAGGTAGCATGGCAACAGTACTTTTTGGAAACTGACTATACATTCACAATTCAATGGATAACTCTATCCTATTCAGAGTCCTTGAGTGTGGTATGTGTTCGACTGCCACCACTGTTACTATATATTGCTCAAGTCCAAGATAAATGGCAGTGCTGATTTGCTGGAATTAGGTTCTCAAGTGATTATTTTCTCTGCAGCCTGCTTTCCAGATGTGGCTGTAGGCAGTGTGGATCCAGCCTGGGCTGCAGATAACAGAAGGTCAGCAGTCAGGGGAGTTGCCTCAATGTAGAATGCACTTACTTCTTTGGTGGTGATGGTGATGAGGTGTAATAAAAACTACAAAAAGGCCTTTTTTTTTGCTAATGATGTCTAAAGAAAGAACCCTTTAAAGTGGAAATTATTGAGGGAGAGGTAGTTCTGGCTGGTTGGCTGTTCCTGTGGAGGTTCCTCAACTGCTTTACCTTCTCGAGAACAGTCAAGTTACTTTAAATGTTTAACAGTTCAGTTACTTATAAGCTGCATGTATGTAGAGGTATATTCATGCAAATATACAAGAAACTAAATTATTGCTTCCAGGCAGCAGCTCCCTGATATGTGTGGAACCCAGCTGGACAGTAGCTGTTGGGGATATAGAATCATTGAATCATAGATATAGGTCTGCCAGATTAATTATACTCACAGTTCAGTTGTGTGGGGTTTGGACAGTAGTATCAGGCTAGCAATAAATGGTTTGAGGAATCACGTGGTAGGACAGGGTGTATCTACTTCTTTCAGGTAGTGTTGCAGGCACAGAAGAATAGAAAAGCATTGTCTGATAGAGGCTACCAAAGTACAAGCCGTGTGCTCTCACTACATCCAAGGAAGTGCCCAGTGAAGGCAGTCTGCCAGAGTAACTTGATTGTTCTTCTGAGTCAAACCTCACCGGGCAGTAGATGTTGCCTGTAGTACTCTGCAGTTTTGCAAAGACTGCATGTGCCTTTTGAGTATTTTTCCCAGTACTAATGATGGTGTCTTGGGAGTTGGGGAGAGATTAATGTGACATTGCTTTTATGTAGTAGCTGGAGATACCTGTTCACTTTTTGTAACCCCTCTGCTGAAGGTATCAACAGTTAACCATAAGGAGCCAGAATAAAATTGAAATTTATTTTTCTTACATAGTTTCAGATTATTGCTATCTTTGTCTTCTCAGACATCTATTTTTGCACTCAAGGGATGTACTACTGCCAAGCGTTGAGGCTCTAAAATCCAGAAGGACAGCTGAGGAGCCGTGACAACTCTTAACACCATCGTTATGAAATGGTGAAGTAAGTTTTGGAAGTGACAGTGACTGCTCACATGTTCTCTTACTTTAGGAGACTGCTAACACTCTCCTAAAGTGCTTATTTTCTTTTTACTCTGTGAAAACAGGACAACAGTCATATTGAATTGTCATCTTGTGGAACAGGGCTGTCTCATGGCATGGAAGATGCTTACTCATGACAGGGAAGGGCAGGCAGGGTCATTAAAGGCACAGAGAGCAATAGATAGAGATGTCCCTGTTTAGGTGGTGCACTGAACTCCACCTTATCTTTAGTTTAATGTGTTGTAAATAAGGCTTCCTCCTGCTCCTGTTTATCTCTCCAGCTAAAACTTCTAAGATGGTGAAAAGGACCAGGCAGTGAACTCATCCTTATGGTAGCACAAAAGCCCATCAACTTTCATTGTGTCTTAGAACTTTCTCACTTATGTTTCACTACATTTAAATGGAAGGAGGGGATCTGTTTGTTTTTATTTTGCACTGTGCATTTTATTGCACAATAATATTTAAACATCAACTTTTAACTGCATGTTTGGATATTCAGTGGCTGCAGAGAACCCCACAATATCATACTTTTTGTGTGATGATCCATTTATATGGCAATGGAGTGAATTTATCACACTTGTAAATTAATACACTTTGAAAAACAAAATAAAGCAAAAAAAATAACCCACCCTTATGTATTTCTAAGTAAGCTACTATTCATTCTTGACTTACTGACTATACTTTTGAGTACTAATGGATCATTTTAGTTCAATGCACTAACAACTTTCTCAATTTACTAATGTCATTCAGATTACGTAAAATAGATTATTGTTACCTTGGATTAGAGGGAAATTATTGTTTTCTCTCTGTGTGGCAATATAAAAGCGAATTGTGGTTTAATATTTTGAGTCTGCTCCTGTTCTCAACAAAGAGCATTTCTGAGGCTCTGCTTGATTTTGAAGGGAAGAGGATTTGTCCCTTGATGCTCTAACATAAAGAACTTTCATTTGTTTGGATCTTTCTTCCAGTCATAATAGCTTTGTTAAGAACTGTGTAATGTATCATAGAACACAATATACAGAGTAGAACTGACTGTTCTTGCAAAGACCGTCAATGGAGACTCATCACTGAATAGAAACATTTCCAGTCAAGTTCTGCAGGGACCAGCACTGTAAAAGCACTATTAAAGTTTTTCATTAGTGTTTTGACAATTCATATAAAATGTCTGCTCTTAAAATGCCTATAATGCCACAGTTTGAAGGAGCATAAAACAAGGACAATAAACTGCTGAGTAACTGATATTGCTTGATAAGCAATCCATTTTTGTTGTATTTGACCTTACTGAAATGTATTGAATGTCATTCATTCACTGGGAAATAAGAAATACAGGTCCTTTGTCTATGCAACGGGAAGCTATTTCCAATAGCTGGAATGAATTTGAAGCTCGGCAGAGGAGGAAGAGTAGCAGCTAATAGCACAATAGTAGGGCAGAAAGTGAGACCTTTAGGTGTATAACAATTGAGGAAAGAAAGGTGGGATTTTACTTTGAAATGTAGCATGATAGATGCTGGGAAACTTCTTATCATGTTGGTGTCACTGTTGGTGTAAGGACTTCAGAAACTGGGGAGAGGGCAGAGCCACTAGAATGACATCGACGTTGAAATGGTTCCTGGCAGCTGGACCTTAGCTCTCTATCTTGCTTAGCATATCAAAAGGACGGGACTGGGAGGCCACTTAGCAGCTTGAAAGAACCCTCCCAGCATCAAATACTGGATGACCAAGAGCCCTGCAGCCTTATGGAGAGGGAGATAATGAGAAGTTTGGGAAATGCCTAAATGCAGGCATTTTTTTTGGTGTTTTAGGTACACGTTTTCACAGAGAGGTTTTGATCCTTCAAGCAGCCCATAAAAGGAACCAAAGGACTTATTTCCTGATGTCGGCAAATCAAGAACATGTGACTTTCTGGAAGATATATTTTAGTTAAACATAAATTATTAGATTTGTTATCAGAAAAAACTGGATGAAATGTGGAGGGCTGTGATGCATGATAGACTTTGAAACAATAAAAGTGTTAATAAAAGATTAGATCATTAACCCTTTATTTTTATCCTTAAACTTTGAATTTACAAATGCATAAGCTTCTACATTCTTGGCATTTTGTCTCTCTTCCCTGCATTCCCTGAGCAATAACTGGTCATACCATGCTGTCTTGGTAGTCATTCTTTTTATATGTATCTCAGGTTCATTAAAGGTGTGTATATTTTTTGGTACCTTCTTCCCAAGCTGTGCCTTATGCAGCTGTGCTGACAAAAATAACAAACCAAACAAAAAACCCCACAAAACTAATAAACCAAACATCTCATAAATTTTGTAAGAGTATTTAGGGATCAGACTTTTCTTAGAGAGGAAGAGCCCTCCTTCCATTAACATGAATGTTGCATACAAATTTAGAGACACTTCCTTTGTTTTCAAGGGTTGCTAAGTTGTTTTCAGCTCTGATTCTTTTTAAAAGTTGCGTGATTAAACAATCTCTATGTACTTATAAACTACAGTTTTTAAAATACTTGGTGTTACTCTGCTTTTCTGAGTGTAGCCAACCCTTCTATTACTATGGAAGTGAAGGAATGTAAAAAAACTTTTGCTTTGAGCAGACAAAGTAGCATATAGATAGTACTATGAGAATGAATTTTTTTGGTGTGCATTCACCTCAACTGGTATAGGAAATGTGGAAGAAGGGAAGAGATACTCAAGGAATCTGGAAGGCAAAGGTGATCTTCCTGCTTATTTGTTACTGATTAAATTGTTACCTTTCAAAAATAACATTTTTGTTGCTTTGATGTCTATTTTTTCTTAGGTAATGCTACCATTTTGAATTCACAGTTTAGTGACTAGAAAGAAGATAAGGTAAATACAAAAGGGAAACAAAAACCTGCCCAGACTGACTGAAGGAAAAGTGACTCAATGTCTACAAAGGACAGATATTTCAATGCATGTGTAAATATGTGTTAGAGTCCTAATTGCATCTCAAAAGTGTGAAGTATCAGTTGCAACTTCATAGTGGCTTTTGACTCCATGTTCAGCACAGTATTTCAGAATGGACCACAGCATTGAAAGATAGAATCTTGATTGATCTTTGCTTTTGTTTTCATAAGTACGTTAGTGACAAGAAACAAAACCTCAGATTGGATTCTAGCTTCTAGGAGGTGAGAGTCCCCCCAGTAACAATAGATCAATAGATGTGATTGAAAAGTGGTAGTGTATTGTAAATGTTGACTAAAACGCCTGCTGTAGGGAGCAAAAGAACACAGGTTATTCATCTGTCTTAACTGTAGCATATATTTGTTATTTCAGCAGCTGATACATTTTTCTCATATCTGATTTCCTATTTCTTAAATTCAGACAAGAGGCCTACATGCCTTCTACCCAGACAGCCCACATTTTCACACTTTGTCAGTCCCTGATGAACAAATCCAAGTTCTAGTAACCTGGACATTTTTGTGTACAAGTCAGATCCATGGAAGTCATCCCTGTGTTCAGTCCCACAGAAACTGCATTAATAAGCATATTTCCCTGCATTTTATTGCTATGATTGGGAAGCAGTTAGTCTTGAAAGCTTACAGCTACAGTTGGATTTAATGTCAACATCTTGTTCAGGTGTTTCAGTGACTCAGAAATCATCTTATTTTCTTTGCCAGGAATATTACTTTTTTTTTTTTCTTAAATAAAAGATCAATAGAGATTCCTATTAATTTTTGTGAAAGAGTCTATATGATACAGTTCCTGCCACACAGTGAGGAGAAGGGGGCTGAAGGAAAGGCCTTGGACATCCTTTCCTGTCCATGCTCCTTGGTACAAAATAGTCGTCTTTGCCCATGTTGATGCATATTGTCCTGCAGCTGTAGTGGTAGAAGTGGCCATTTGAAAATGAGCGTAATCTGCAATAGTGAAAGAGTTTGGCACACTTGAAAGAATTCTGGAACCTGAAAGCTTGTGCACTGACATCTTGGTTGTGAAAGAAGTAGCTTTATCCTCTTAGAAGCCACAATCCTGTGCTTGTTTGTTTGTTTGTTTGTTTTTTGTGGCTCTCTGCAGAAATATGCCTTGGCAGCAGCCCTGGGGAGCAAGGCCACAAGTGTTACACCACGTTTGCATCATCAGAATTCCCAGGCTTATTAGAAAGCTTCTATGGACAGCTTTCTAGTTTTCCACTGCTTTCAGGTAGCAGTAAGGAACCCTCCAAGAGAAGTATGAATAGCAGAGAGAGCAACTACCTTTGTGTATTCTTCTGCATTAGGTTCACAGGAAACACAAATTTGTTGGTTTCCCAGCATTACACAAATGTTATGTCATAATAAACAATATGAAGAATCAAATTTTATGTTTAGAGGTCAAACCACACAGTGAAAAGAATTGTTCAAATGATGCAAAAGCAAAATCCACTCAAATTCTTGCTGCTTGTAAAAAAAAAAACAAAACTTTAGCAGCTTTCTAAATGAAAACATCCCCAAATTAGAAACCTGCATGGTTTGACTAGCAAATGTGAAAAGCACAAGTTTCTGTTTCTATTTTTTTCCTCATTTCGGCCTGTCAAATTCATTCACTCAATTTAATCCAAATTTGCAAAGCTTTTTGGTGTCTCTGAAAGAGGTTTTTAAGCAGTTATTTTTTTCTGTTGCAAACAAAGTGGAAAAAAATCTCAACAATAAAATCTTACTTGTAATTTCTCTTGTGTTTTCATGATTTTGTCTAAATCCCTAAAGAAAATGAAAAACTACTTCTTCATGTACTTTATAGTTCTTATAATATGAAGATCAATTCAGTAAAGCTTACAATATTTTCATTGCTGACTTTCAGAAAGACTATTGTCACTGCACAGACCTCAATGTTAAAAGATAATGGGAAATTTCACTTATTAAGTGATTTGTTTCTGTCAGTACTTTAAGAGCAGCCTTAAGGTTAATATACCTACACGCTTTCTACAAGGGTAAATAAAGGAGATACCTGTTACCTTGTATCTGAATATGTTGTCACAAATGTTACACTGAGTTTCCAGCTTTAACAGGCTTCCACTTGCCTTGTACAAACACTATATGTAGGCACCTTGTACAAACACTGTATTCTGAAAATGGTGATGTGAGGCTTATCAGGTTAGCCCTGATAAGTGAGTTAGGACTCAGGTCCACATGCAGTATAACCCTTGCTGAAACCACCACAGAAGGAAAGAGTAGAATTCTGGAGTTCCTGCTTTCCTGATATCGGGGCCAGAGCACCACTGATTAGCTGTTCTCAATTGGAAACAGGAGAAAAAGAAAAGAATAGGGAAGGCTTTGGGGGGTGCCAGTCTTTCTGGATAGCTCTGGTGTGAGCTTAAACCTCTGGCAAACACTGCCACACTGACTGAGTTGTGATGCAGTACAGGCTGCAGGAGATATCTTAAAGGTAATATTGCTGATTGTATTCTAGTATTTTTAATTTCTGGGGATCAATCTGTAGGTACTACCACTTCACACATGCTTTTTTGTTTAATTTTAGAAATGCTAGTGCACATGGGTGAACAGTCTGAAAAATATGTTGGCAATAAAGTACACTGTATGTAGTGGTAAATAGAGATAATCTCTTAACAAGGCTTAGGTTGTGTAACATGTAAAAAAAAGCAGAAGCAAAAAATGCACTGAGTTGGAATAGTTGTATTAGTTGTTGAGGGTGTATCTGGGTGTGCAGCAGGCAGATAGCTATCCTGCAAAACACTCTGCAAAGGACAGTGCAGGTATCTAACTGCCAGATCAGCAGCTGTGCTTCCTCCTAATGCTACATCGTCCTGTAGTCTACGACCAACAAGGGTGTATGGCTTTTTTTTAATGTTTTATTGGTTATTTAGGTTTTATTTTGGGATAGGATGATTTTCTTGGCCTCATATTTCCATGCAATTATTAAATCAAGATCATCCACCATTAACACTTGCAAGAATATTTGAAAAATATCACCTCAGAAATTCTGTCCTTCTGACACTGAAGCTGTGGGCCACATGCACAGCAGATATAAAAACACCAGAGCACTTTCATAGTGAAGCATTCAATGGGAGGCAGAAAGCTTAAGCTGAAGCCCTTCTTGCATTAACCTGATGCCACTAGCCTGTGTCCTAGGGCTGTGTGAAAACTGCTTGAGTATAAAATATTAATTGGAAAATACAATGTGCATGGGGATTCAAACAATGAAGTTATTTTAGGGATCTCTCTCATTCATTTTGTATAACTATTTATTTCTGAATATTTTATCAAAAATAAGCCATTCCCATGAAAGTTTCCTATTTTTTTTTATGATTGGTTTGTTTGTTTGTTTGTGTTTTTTTTTTCCCCCCCAATGTGGAATGAACTTTAGTTTTGCACTGCTTTGTAGAATTACGCAGCTCTTTGCCATAAAGAGGTCTCAATCTGGTGTTGAGGGAAATGACACCTTCTTGTAACTATGATACTTAGACTAAGAAAGTTTTGTTCTACAAAGTATTTGCTTAATTTTCAAGTTGGGAAGGGACTGGGCCTAGTTAACTTTGTTTCTCCCAATATCTCGATTTCCACTTGAAAATGAGAGTACTGATATCTCATTTATGCCGTGCTTCACTACCTACACATTAAAATGCTACAGGTATATTCTACCTTAATATGACTTATTCAGATTCTAAGGCAGTATTTTATATTAAGAAGATTCAAAGATTGGCATTTTCTAAACATTGAGTTTTATTTGCACTCTTGAACAGTTGAACTGTGAAGAAGAGGTACATTATGTTGCTTCTTGCTGAAAAACAAAATTGATCCATAGGACTGCAACTCTTATGAGTCCTTTGCTTTTTGCTTGGCAAATGATATAGATTATCCTCAAACCAGTCCTGTGTTACTGAGTGAGCATCTGGTTTGAGACAACAATGTTGACTGCAACCTTCCTGATAGATTTATAGACAAGTTGTATGTCTGGTCCATGAATAGGATCAGTTTGTTCTGATTTCACTTCTAGATTTGTAGCCATCTTTCTTTGCTATTGGTTCATGGGGTTATTCTTTCCCAGACGCAAGACTCTACACTTGCCCTTGTTGAATTTCATTAGGTTTCTTCCCGCCCAACTCTCCAGCCTGTCCAGGTCTCATTGAATGGCAGCACAGCCTTCTGGTGTGTTAGCCACTCCCCCCGTTTAGTATCATCAGCAAACTGTCTGACAGTGCCCTCTGTTCCCTCATCAAGGTCGTTAATGAATATATTGAACAGTACTGGTCCCAGCACTGACCTCTGAGGGACTCCGCTAGACACAGGCCTCCAATTAGACTCTGCCCCATTGATCACAACTGTCTGCCTTCTTCCCTTCAACCAGTTAACAATCCACCTCACTACCTGATCATCCAGACCACCCTTTATCAGTTTTGTCATGAAGATGCTGTGGGAGACAGTGTCAAATGCTTTACTGAAATCAAGATAAACCACATCCACTGCACTACCATCAACTATCCACCTGGTTACATCTTCATAAAAGGCTATCAGCTTGGTCAAACATGACTTCCCCTTGTTAAAGCCATGTTGACTGCTCGTAATGACCCTCTTTCCTTTAAATGACTGGAGACAGCACCCATGATAAGTTGTTCCATCACCTTTCCAGGACTGGAGGTGAGGCTGACTGATCTGTAGTCAGCTGGCTCCTCCTTCTTACCATTTTTGAAGACTGGAGTGACATTTGCTTTCCTCCAGTCCTCAGATCCTGTCAGTTTACATCAATTGATGATTTTGCTTAACAGTTTCCCTCTCCCTACTCTTGTCTCTTGAGGTAATACCTTTTAGGTGGTGTTGAATTCAGAAGAGGAGCCTCACGTTAATTTGTAAGGCTTTATGTCTGCATTGGACTCTAAAGTATGCTACCAGCAAACACTCTTAACATATAGTGATGATTAACGTATTTATGTTTCTTCCTGAAACTGTAAGCATGTCCATCTATCTAACAAAAACCTCTAAAGCCCATAAAAAGCCCTCTAAAACCTCCTAAAAAACCCTTTTGTATCCCAACCAAAAGCTTAGTAATATAATTCAGTTTATTTTAAACATTTAAAACATGTTGACATCTAAATCAAAGCTTTGTCTCTCATTATCATTTTTGTTTATGTGTGTGTTCTCTCAAAACACAGGTACTGTAGTTTTTAAGTATCAATTAATCTTTCTCTGACAAAAAAAAATGTATTACTGTGATATTCTGCAGCTCTCTGTTGTTTACATAGTATCAGCACATGGAAATACTACTTTCAGTTTGATACATAATGCCTTCCTTGTCTCTTGTGCCTTTTGTCTGTAGACTATTGTGCATGTGACTGAAACCATGCATGACTTGAGCAAATGTTTGAATAGGGTTTTTGTGCAGTAGGACAGTATAAGCCATTAGGCATACCCTCTTCAACTTGGTGATGAAAACATTGTGGTACCTTTGGTGGGACAAAGTAGAGTAAAATTGCTTTTGTGGCAGCAGAATAAATAGCATTCTAATTTGGTTTTGTTATTGTGCACATGTGTGTGCTGTATACTTCTGGCAAAAGACATAAAGACTAACTGAAAATTGTTAAGATTATTCGAGTTCTTTGCTGAAATGTGGGCTGACAGGAGAAAAGAAAATGTGTCACTTTTTTCATTCTGAAATTTGAAATCAATATTATTCTGTTATTTTTGCCACTAGAGTCTTGAAATCTGTTAATTGACACATGAAGCTGTTGCTAGCCCTTTTTTTTCTATGTATGAAGGCTTTTATAAGAGAATTATTTTTCTTTCCTCTCTGCACATGATGAATACTATGTTAGGGACTCAAATTTTGGCTGTAGGAATGTGAAAAACACGGGAAGCTGCTCTCTGCCAAGCTATTTCCTTAAGGATTCCCGTTACATACTGCCAAATCAATGACCTGTCAGGTGTAGTTATGTGCCATAGGGATGATATGAGGTCAATCAGATGAAAACAAGGTATGTATTCCCAGCAGATCCCAGCTATCTATTTAACATTGTCAAACAAAATTTTCTTTGGTACAGGGCATCCTCTTTCAATTTCATTTGTTTCTAGATTTGATTACTTCTGAATGTGCATCTGTTTTGTGAAATTACAACACTAGAAAAAAAATATTTAATTTATTTGTCTTGAAATACTGTTCTATATGTTTGCTATTTTGTCTTTCAACACAAACTCATGCTTGTTAAATCTGTTTACAACTCTTCCTGGTCTAGAGAAATTGCTTATTTAATATTAAAAACTAAACAAATATGTTCTTTGCTGTAATGGCAATGTGGTATTTTAATTAATTTATCCTATAGTGCCATAAATTTAGTATCTCCTAAATGCAAAAGTATTTTCTTTGAAAATACCATCTTGTATCTATAACATATTTGTTTTGTCTTGCAAGTCCTTATTTGTGAAGGAAAAGATATACAGATTGGGTCTGTAAATCTGTATTTTCACATGGAGTTACTTCTCACTGTGTCCTGGAAAATCTGCATTTTATCAGTGTTTCAAACCTTTTGATACCAGAGGAGAAATTATTTTCTTAAAATAGATTCACAATCTTACCTTTTTTTTCCTAAATAAATTGAAATTTCAGACAATTTCTGATATCTGAATGACTGAGAACCCCCAAAAACGACACACATTTGATATACTGTGTACTGCATATAGTATGTGAATCCAACAGTATTTTTAGCTATTACAAGTATCTTATTGAAAGCAGAAGACATAAATGATAGTGTAGAAACTAAATATTTTTATTTGAAAAAAAGCGTGTCTTATGTAAAGTTGTAAAAAATGAAAGAGAAAAGCATTGGGGATTTTTTGGGGGAAAAAAAGAGACAATGAAGTAACATGAATCTAAAGACTAAACTTAAAAATTAAGTATATTAAACATATCTCATCTAGAAATGTAGATATCCTGACTTGAAGCTGCTGCAAGATTTTGCATGAAAAATCTGGTTTGTTTTCAATGTTGTAAAGTCGTTGTAATTCATCCTTAGTTTATTGTTGTCTTGCTAAAGATAGTCTAAGCACTATCATTAGAGCATAAATTAGTGCAAGTCTGCATTGTGATTTCTTTTTTTTCTTCCAGGTATTTTGAAGTCATCTGTTGGTTTACGGAGCTGCAAGCCTGGTGCTGAATCTTTTCAACATCTATACTTTATGTTTCAAAAACATGTAAAAAATTACAGTTCTTGTAACAGAAGCAGAGATCTGATTCTACAATGGAGTACTGGAAAAAGAACACAAAGGTGGCATGTAAGATGATACCCTCATCCTTTAATGGGGGATAATTTGCAGCTAACTTATGAAGCTGTTAAACAATTTGAGGAAATGAGCATCCCACCCATTTTACTTTGTGTGCTCCATAGAATTCACATCCTTCCATTTTTGTTTTTTGTTTCCTTGAATTGTGCCTCATAACTTATTGTCATTGCTCATTAGCTGTTGATGTGTTAGGAAGGCTGTCCAGACAATGAAGCTGTGTGGAAAGATCAGAGTAGTTCAGAAGAGAGGTTCATAATTCACAGTGACCTTCAATGAAATGCAAAGCTAAAGAAAGCTGCTTCTAGTTTACCATATCTGAACTACAGTGGAAACTCTTATTACCTCTAGTCTTTTCTGTCATTATATTTAAAGATGTTCTAGTACAGAGGAAACATATCTTCACATGGGACCCTACTTTAATCTTGGAATCATAGAATGGTTCTGGTTGGAAGGGACCTCAAAAATCATTCAGTTCCAACTTCCCTGGCATGGGCAGGGACAGCTTCTGCTAGACTAGGTTTCTCAAACTCCCATCTGACATGGCCTTGAACACTTTCAGGGATGGATCTTCCACAAACTCTCTGGGAAACCTGTTCCAGTACCTCACCCACCACCCTCATTGTAAAAAAATTCTTCCTTATATCTAATCTAAATCTGCCTTCTTTTAGTTTAAAGCCATTACTCATTGTCCTGTCACTACATGCTCTCGTAAAAAGTCCCTCTCCAGCTTTCTTGTAGGTACTGGAAGGCTGCAATAAGGTCTCCACAGAACTTTTTCTTCTCTAGGCTAAACAACCTCAATTCTCTCAGCCTGACTTCATAAGAAAGGTACTCCAGTTCTCTGATCATTCTCATGGCTCTCCCATGCACTCACTCCAACATGTCCCCTGTCCACTATCTTATGTTGGGGGCGCTAGATCTGGATGCAGGCATCCAGGTGAGATCTCACCAGAGCAAAGCAGAGAGGAGAATTACTTCCCTTGACCTGCTGGTCATACTTCTTTTGAAGCAGCCCAGGATATGTCTGGCTTTCTGGACTGCAAGCACACATTGCCAGGTCATAATGAGCTTCACACCAATCAATTTTCCATCCAGTCTGTATTTGTGTTTTGGCTTGCCCTGACCCATGNAAAATTTTCTTTGGTACAGGGCATCCTCTTTCAATTTCATTTGTTTCTAGATTTGATTACCTCTGAATGTGCATCTGTTTTGTGAAATTACAACACTAGAAAAAAAATATTTAATTTATTTGTCTTGAAATACTGTTCTATATGTTTGCTATTTTGTCTTTCAACACAAACTCATGCTTGTTAAATCTGTTTACAACTCTTCCTGGTCTAGAGAAATTGCTTATTTAATATTAAAAACTAAACAAATATGTTCTTTGCTGTAATGGCAATGTGGTATTTTAATTAATTTATCCTATAGTGCCATAAATTTAGTATCTCCTAAATGCAAAAGTATTTTCTTTGAAAATACCATCTTGTATCTATAACATATTTGTTTTGTCTTGCAAGTCCTTATTTGTGAAGGAAAAGATATACAGATTGGGTCTGTAAATCTGTATTTTCACATGGAGTTACTTCTCACTGTGTCCTGGAAAATCTGCATTTTATCAGTGTTTCAAACCTTTTGATACCAGAGGAGAAATTATTTTCTTAAAATAGATTCACAATCTTACCTTTTTTTTCCTAAATAAATTGAAATTTCAGACAATTTCTGATATCTGAATGACTGAGAACCCCCAAAAATGACACACATTTGATATACTGTGTACTGCATATAGTATGTGAATCCAACAGTATTTTTAGCTATTACAAGTATCTTATTGAAAGCAGAAGACATAAATGATAGTGTAGAAACTAAATATTTTTATTTGAAAAAAAGCGTGTCTTATGTAAAGTTGTAAAAAATGAAAGAGAAAAGCATTGGGGATTTTTTGGGGGAAAAAAAGAGACAATGAAGTAACATGAATCTAAAGACTAAACTTAAAAATTAAGTATATTAAACATATCTCATCTAGAAATGTAGATATCCTGACTTGAAGCTGCTGCAAGATTTTGCATGAAAAATCTGGTTTGTTTTCAATGTTGTAAAGTCGTTGTAATTCATCCTTAGTTTATTGTTGTCTTGCTAAAGATAGTCTAAGCACTATCATTAGAGCATAAATTAGTGCAAGTCTGCATTGTGATTTCTTTTTTTTCTTCCAGGTATTTTGAAGTCATCTGTTGGTTTACGGAGCTGCAAGCCTGGTGCTGAATCTTTTCAACATCTATACTTTATGTTTCAAAAACATGTAAAAAATTACAGTTCTTGTAACAGAAGCAGAGATCTGATTCTACAATGGAGTACTGGAAAAAGAACACAAAGGTGGCATGTAAGATGATACCCTCATCCTTTAATGGGGGATAATTTGCAGCTAACTTATGAAGCTGTTAAACAATTTGAGGAAATGAGCATCCCACCCATTTTACTTTGTGTGCTCCATAGAATTCACATCCTTCCATTTTTGTTTTTTGTTTCCTTGAATTGTGCCTCATAACTTATTGTCATTGCTCATTAGCTGTTGATGTGTTAGGAAGGCTGTCCAGACAATGAAGCTGTGTGGAAAGATCAGAGTAGTTCAGAAGAGAGGTTCATAATTCACAGTGACCTTCAATGAAATGCAAAGCTAAAGAAAGCTGCTTCTAGTTTACCATATCTGAACTACAGTGGAAACTCTTATTACCTCTCGTCTTTTCTGTCATTATATTTAAAGATGTTCTCGTACAGAGGAAACATATCTTCACATGGGACCCTACTTTAATCTTGGAATCATAGAATGGTTCTGGTTGGAAGGGACCTCAAAAATCATTCAGTTCCAACTTCCCTGGCATGGGCAGGGACAGCTTCTGCTAGACTAGGTTTCTCAAACTCCCATCTGACATGGCCTTGAACACTTTCAGGGATGGATCTTCCACAAACTCTCTGGGAAACCTGTTCCAGTACCTCACCCACCACCCTCATTGTAAAAAAATTCTTCCTTATATCTAATCTAAATCTGCCTTCTTTTAGTTTAAAGCCATTACTCATTGTCCTGTCACTACATGCTCTCGTAAAAAGTCCCTCTCCAGCTTTCTTGTAGGTACTGGAAGGCTGCAATAAGGTCTCCACAGAACTTTTTCTTCTCTAGGCTAAACAACCTCAATTCTCTCAGCCTGACTTCATAAGAAAGGTACTCCAGTTCTCTGATCATTCTCATGGCTCTCCCATGCACTCACTCCAACATGTCCCCTGTCCACTATCTTATGTTGGGGGCGCTAGATCTGGATGCAGGCATCCAGGTGAGATCTCACCAGAGCAAAGCAGAGAGGAGAATTACTTCCCTTGACCTGCTGGTCATACTTCTTTTGAAGCAGCCCAGGATATGTCTGGCTTTCTGGACTGCAAGCACACATTGCCAGGTCATAATGAGCTTCACACCAATCAATTTTCCATCCAGTCTGTATTTGTGTTTTGGCTTGCCCTGACCCATGTGCTATTTTTTGCACCTGGCCATGTTGAGCTTCACGAGGTTCACATGGATCCACCTCTCAGGCCGATTAAGGTCACTCTGCATGGCATCCATCCCCTCAGGCATGTCAACTGCACCACAAAACTTGGTGTCATCGACAAACTTGCTGAGGGTGCACTCAATCCCACTGTGCATGTCACTGACAAAGATGTTAAACAGCTCCAGTCCCAATACCAACCTTTGAGGAGCATCACTGGTCACTGCACTCCACTTAGACATTATGCCATTGAATGCAACTCTTTGAATGTGACCATTCAGACAATTCCTTATGCACTGAATGGTCCACCCATCAAATCCATGTCTCTCAAATGTAGAGACAAGGATGCAGTGCAGGACAATGTCAAATATTTTTCACAAGTCCAGGGAGATGACCTCAGTTACTCTTTCCTTATCCACCAACACTGTAACCCTGTTGTAGAAGGACAGCAAATTTGTCAGGAACAATTTGCCCTTAGTGAAGCCATGTTGACTTGCGTCTTTCCACCTTACCTCTTCTGGAAGCGAAGAGCTGCATGTAACTGAATGCTTCTCATTCTAATTCCACCTTATTTTCCCAAATGCAGCAAGGAAATACCAGATCCACTCTCCTTTCTCCTTCCTAACATGGCAGAGATGTGCCACAGTAGCAGATTGGGTTGCTCCAGACCAGCTGGCAAAGAGAAGCATCCATATGATAGCTGTGTGGGATGGCAAGGGGAAGGTGTGGGCTGGAAGTGGACCACACCCTCCAGGGATGTTGCATATGGGCAAGCTGCAATTTATCTCTCAGCATGCATCTGCCTGCAGTGAGGATCTGACAGCATCACTGCCAGGGGAGAGCCTGCAGTAGGTCACTGGGGTCCATGCTGCTCCTCTCCAGCAGGACAATGAAAGCTGGTCCTGCTTTCATCAGGTGAGGAACCAACCCTGAAAGCTAACTCAGTGAATTTTTCCCTAATCCACTTTATCATGAGGTGAAATTAGCCTCTCCCTCCAGACAAATGTACTGACAAGACTGAGCACTTGCTTCTCCAGAGCACAAGCCCCTTCTGGAGCCTTTCTCTTCAATCCCCAGGCTGTTTGGCACCCTGTGCTCTGCAGCTTTGTGCTACTTAGCTGTGTTTTCCTCCTCCAAATCCCAGCAGGGTGGGGTCATGCTGGCTGCCCACCTTTCTGCAAAAGACACTGCCTTCCCAAAGGGGAGGGACAAAAGTCCAGGTGCCATGGCCCAAACAACAGCTTGTGAGGCCACTGGGGTAAAATGCTGCCAGTCCAGCCTATCGAGGGACCTTGTTTTACACATTTGGTCCTCCTGAATGGGGAATAAATGCTCATCAAAATGACAAAAGACTTGCTATCCTGTTGTCTTACACAGGTGGGAAACTTGCATTGGTCATACTGCTTTTGAGCAATTCCTCTCATTCATCCACAAGAAAATACCTGTCCCATGAGCCTTAGGTCTCCTGTGGGTAGCTCATTTGGGTCACTTCACAAATCTGTCTGATAGAGACTTACTGGATACATCTGGCTTGCTCATATTTCTAAAAATGAGCAAAGGACTTCTTTATTTGTGACTATTCCTTCCATTTGCATGGCATGGGCTTGGTTACCCATGAAGGGATGTCTGCCATGCTCTAAAATGGGGGAAATTATCTGTGTGCAGTTTGAAAATGAGGCTGTGTTGCAGCACTTCTTCAGTTGCATTACAAAGAAGCCATGTTGGCAGGAATAGAGATAGGTTAGAGTGTATAAGGTATAAGTTTTGTTTTGAGTGAAATCTAAAACCTACTACTAGAAAGACATGTTTTCCTCACAGTGCAGTATTGAGGAAAGGAGAACACATTTTCCAGGCAAATTGAAAAAGTTCAGGAAATTCTTGGCTCAGTATTTGTTCCAAGTGATACAAAGGAGAAGGAAGAGACTATTCAGCATAAATCATATTTTCAAGAATTTCCCAGTATTGTTTCCTGTCTTTGTGCTTGGGCAGCAGATTGTACAGAGAAATAAACCAAATTTGCTTTATCTTTTCAGAAGAAAGTGTCTACCATACCATTTGCTGGCTCTCACTTGTTCATTCATTCAAAAACAGCAGGAAAAGGGCCTTTGTATTAGCAGCAGTCAAGGTCAGAGATTTTTGGTTTTGATGTTGGCTGTCAGTAGCTTGACTTCTCTGACTACTCTTTCCAAGTCAATGTCGGACAGCAATCTAATTGATAGCTTACAGGGAGATATTTCACTGTTAGGAATTAGCTAAAGCAGAAAGATTCAGGACAAAATTGAAAGTCTTGCACTGTCTCAGCCCCTATTCATGCCAATCACAAATTAAGTTAATCAAGCCTACTAAAGGGCTGCTGAATTTGACCTTGATGCTGCAAACTCTTTTTAATGCACATTCACCTCTGGAGTCTGTATGAGCAAAAGCTTTACCTACGTGACTTGATTTACAGAATCAGGTCCTTATCCACCATTTTTATAGCAAGGAATCGAAATTGGAAAACAATGTTGTGATATTATAAAAAAGGAGAATCAATGTTTTGCAAGAGATGGCCTGCATGTCTGGGGCACTTTTCAAGCTATACTACCTTGACATTGCACAATCAATTGCACCTTTCACAGACAAACTAGTATATTTTTTAAAGCCATTTTTAATGGCCAAATGAAAGCAAAATAAATCATTAGCCAAAATATGTATGCCATAACATGTCTGTATGAAAGTATGGGCATTTCTTGTTGAGTTTGGTTTTTTTTTTTCTCACAACACAGCATTTGAGTGGCAGGTAGGCACAAAAGAGGTAGAAATGTAGTGTAGTTTATTCTGTGGTCTGTAAAACTGAGGCACTATATAAGGCTGCAACTTAATCATACATCCACTGTCGTCCTATTTAAACCACTCGTTAGCAGTCTGTGGCACATTCAAGAGATTTTGCTTTTATTCCATCTTTTAATATAATCCTCAAGATTTTATGAATGCACCAATTAGAGATTTCTGGTAAGGGAAAGCAAGTTTCAGACTCTGAAGAAGTACAATAAATCACCAACCATACGGGCTTTTGTCATCGAAAGAAAGCCATAATAAGAAAAAAGCTGAAGTAAGTTAAAGCAGCTGAACAGTGATCTGAGGCAGCCTTATGCAAAATCCACTACCTTGGCTTGTTCACAGACAGCTTCTTTAGGAGACCGAAAGAAAACCTTTTTCAACTCTTTATTTCTTGGCTATGTGGAAAAGAAAGCAAAGAAAAAGCCATCTCAGTTCTGCTTTTCATGCTCTGCTTACTTTGTTTTCACATGAGATCCTGTGTGCTACCTTTGTTTTTTTCCCCTTGCTTTTTAGAGGGCTCCTTGTGCAAAACAATAGAGTCCTGATAACAACAGGCAGTTGCTCCAAGGCCTAGTTGTTTAGCAGGATTCACTCCAAGAAACTGAGAGGGGTGTGTTGAGTCTTTTTTCCATCACTGGTCTTTACAGTTAGCAGGCCAGATGGCATGAGTTGGGTGCAAAAAAATAACGACAATAAATAATACCATGACTTGCAATGTAGACCGAGCTTGGTTACTTCCACTTCATCACACTGTTTGGAAGTGCCTTTGATGTATAAAAGCACCCCCTAAGATAATGAAATGCTGTGGCAGCTGGCTAATGGCTGGGAAAGTGCAAACCCTGCATTGAACTCTTCCCACCAAGCTATTCAGCACCCAGGCAATGTCAGTCTCAAGGAGACAGGGAAGAAGTGGAAGCTTGTTGCTGTGCAGGTTTTGGGCTTCTGGGCAGACTGCTATAGGTGGGGTATTATTTGCCTTGCTGAATAGAAGTAACGTGCCTGAGGCAAAGGGAAAGTTTTTACTATCTTAACACTTTAACCTTGCAGACTCTGTCCTAGAAATGTTAAATGAAGCCACAGGGTCACCCTGCTTGAAGAGACACTGCTCTTGGGTAAACTTTCAAATGAGCTGTATTTTCTTTTTACTATAGTCCCATCAGTCATGCAATCAGGGTTAATTTCTTTTCTGGGAGGACTATCGAGTGGCTCAGCTTCATGGGAAATAAAAAAATAAACACATCCAGACATTTCTCTCAGCTGCTCCAGGCCTACATGTGGGGCAGCATAAATGACAAAGATCCAAATTAGACAGCAGGCACGAACAAATATGAAAACTCTATTTGTTCAGGAGCTTTGAAACAGTAGGAGATTTATTTCTCCAACACAAAGGAAAGTTTCTGGTCTCTCCATTAAATGATCCTATGTTAATAATATTATAATGGAGTCTGACCCTGCAAATCCTTGATTAGATATGCACTTATCTTCAAGCATGTCATTAGTTCTGTTAACCTTAGTGCCACTGTTTATCACCATAAAGTTCAGAACGCACACAAGATTTGCAGATCTGGGGCTTGCCACTGCCAAATGTGGCAGCAGCCTGCCTCATCAGAGTAGGTGTAATGCAAGATTTTAAATGAGGTCTCATCATAAAAAGAGTGAGTGGTGAGAGTCAAGCTTACCAGAACAAATATTTTGGGGAAATGCAGATCAGCTCTGTCTTTTATTATTTGGCAGAAAATGGTTAATTTTTGTCAAATTCTGGAATATTCATGTACAATTGTAAAATTCAGCTTACCAATTACTTAGATTCAAGGGCTGGCTTATTCTGAAATACTAGTGTCATAGTATTATCATCTTGTGGGCAAGGGTAGAGTCATATATGACCAAATGGTCATGTTGTGACACTTTTATTCTCAGAACAGAGGTCCACGATTGCCTGAGAGCTGCGGTAGCCTCTAAAGTTCATTAATTCAGAAAGGGAGCAGAACATTAAAAAAGAGACATTTTGTATACTTTGTCTCAAATAAGTACCCAAATCCATACTTAGGACAAGGCTGCGGAATCTCAGTGTGTATTTTTATTGACTGAATGACAAAGGTGCATTGATTATTGTTGCTTAGGCTAGTGTGTACTGTATCCCACAATACAGCTCTAATATATTTTCTAAGAGTAAGTCAACATTACCAGAATTTTCAGTGCCAAGTAGGCATTAAGATGGAATACTAAGAATATGGCAGCTTTTGCTTTTTTGGATCTCTTCCTTATGATCCTTTGTTCTGGCAATGTATATTTGCCTTTTAGGAAAAGTGTTTCTGTTTCATGAGATTGACATTCACTAAAAAATCCCAGTCTGAGTAGATATATTGGCTCTCTGTGTCAGCCTTCGACTATTCCTTCCACAGAGCTTGTTTTATAAATCTGGTTTTGAGAGCTGTTTGCTTGACAGACTGCTTCACAGACTTAAAATTGTTTGTTTCTGGCTCTTTTTGATTGCTCTTCTAATCTCTAGACTTTGGCCTTGAGGCTATAATTTATATTGCATTTTTATTGGTGTTTGTTATTTGAAACTTTGTTTTCAGTAGATTTGCAGCCCGTTTTGAACTGCTTGTCTGATTAAATTTTGTGGAGGAGGTTGGGTGTATTGCTTTACTTTCTTTCCTCCATTTGTTGTCCTCCTAATTGTTGAGTTGAGAACCTACCTTTAGTTTCTGCCTGCTTTTGTGATTTGTTCTCTGATTAGAAGGGACAGATGCACAGTTTTATTAATTCTTCGCAATGAGTCAGGCAAAATATTAACCATTCATGTAGTGCTCTCCCAAAACCTCAAGCGAATCACAGAACTCTTTCCTTCACAGTTAAGAAAGAAAAATATTTTAATTCTTCTACTGTCAGCTCACACAATTGGGATTTTTTCTGTGTATAAGGATAGCATAATCGTAAGTATCAGCATACATGAAACTAACATGGCCTTTCCAATCATTTGGCTAAGCTTCTTTTTGCAAGAGTTAAAGTGTGAAATTCAAATCCAAATATAGGCCTTATCCCTGCAATGCCAGGAGCCCAGTGAGATTAATGCATGTCTCCAGTGTTTCCTGAGCATACAGCTTTCCAAGGCATTGTTTCTTAGATCTCTGATTCTTTGGTTTTCATCTATCACAAAAAATAGTTCAGTCTTTTAGAACTGCTGATGCAGGGGGTTCTGCCTGGATTTGGATGATTTACAAAGTTTTACTATTTCTCAGTAGTTGTACATTCTGCCTTTCACTCCGGATTGCTTGCAGTTACTTAATCTCTGTTATGGGACATTCTTTCTACTAATACTTTTTTGAATTCTGTTGGTTTTTTTTTGTTTTTTTTTTCTTTTGGGCTTGGAGGTAGTTGAGAAGGAGAGAGAAGTGGTGGAATATGACATAGATTAAGCTGAACTCCCCAAAGACAAATTATTCTTACCAAATTTTAATTATTTTACAAATTTTAGGTTACTATGTTTGAATTTCTCGAACTTGAATATCCAAGACCTTTGCTGAACAAGAAGCTGAATGACCACAATGACAGCTAAAACCTGTGCAAGCATTTCAGATTTCCGGAACTGGATGAGGTGTTCAGAATGGCAGCTTCAATGAGAGTTAAGTGCAGAACACTGCTGACAGTAAACGCTTGAGTGCTCAATACTTGGGGTATCAAATTAACTGATGCAAAATTAGTAGGCTATTTTGAAAATGTAGTTCCTGGCAAAAAATGATAACAGTGTAAAATGCTAACTAAATCTGAATTCGTCCATGATGAAGTCTGTGTGCTGAGGCTGGAGGATGATGAAAAAGATAGAGAAACCGGTTTTCTTGTTAATCACTGCTATTTCTTTGTATGCTGTGCTGAATGGTTATGTACCACCTAGTGGGACCCTGGTTATTGAATTTTGGTTTTCTAATTTTGTCATGTTTTATTACAGACAGTATATGTTTGTGGTGATTGAGATGTGTTCTCCCTCCTGATACGTTAAATCAGATTACAATTACTTTCCTTCACTTTTCAACTACCAGCAGTGGATTTGCTTTGCTCTTTCTTTTTAGGCTGAACATTGGATTATTTCCTTAGCTCTACTGGCTCTTTTAACCTCATTTCTGTCCATTTCTACATTTGCTAAGTATTTTTCAAAGACATGTTAGCATTCATCATTCTCCTGACTCATACTTTCTGACTCCCTGGGTGTGTTTCCATTGTTCATACTGTGTGAATTTTGCCATTTTAATTTGTAGTTTTGTCAGTTCTCTCAACTGTCTACCTTTAGCTTTTATAATGTGTTACATGATTCTTTTGACATCTGGGGTTGCTGAAGCAACACATAGGATTGGTCCCACTGTCTTTTCAGGCTGACATGATGATGGTTTCTTGAAGTCCTTTTAGTGAAACCTTCTCCACTTTCTGGACTGCAACCTGAGCTCTTTACAAGCTCCATTTCATTTTGCTCGAGGTTCCACTAGCGTAGTGTTTCTTTGAACCACTGAAGCTGTTATATTAATAATTGGATTATAAGCATAGTGAGTTGTTTGATTCATTGTGCACTTTTTATGCTAATTTTACTTCAGCTTTTTTGTTTGTTTTTCTTTTATACAAATACCTTAAATAAAGTTAGTTTCCTAAGGTATGCACAGGTTGACTTCAATGGATCAGGCCCCATTCTCAACATTCATTTTGTCTCTCAGACAGAGTCTGTTAGCAGTGCATGACCTCTGATAGATGTTTTCTCTCTCTCAGGAATGAGGTTTAACATCTGCAGTAGGGCTGACTTTAAAGTGTTTCTCCCAGTGCAACCTCTGTAGAAATTTAGACTCCTTACACTAGCAAATTTATGAGCAACTATATTAGTATCCTATCTGCTAGAATCAACAAAGCATTTTATATTAATCAAAACCAGTGTGCTTATGTGATTCATTTTGAAAGAAGAATGTTAGAAAAGTATAATTTCTAGAGTCCAGTAAAAATAATTTAAAAAAAAGAAACAGAAACTCATGTGGGTTTTTTTGTTTGATTCTTTGTTTTTAAATCATCCTGAATGTCTCTTCTTGTCGTGTGGTAGTGTACCTTTGTGCCACCAGGTCAGAGTTAATCCTCAAAGTGTGTGATAATTGTCTTTGAGCTGTAAGGTGTTCCAAAGCAGAACTACCTTCTTCAGAAGTTGTCATCAAGGACATTTTCATTGCTCTGAGTGGTTGCTGGAAATCACTGGACTTGCTGCTGAAAGAATTGAGATTGATTGGAAGACCCCGTGCTCTTAATAAAAACTACTTATGTATGTTGGTATTCTCAAAGAGAGAACAACGCAAAACTACCACCTGTCAGCTTTAAGAAGGAGGAAAGAAATGAAGGAATTGTGTGTAGTTGATAATTAATCTGTAAGTGCTGCAGACTGCACTTAACCTTTGTTGTATCTAGAAAGAAAAAAAAGATGTCATCCCTGATTCACACATATTCTCCTATACTTCCATCAGAAAATTGTTTAGTCTTTACCTCTTCAGATTTGGATTTATTAGGAGGCATAGTGGAAGGGGTCATGGCAGAAGGGGGATGACCACTTGGGTGGGATAGCTCAGGTTTTAAAGATTCCACAAGAATCTTGCTGAGGAAATATGTCCGTATGAAATTTCCAAATTGTCTTCCTACATTGGATGGAATATTTTTTAGAAAACACTTTAAAGACCAAATAATTAAGTCTCTTCTGAAAACCACTTTTAAGATAAAATATGCCTTTCTTAATAAAAAGAAAAAAAAAAACCTCAAACCATCCATTAATTTGTTGGGGAACTTACACCTCTACAGCTCTTAATTGACATTCTGATACATGATTTTTATTTATTTATTTATTTTAAAGGAAATTTATTTTTGTCACTTTCTCCTTTAAACAAATTGACCTATGCTGGCTAACCTGAGCATTTTAAAGAATCTCTTCATATGTGCTCTGCTGAGACTTGTTACAGTTTGGCAGCTAAATTCTCAGAAAATGGGAAAAAGAGACAAAGCAAAAGGGGAAGATAAAAGAGANAAAGTGTTTCTCCCAGTGCAACCTCTGTAGAAATTTAGACTCCTTACACTAGCAAATTTATGAGCAACTATATTAGTATCCTATCTGCTAGAATCAACAAAGCATTTTATATTAATCAAAACCAGTGTGCTTATGTGATTCATTTTGAAAGAAGAATGTTAGAAAAGTATAATTTCTAGAGTCCAGTAAAAATAATTTAAAAAAAAGAAACAGAAACTCATGTGGGTTTTTTTGTTTGATTCTTTGTTTTTAAATCATCCTGAATGTCTCTTCTTGTCGTGTGGTAGTGTACCTTTGTGCCACCAGGTCAGAGTTAATCCTCAAAGTGTGTGATAATTGTCTTTGAGCTGTAAGGTGTTCCAAAGCAGAACTACCTTCTTCAGAAGTTGTCATCAAGGACATTTTCATTGCTCTGAGTGGTTGCTGGAAATCACTGGACTTGCTGCTGAAAGAATTGAGATTGATTGGAAGACCCCGTGCTCTTAATAAAAACTACTTATGTATGTTGGTATTCTCAAAGAGAGAACAACGCAAAACTACCACCTGTCAGCTTTAAGAAGGAGGAAAGAAATGAAGGAATTGTGTGTAGTTGATAATTAATCTGTAAGTGCTGCAGACTGCACTTAACCTTTGTTGTATCTAGAAAGAAAAAAAAGATGTCATCCCTGATTCACACATATTCTCCTATACTTCCATCAGAAAATTGTTTAGTCTTTACCTCTTCAGATTTGGATTTATTAGGAGGCATAGTGGAAGGGGTCATGGCAGAAGGGGGATGACCACTTGGGTGGGATAGCTCAGGTTTTAAAGATTCCACAAGAATCTTGCTGAGGAAATATGTCCGTATGAAATTTCCAAATTGTCTTCCTACATTGGATGGAATATTTTTTAGAAAACACTTTAAAGACCAAATAATTAAGTCTCTTCTGAAAACCACTTTTAAGATAAAATATGCCTTTCTTAATAAAAAGAAAAAAAAAACCTCAAACCATCCATTAATTTGTTGGGGAACTTACACCTCTACAGCTCTTAATTGACATTCTGATACATGATTTTTATTTATTTATTTATTTTAAAGGAAATTTATTTTTGTCACTTTCTCCTTTAAACAAATTGACCTATGCTGGCTAACCTGAGCATTTTAAAGAATCTCTTCATATGTGCTCTGCTGAGACTTGTTACAGTTTGGCAGCTAAATTCTCAGAAAATGGGAAAAAGAGACAAAGCAAAAGGGGAAGATAAAAGAGATAAAGAAAAAAAGAAGTAAAAGAAGAAGGAGAAATCTGTCATTCTCAGACATATGCTAGCTCCAGGGTGCCTTGCTTGAATGAAGACTTTCTCTAATGCCATTTTTACCTAGTTGAAGGGAAAATCTACTTGAAGATACTTGGATGCCAAGAACTCTTGTAGAAGATAAGGACACTGCTCATGGCTGCTGAGGTGGTCTGGAAGATGAGTTAATTTCTCTTGTATGAGGAGTGATCAAAAGCTAAGGTTCAAGTCTGGTCATGGTAGGAGGTTGCTTACTAAGATAAGGATCGTGAAGGAAGAGCTGGAAAGAAACAAGAGGGTCTGGGAGAGTGAGACCAAAAGAAAGGCTGTGGGGAAAACTAGGAAATTAATGGGGAATTGAATTGGAAATGAAAGGTATTTGCATGAAAAGTGTTGGGAAGATTGTGACTGTGAATAAGGTAGGAGGGAATGTTTGGGCCTTGGAAAAAGAGGCTGAAGAAGGAAGGCTGAGACTGGGAGAAAAAAGTAGAAGGTATAGGAAAGAGACAGACAGAAGTAGGACAGTTTAGTGAGAGCAGGAAGGTCAGGACAAGAGTGTACATTCTTCTCCTGTACATACCACTATCTTAAGTCTGGAATAAAATGCTAGATTCTTGATTGGCAACAAATATCTGTGATTTTCACTGCCAGATTGTGTGTCCATTCTTCTTTAGTTTAATCAACCTTAAAAACAAACATATGAAATAGACTTTGAAATAGCTGCATGTTGAGTCCACTGAGGCAGGGAAGAAATGTGTGATTATAAAATGAAGACCTAAGTGCATTCATATAAGTGGGATGGATTGATGTTGCCCAAGTACCTTTCATTCTGGCACTTTCAACATTTTGAATGCTGATTCTGCAACTTTACTCTTATTTTAATGCAGTTTAGCTACATATGAATAGAAACAGTAGAGATGGGCCACAATAGACCATATGGCTGGTCAGAATTAATTTTCTACAGATCTAGCTCATGACTGGGGAAGCCCTGCAGTGTACCTTTTCCTTTCAACTCTTGTTATTTTCATCTACTCAACTGAAATTATTATGTTGTGGAGTGAGGAAAGACAGCTTTTTAATACCATTTGATTGTTTGCCAAGGTTTTTGCAAGTGTTCCTGTTAGGACATATTACTATGTACTAGTACTAGTTTGTACAATATATTTATGTTCTTACAACATGTTTAAACTTCTCTGTCATAAATTTTTTGTATGTCTAGAAATGCCTGGGAAAGAAAACCTGCACAACCTGCCCTTGTCCTCCTTCATTGGGAAGGTTGATGCACTTTTTGTCAGGTTGGTGGGGTCTTGAAGACAAGGTCAGAACGCCACAGCAAACAAGGTGTGTTTACAGGGGAACAGGCAAAGTTTGGCAAGGAAAGCTGACTGATTTAAGTGAGATGGAAAGATAGAAAAGTGATAGTAAGAGATCAAAGTATGTTGATTCAGTTTTATAATTTGGCCTCAAGACTATTAAACACAGGTTCACCAGGGGAATTTTTTCTGATAGACTGTTCTACTCCCAACCAGAGAGGGGAAGGGAGATGGGAAAAGGAAGCAGTTCTCAGATCTACCCCATTATTTTCACATCTACCAAGCTGAGGCAAAGCTCAAGTGGGAGTAGTTGGAGCACAGCTATATGATGTTCCTTTCCCTGCCTGTCTTTTCCTTTTAAAAAAAGTATTATTTTTCCTCCTCTTTGGGAAAGGATTGTTATTAAATATGAATGTTTAGCACTCAATTTTAATTTTTTTTCATCATACGTAAGGCAAGTTCTTCAAGATACTTTTCTTGGTGAAAAATGACAAAAAGTGGAAATGAGATACACGATCCTTTATGTTTCAGAAGTATGTGAACAGTGAAACTGCAGAAGTTCAGAAATACCAATAGGAATGCATTTCATTGTTTCTTCCTCAACAAGTTCTTACATGCACCTATTATCACAGAACAGAGGTTTCCTCCTTGTGTCCTTGCGCAGGAATAAAAAAAAGAAAGCAAAAAGCCTCCTTACATTAAGTTTAAGACAAAAGGAAATAAGTTGTCCGTAGGGAGTCTAGAGCATACTTTCTTAAATTCCTGTTCCTGATGAAGTCTCTGGGAATTTTTGGTGATTTAAAGCATGGCCAGGATTTCTGATGATGAAAACTTGGCCTTCTAATTCTTTGGAAAGTTGGTTTTATATTTTGCTTTCTCACATCAAGTGGTTTCTACAGCTACTTTGAGCTGCAGCAGCATCCAATATTTACTTACGATGTGGACCCACAGGGCCTGGTGATGTTGTTGTTTACAACAGTTGTAAATGAGTAAGGAATATTGCCCTAAGAGAGTGAAGGTGTGCTACAGGCATTGACCCTGCATGAATCCTTTACAATGAGCACAAAGCAATAGGGAGTTCAGCGCTGTTATTCCCTTAAGATGCTCATCTTCCCTTGCCAAGATATTGCCTGTTCTCTTAGAGCATCATTACATTGCAGATTCACTCTATGTCATTGTCCAAAGAACAAGTCTAAATAATAGATATTTTTGCTCACTGGCCTAGATCTGAAAAGCTAGATGGGACTGTGAGGATAGAAGTGTCCGAGTCAAGCAGAAGAGGAAGAATTCAAATTTTAAGCTAAATTCAAAACCTATTATTAAATTTGTGAGATATTTAACATCTTTTTCCCTGTCAGCTGAATTGTTTTAAAGCAAAAAAAAAGAAGCTATATTGAAAGGAAAAATAAAAATTTCATTTAGAAAAATATTGAAATAAACATTTAATCTCTTCTAACAGGCCCTTCTATTTAAAAAATATCAACATATAAATGTCAATAGTCACTCTTTAAATGTTTTCCCATTACAATTTAGTCTCTCCACCTACTAGATAGGTAAAGCCTGGTTTTTATTTTTTTTTCCCTTAAATTCCCTGGGAGTTGTGGGGAGACAAAATAATTTTAATCACAAATACCTGGTCCAGCACCTTCTACTTGGGTATTGCAAAGCATGAGATACAATATTTGCATTTTAAACTCTGCATATCATAGACTAGTGCTGTTTGCACATAATTCAACCTTCTCTTGCTCAGAGTGGAAAACCTGGGCAGATTTTGGGTGACTGACTTGCTTCCCTCTTCCATTTTCACTGCATTTTCTTTCACAATAGGGATGTCCATTTTGGTGTAATTTGGGCTTCACAACAGTCTGGGTGGGAAGGGACATTTAAAGATTCAACCCCACTGCATTGAGTGGGGACACCTTAAACTGGATCAAATTGTTCAGAGCCCCATGCAACTAGTCCTACAGGCTTTACTTCTCCAGGCTAAACAATTGCAAATTTCTCAACCTTTCCTCATAGGAGAGATGTTACAGCCCCGTGATCGTTTTGTGTTGCCCTCCTCTGGATCCGCTCTAATGTCCTTCTTATGTTGAGGACCCCAGTGCTGAATGCAGTGTTCCAGGTAGGGTCTCATGAGAACAGAGCAGAAGGAGAGAATCACTTCCCTTGGCCTATTGTTATACTTCTTTTGATGCAACCCAGGATATGGTTGGCTTTCTGGACTGCAGATGCACATTGCTGGTTCACGCCCACCTTTTCGTTTACCAATACTTCCAAGTCCTTCTCTGCAGGGCTACTCTAAATCCCTTCATCCCTCAATTTGTACTGATACTGCAGGTTGCCCTGACTCATGTGCAGGACCTTGTGCTTGGCTTTGCTGAATCTCATGAGGTTCATGTGGGCCTGCTTCTTGGGCTTGTCCAGATCCCTCTGGATGGCATCCCATCTCTCAGGCATGTCAATCATCACACCACTCAGCTTGATGTCATCTGCAAACCTGCTGAGAGTGCACTCAATCCCACTGTCTATGTCACTGACAAAGATATTAAACAAGATTGCTTCCAGTAGAGACCCCTGAGGGACACCATTTAACTCTGATCTCCATCTGGACATTGAGCTGTTCACTGTTATCCTCTACTTAGGATATTAGTCTCATAAAGTCTGGAAGCTATGATCTTTTGAAAAAGCTGTGTTTACAAAAGATGGTCCCAATAATATATTGATTTGCATCCTTCCTGGGTAATCTGTAAAAATTTCTTCCCACCAGAAATTAATGTTCTGTGACATGTACACTTTTCCAATCTATTTTAGTCAAAATATGAATACTTTTATACAAAAATGCAAATTTAATTGCCAGGTATCTTTCTTTCTGCAATAATGAAAAAACATTCAAGTATCTTACCATTCCTGCTGCTGTTTGCTCTATCAGTTCCATGTGTTAATATGATTTCCTGTAAGAGGAGGTAGATATATTCATTTCGAAATGATTTTTTTTTTTTTTTTTAATATGAGTGTTAGATGTAGGATGTTGCTGTAGCAGAGACTCATCACTTTCTGTTTGGTTTTCTGGCTGGTGATGGATG